>LPNX011133336.1:135999-212776 GCA_001517045.1 Pseudotsuga menziesii
TCTGTTATGTTATCATGAAGAGGATCTTCAATATTATCTTCAATCAAGGAAAATTTTTGGACATATTCAAGGGGATCACTTGGTATGTGTTGCTCAGTGGACTTCTCTAGAGGGCTTTCTGGAAAAGTATCAGCATTGCAACACACTTGAGAATACACCAAATCTTCATTGTCTTCAGCTATGGTGACATGAGGAGAGTCTTCAACAATGTGTTTCATCATGGGCTCCTCCTGAAGCTCTTCAATATGATCATCTTGGATTTTCCCTTCCTCAGAATCTTGCTGTGTATTGGTAGATACCTCATTTTCTTTAAGAAGACGCTTAATTTCTTCATTTCTTAAATAACCTCTAGGATGCTTTTTTATGGGAGTATCATGGACTTCCCCTTTACTTCAATGTTCAAGAAGTGATTCCAAGTCTTCAATATTTTGTATCATGGAAAAAGGTCCATTATATGCTTCTGTGTGATACTTCGTCCCAGATAGGTAGAAGGTACAGATATTTTCAAGGAACTTTTTTAAACCATTCGTACTACCCCTACCATCATGCCACTGCTCAAAAAACATCCAAAGGAAGTTTGGAAAAGAAGTTATACATTTATTAGGCAGGCCTTGATAGAACCAACAACCAGCCTCACCCCGAAAAGTACTAGCAAACATTTCCATCATATGGTCTTCATAAAGAATATTGAAGCCAACAATCAACTGAAGGAAAGATTTGACATGCGAGATGGCCGAGTCACCATAATCTCCATAAAATGGTGGAAGCTAGTTAGATGCATCGCCCAAATCCTCGCTATAGTTACGAAAACCCGGGATGTTTGAGAAATCGATAGGTTGAAACACTAAGGTTAACTGGGCACCATATTTCTCCTTAAATTTATCCAAAATAGTATCCATTTGATATAACGATTAAACCTTGTACTGAAAAGGTGGAGCTGTCAAGTGATGAGATTTAAAGGTTTTAACATGTTGCACGGGCTCATCTACACACAACAAAACTTCACAAGTTTATGAGATAACAGGGTTTTATCCCTTCAATGGAGTCCCCATGTGAAACAGAAAAATAAGCATTTATAAATCTTTTCATAAAAATTATTTCTTGCTTTTCTTTGTAAAAATAAAACTGGAAAAATGTCAATGGAGTCTCCAGATGAAAATTAAAGATCTACTCTAAGCATTCATCAAACAAAGCAAAAACAAAAAAGGAAAAAAACAAAAGTCGTACTCAGGAATAAAAATATTTATCCCCGGCAACGGCGCCAAAAAGTGTTGCCGCCTTTCACACACCTGGGTCACGCGGCAGAAATATTCAAGCCACTCGGTGTGTCCTTGGGGGCAAGTCTCGAGTCAAGGCTTTCACCTTGTTCTTGACTCCTCCATTTAGGCTCAACTCCTAACGAAGCCAAGGGGGGTAGACCCTATTAAGTTACTAAGGATGATTACTTAGTGTGGCGATGTTAAACTGAATCAGTTACTTAGGAGTTCGAATATTTTAACTATAGACAATTGAAGATGACAAGATAAGAAAATAAACACACGAAAGCACACGGCTGATAAAAAATATATATATGAAGCAAAAATGACCAGTGCCTTAATAATGGAGTCAAATCAAAGAGATCAATGTGCTTGCATGTGCTTGGAGTGAATGTTTTGTGATTGCATCTTGGTATGTTTTAAATTAAAATTGAAGTATGAATTGATTAAATTAGGCTAAGGGGGGACTCCAGATATACCCGAGAGTGCTTGGAGTATGTCCAAAACAAAACCTTTACGGCTACCCGCAAGGAATATGTGGGCTGAAATGGAGTCTCTGGGGCTATTGTTCGTAACACACCCGTTAGGGTGTCACAGAGATCAGCGACCCGAGGTCACTTTTCAGTAGGTTCCCGCTTCCTTTGGGTATTTTGCCACCGTAGAGGTTCGATCGAGGTGTTGGATTTTCACGTGATGGTTTGTCAATTGGGGAGAGTGAGTCCTAATTATGATAGTCACCCAAGTGCTTTTGATACAGCTTGATTGATCGGACGAACCGCAGCCAAGTGCAGAGCATACACCTTGGAGTCTTGTAAATTTTAATAAGTTTTAACTAGGTGTTCTTGTTTAAAAGAAAACCCTCCAAGAACCTCTTTCGATTCAAGTGGATCTCAATCGGGGAATCAAGGAGGGGTAAATTTTATAGTTACTTATAAACAAAAATTAGAAGAAAGCAAAAAGATACACAATTCAGATTCCTTAATTAATCCTACCACGAATCTCTTTCCCCTTTCGGGTCAATCGGGAAATCGTGGGGTAAGTATTACGATTACTTTGAAATGTGAGATATGGGGTATGGAATTAATAACGGGAATAAGTATACTACCCTGCAAATTAGATCAATTCTAGTAAAAATGGAATAAGCAAAAAACGACGAAAATGGCACCGACGCAAATCCCCCCAGGGGGGATGGGGAAAGGGCTCGAAAGAGCCTACTCCAAAAATGATTTTATTACAGCGGTTACAATATCAAAGAACTGATCAATAAGAACTTTCTTGGTCCTTATACAAGCTGAAACCAAGTTTTTTACAATTTTGCAAAACAAGTAAGATTTTTTTTGGTGAAAAGGGAGACCCCTAGGGGGATTTGAACGCTCCTGAAACCACTTCGGACAGCAGCTTCCCTTTCTTTCTGTCAGACTTGCTAAAGGAAAACAAGCAAGTTAGAATAACATATGCCCAAAGGAACTTTAAGAGTACCTTTGGATCAGCTTACTTTATCTCAAAAATAATGCGGCTAAACTAGCTAAAACGACGAAAAAGGAACCAAGGAAAGCAAGCTTTCCTTGGGATCTTGGCTTACTGTTTGTGCAGCCAATTAAATGCACTGATATTGCAGAATATTGAATTTTATCGTTCAGCAAATGAAACTACCTTAACAGCAAGCTATGAATTTTCACTAAATTGCTTGCGAAAATAAGGTACTTTTAACTAGATCTCTTGAAATTGAACTTTAAGTGCAAAACAAAACTAAGATCTGGACTTTGGGAGGGATATTACTGATTAGATCTATGTGTATTTTTCTTAGTGAGATAGATCAGAGTAATAAGAAACCTTTTAAGTAACCAGTTTGAGGAAATTTTTATAATTTTTAAAGGAGAGAAAGGGGAAGAAAGGTGCTTGTTGTTGAAGCAGATCTGCAGAGGAAACTTGGTAGTGAGGCATCGAGGGGAACGATCTTAGCAATCTCTGCTGGAAATCAATGGAATCAAACCTGAACCATAGATCTTCCAGCCATGACAAACCTGTAAGCTACAACACAACTCCTGCAAACAGAACTATCAGATCTGAAGATACATATGAGAAAGGAATGATACAGTATGCAAATAACCTTATTTGACATAGGTATTAAATCATTCAAACATATGCAGCAAATATAAAGTAAGTAATCTTACTTACAATGATCTATCCCTATGATTCTAGAAACCATTCAGGCAGACAATAATTAAGTGCAAGAAATTGGAAAAATAACACTTTCACCTCGAATGAACCATGACAATGACAATCCACACATGAAAGGTACTCCACAATTGAGCCTCCAAAGCTTCTCTTTATTTCAACAAATGAAGATCAGTACACAATTTACAATGGCAAGCCCTTCATTCCAGCTCTAACTAGCTTGGAAGAGGGAGCCTCAAGCAGGATATATGCAATTTACAGGCCATCCAGCCCAGGGGGGGTGCAATTCCTCATGGAATCAACTGAAATCATCTGATGGAGAGTTCATCAATGCAGAAATGAGGCTGAACTGAGCCTACTTGTCAACCGGGGGCCTGATCTGGCCGACACATCAACCCATACACTGACACATCGGCCCAAAACTCATCCAGATGAGCCAAAACGTGTTGAGGAGAGAGGGAGGGTGAAATTTCCCATAAAGGATGCTCAAGATCAACTCTGGATCTGATTTGATCACCTCCTTCAGTCAAGGATTTGTCAGATCCAGTCAATCTGCTTCAGATCTGACTGATTTCAATCAAATCGACTGAGAATCCATTGATTTATTGATTTTGGATTTGCTCCATTATTCATCAATTTATTAATTAAAATAATCAATAATTGATTTTTGGGGCTTTCTGACCTGAGTGATGGAAAATCACTCAAAACTAGGAAACAGTGGGTCCATGGGTTTACATGGTGCTCTTAGCTTGAAAATGAGCACCTACATGACTGAAACTGATTATTTGGCCCACTTTTATTACAAAATCAAATTTTCCAATTAAATTATTAAAAAATAGCCTAAGTTTTGGAAAAATTAAATTTTAATAAAAAACACTTAAAACACTGAAAAATTGAAAAATTGAAAAACACCTAGGGGGACTTAGACATGTTCATATGACTCAAAAATGATATCTAGCATGTTTATACATTGACACATAGACTCTAATAACCTCAATAGGCCTAAATGCCCAGCCGACCACCCCAACTTTGGAGGTATGGAGTGAAAAACTCAGAAATTATCAGTCGTTTGTTCAACAACCAATAATAACCAAGGGAAAAAACACCCTGGGCTGATCGGATTGACAAATAAAGTCTAAGAGACCGAGTCTTTTATAGACACTATCATGCTATACCATTTATTACAATTCCCCCATGGGGTATGAAAATGTGATATGATACAACAAGCACTTCCCAGAAGTACTTCCAAAGGTCTTTTTGAAGTCCGAACAAGTTAACCCTGTCCGGTTCACCGGGCTAACTTGATAAAAACCACTAAGTACAACTTAGGTGGTAAAATTCTGGCTCCAACTGTGGGATGTGTGCTCGATCTAGTCTTTAAGGAAAGGAGAGGATACGAGAACACCAGAATCTCTGGTTGATATACCCTGTAAAAATATCTCAACTTGACAAGAAAAACCTCAGTAGCACAAGTTTTACCAAATGAACCATTAAGCTGATTTATTTAAACAAAATAAATGTAACTAACTAAAAGAAGTAAAGTTTTATTATCACTAAGTATAAAATAGAAATGCGGAAAGTAAATGCTCTCTTTCAAGGAGCTTATTTTCCTACTCTAAGCATGATATAAAAAGGGCTAAGTGTAATAAAAAATCCAGTGTAACCACCTAAGCATTTTATTAACGTAAAAAAAAATTTCCTTGTCTTCGGTTACCAGCCAAAGTAAGGATACCTTATTTAGAAAATGCAAACCGGCGTGATGATTCAGGATGGGCGGGATGGATGGGAGATCATAGGCATGAACAATGTCATAAAAATTCTTCCCAAACTTGTACGTGCTCATGCAGGCTGCTTCTATCCATGACTGGATAGGACTGATATACCAATCAGAACGATGAGGTAAACTGACTACATCATCATACTGATCATCGGGGCTTATCAAATGATAACTCGTTGCACAAGCCCCAAGTAGCTCCAAATCATAAGGAACCTCTATATGTGAAAAATATGGCTGAGACTGATTTTCCATTGGCTGCATCACATCTGACTTTTCACAATACTGTTTCTCAATGTCTTCATTGTTGATACCCTTGTGCGGCTCTACATGGTATGATTTTGAATGATCACATGAAAATTCTGAATGCTCCTCTTCCATACTAAGGTTTTCCCAGGCATCCAGATCTGTGCTTCCCTCTATGGATGTATCATAGATTGGACTTCCACAAATTTTTGAATAAACACTCCCATTGTTGGACATATCATGGATGGGATTCTCCATAAGATTTTCACCAGTTGGATTATCTATGAAATTCCAATAGTCATCACTCCCATCCATGTCATATGTGGGGGACTCTTCATCCATGGTATCATGCTCCTGCCTATCCATGTCTTCCTTGTATTCATAACAATCTTCTTTAGATAAAATGTTACAAGGAAATAAACTTGCCAAACCTTCATCAACATGAGGAGAACAAGGTCTAGTGTCACCACACACTGTAGTGATCTTATCATAGGTTTCTTTATAGGCTTCTGTTATGATATCATGAAGATGATCTTCAATATTATCTTCAATCAAGGAAAATTTTTGGACATATTCAAGGGGATCACTTGGTATGTGTTGCTCAGTGGACTTCTCTAGAGGGCTTTCTGGAAAAGTATCAGCATTGCAACACACTTGAGAATACACCAAATCTTCATTGTCTTCAGCTATGGTGACATGAGGAGAGTCTTCAACAATGTGTTCCATCATGGGCTCCTCCTGAAGCTCTTCAATATGATCATCTTGGATTTTCCCTTCCTCAGAATCTTGTTGTGTATTGGTAGATACCTCATTTTCTTTAAGAAGACGCTTAATTTCTTCATTTCTTAAATAACCTCTAGGATGCTTTTTTATGGGAGTATTATGGACTTCTCCTTTACTTAAATGTTCAAGAAGTGATTTCAAGTCTTCAATATTTTGTATCATGGAAAAAGGTCCATTATATGCTTCTGTGTGATACTCCGTCCCAGATAGGTAGAAGGTACAGATCTTTTCAAGGAACTTTTTTAAACCATTCGTACTACCCCTACCATCATGCCACTGCTCAAAAAACATCCAAAGGAAGTTTGGAAAAGAAGTTATACATTTATTAGGAAGGCCTTGATAGAACCAACAACCAGCCTCACCCCGAAAAGTACTAGCAAACATTTCCATCATATGGTCTTCATAAAGAATATTAGGCAGGCTTTTGATACAGCTTGATTGATCGGACGAACCGCAGCCAAGTGCAGAGCATACACACTGGAGTCTTGTAAATTTTAATAAGTTTTAACTAGGTGTTCTTGTTTAAAAGAAAACCCTCCAAGAACCTCTTTCGATCCAAGTGGATCTCAATCGGGGAACCAAGGAGGGGTAAATTTTATAGTTACTTATAAACAAAAAGTAGAAGAAAGAAAAAAGATACACAATTCAGATTCCTTAATTAATCCTACCACGAATCTCTTTCCCCTTTCGGGTCAATCGGGAAATCGTGGGGTAAGTATTACGATTACTTTGAAATGTGAGATATGGGGTATGGAATTAATAACGAGAATAAGTATACTACCCTGCAAATTAGATCAATTCTAGTAAAAATGGAATAAGCAAAAAACGACGAAAATGGCACCGACGCGAATCCCCCCAGGGGGGATGGGGAAAGGGCTCGAAAGAGCCTACTCCAAAAATGATTTTACTACAACGGTTACAATATCAAAGAACTGATCAATAAGAACTTTCTTTGTCCTTATACAGGATGAAACCAAGTTTTTTACAATTTTGCAAAACAACTAAGATTTTTTTTGGTGAAAAGGGAGACCCCTGGGGGGATTTGAACGCTCCTGAGACCACTTTGGACAGCAGCTTCCCTTTCTTTCTGTTAGACCTGCTAAAGGAAAACGAGCAAGTTAGAATAACATATGCCCAAAGGAACTTTAAGAGTACCTTTGGATCAGCCTACTTTATCTCAAAAATAATGCGGCTAAACTAGCTAAAACGACGAAAAAGGAACCAAGGAAAGCAAGATTTCCTTGGGATCTTGGCTTACTGTTTGTGCAGCCAATTAAATGCACTGATATTGCAGAATATTGAATTTTATTGTTCAGCAAATGAAACTACCATAACCGCAAGCTATGAATTTTCACTAAATTGCTTGCGAAAATAAGGTACTTTTAACTAGATCTCTTGAAATTGAAGTTTAGGTGCAAAACAAAACTAAGATCTAGAATTTGGGAGGGATATTACTGATTAGATCTATGTGTATTTTTCTTAGTGAGATAGATCAGAGTAATAAGAAACCTTTTAAGTAACTAGTTTGAAGAAAGTTTAATAATTTTTAAAGGAGAGAAAGGGGAAGAAAGGTGCTTGTTGTTGAAGCAGATCTGTAGAGGAAACTTGGTAGTGAGGTATCGAGGGGCATGATCTTAGCAAT
This sequence comes from Pseudotsuga menziesii, assembly GCA_001517045.1. Classification (NCBI taxonomy): domain Eukaryota; kingdom Viridiplantae; phylum Streptophyta; class Pinopsida; order Pinales; family Pinaceae; genus Pseudotsuga; species Pseudotsuga menziesii. The sequence goes on from LPNX011133336.1 coordinate 143,879, forward strand.
ATCTGCTGGAAATCAATGGAATCAAACCTGAACCATAGATCTTCCAGCCACGGCAAACCTGTAAGCTACAACACAACTCCTGCAAACAGAACTATCAGATCTGAAGATACATATGAGAAAGGGATGATACAGTATGCAAATAACCTTATTTGACATATAGGTATTAACTCATTCAAACATATGCAGCAAATATAAAGTAAGTAAGCTTACTTACAATGATCTATCCCTATGATTCTAGAAACCATTCAGGCAGACAATAATTAAGTGCAAGAAATTGGAAAAATAGTAGTTTCACCTCGAATGCAGCATGACAATGACAATCCACACATGAAAGTTACTCCACAATTGAGCCTCCAAATCTTCTCTTTATTTCAACAAATGAAGATCAGTAGACGGTTTACAATGGCAAGCCCTTCAGTCCATCTCTAACTAGCTTGGAAGAGGGAGCCTCAAGCAGGATATATACAATTTACAGGCCATCCAGCCCAGGGGGGGGCGCAATTCTTCATGGGATCAATTGAAATCAACTAATGGAGAGTTCATCAATGCAGAACTGAGGCTGAACTGAGCCTACTTGTCAACCGGGGGCCTGATCTGGCTGACACATCAACCCATACACTGACACATCAGCCCAAAACTCATCCAGATGAGCCAAAATGTGTTGAGGAGAGAGGGAGGGTGAAATTTCCCATAAAGGATGCTCAAGATCAACTCTGGATCTGATTTGATCACCTCCTTCAGTCAAGGATTTGTCAGATCTAGTCAATCTGCTTCAGATCTGATTGATTTCAATCAAATCGGCTGAGAATCCACTAATTTATTGATTTTGGATTTGCGCCATTATTCATCAATTTATTAATTAAAATAATCAATAATTGATTTTTGGGGATTTCTGACCTGAGTGATGGAAAATCACTCAAAACTAGGAAACAGTGGGTCCATGGGTTTACATGGTGCTCTTAGCTTGAAAATGAGCACCTGCATGACTGAAACTGATTATTTGGCCCACTTTTATTACAAAATCAACATTTCCAATTAAACTATTAAAAAATAGCCTAAGTTTTGGAAAAATTAAATTTTAATAAAAAACACTGAAAAAACTGAAAAATTGAAAAATTGAAAAACACCTAGGGGGACTTAGACATGTTCATATGACTCAAAAATGATGTCTAGCATGTTTATACATTGACACATAGACTCTAATAACCTCAATAGGCCTAAATGCCAAGCCGACCACCCCAACTTTGGAGGTATGGAGTGAAAAACTCAGAAATTATCAGTCGTTTGTTCAACAACCAATAATAACCAAGGGAAAAAACACCCTGGGCTGATCGGATTGACAAATAAAGTCTAAGAGACCAAGTCTTTTACAAACACTATCATGCTAGAACATTTATTACAATTCCCCCATGGGGTATGAACATGTGATATGATACAACAAGCACTTCCCAGAAGTACTTCCAAAGGTCTTTTTGAAGTTCGAACAAGTTAACCCTATCCGGTTCACCGGGCTCACTTGATAAAAACCACTAAGTACAACTTAGGTGGTAACACGACTATTCAAGCAAGTGTTAGACTTTGCTGTAAAACCAAGGCATGAACGGAGGACTATAGATCTGTCGAGGGGCCAACGTTTATCTAAGAAAGCGCCCAGCTGCATACGTATTTGTATTTAATCAAATGAAAATTCAAACATATGTAATACTTCCAAGCCAAAGTAAATTGAAATCTTATAACAAACTTTATTTCTTATGTATAAAATTAAAATTTAACAATTATATGTTCCTCAAAGCATGGCTATTCTTAATACTTAAAAAAATAAGAACATCATTTAAATCTCAAAGCATGACTATTTTTAATATGTCAAAAAATAAGAACATCATTTAAATCTTGCAAAATCAATCCTTGGCAAGTGTGTTGTGTTTTGTGAACTATTCAATTAAAGTTTTTTAATTCTTTTTATTTAAGTATTGAGAGGTTTTCCTAGCTAAATTTTTTTTTATTCTTTTTATTCAAGTATTGAGGGGTTTCCTAGCTGTAGCTCCATCAATACTTGATTGCAAAAATATTTTAATCATGTAAAGATCTAAATGTAAAAATATTTTAATCATGTAAAGATCCAAATGGAATTTCACTTCTTAAACATATATATCAATCAAATATTATGTACAGTGAATATTATATTTTTTTTCTTAACATTTTGAAACAAACACTTGAATTGAATATTATGTAATTTTTTAATTTTTATTACTTTTTTTAGTCCAAAAATAAAGTTCTTAGTGAATAGATTATGTACTTTCCTCCAACACTCTCTTCTCTTCATGGTTGGCTTGACTAGTGACCCCCATATTGTGAACTATTCAATTAAAGTATTTTTTATTCTTTTTATTTAAGTATTGAGAAGTTTTCCTAGCTAAAGCTTTTTTTATTCTTTTTATTAAAGTATTGAGGGGTTTTCCTAGCTAAAGCTCCCTCAATACTTGAATGCAAAAATATTTTAATCATGTAAAGATCTAAATGGAATTTCACTTCTTAAAGATATACATCAATCAATACTATGTACATTGAATATTATGTTTTTTTCCTTTACATTTTGAAACAAACACTTGAATTGAATATTGTGTATTTTTTAATTTTTATTACTTTTTTTAGTCCAAAAATAAAGTTCTCACTAAATAGATTATGTACTTTCCTCCAACACTCTCTCCTCTTCATGGTTGGCTTGACTAGTGACCCCCATATCCATAATAGTCGGACATTAAAGACTCCCCCCACCAACATGAGTATTAGAAGGATAATATGAGTTTGAAATTTCATTGGGTCGGGCCTTGCAATCCTCTTTTGTGTTTGTTTCTCCTTTCACCCCTGAGTGTTCTCGAGGAGGGAAGTCGCGGTGCTTGCGGTAGATGATGCTAGCTTGTAGCGTGGTGGAAATTGGTTTACTGAAGACCTTGCTAGTGAGCTCTTTGTCTAGGGCGTTCAATTTCACATCAAAATTCATCTACCCCTTCGTCAGCTAGGCATCTGGTCCAATCTTCTAGGCAGTTTAGTCTATCAACCAAACTCATTATGTCATTGTTAGCTTCAAGCGTTCCCGCGACACTTTCACAAATATTTTGGCTCAGGGGAGCCTTCATATACCATAGCATAGTATGTGTCTTGGTGTATTGAGTCCCATAAGTGCAAATGGAGCCCAGATCCTCCATGAGATGCCCCAAATCCTGAATCACCTCCTTTGTCTCTGGACATTGAAGATTATTTTGCATTTGATCCTCCATTGCGATACCTGATGAACTACACCATAGAAGAATGCAATGGATATCTCTTGCTTGGCCATGATGCACAACATATGAGAACAACTCCTATCGATAGGGTGCGTGCCCTTTGTTCTCTTGCTTCTAACCATGGTAGTACCAATAGCCAGTCCTCTGATATTGCACTCAATTTGGAATTATAACATCCTCAAAGCTCACCTCCATGACAATTTTTGAGAATGATCAGGAACTTAGGCTAAGTGTTGAAGCTATCAGGATGATCTTGGGTGTCCTTTAGTTGGACGAAGATTCGACTACGAGCAGGTAGATCATAATGCCTTCTAGACTATCGATCATGTTCAAAAAAAGAGCGGGAAGGTGGTGGTATGTTTGCACGAGGAGTCTGAAGTATCCCAACCTTGAGATCATGTATGCATGAGGTTCCCTTAAATCTAGAAGACAACATGAGTTTGCTTGTAAAACTTCATGCGTGGTGGGCATGCTCCTCCTCACACCCTTCGCGAGGATTCTTATTACCTTTATTTTTTGTTAGTAAGCAAGGAAAATTTATATTTCGTATGATACAAAAAAGGTATACAATCAGACCCATCTAGCTGAAAGAGCCACACTGGACTGAGAATCATCTTCAGAGAGGTAATTCTTTCATTTCCCCCATTCCCCCCTCCCCTTATCTTTCTAAGATTCTGGTCATCCAGACCCTGTCCCCCATTAACATCATGCCTATCAAAAAGATTACAGAGACACATAGCCTTCTACCTTCCAGACCAGTAATTGCACATGGGAAGATATCTGGTGAAGGCTTCCCTAATGATTACCCCTTCCCAACCGAACCTATTAGATTCATATATGCAAAAAACAGTGTTCATTAACATACTGATATAACCAGAGTGCACTTGCAGAACCCAGAAAAGAGAATTTTAGACAGAGGAAAGAACCCATAAAACTACCCTCCCCAGGTCCTTACTAGGGCTGTGGATCAACTGGGGATGGCGGTGACACCGATGGGTTCTCCTCCATGTTCTCCAGCAAGTTTCCCGCCAACTGATCTAGCATTCTAAAACTTGCGGCACTTTCGTGCTCCCCTCGTCTGATCATAATTAATGCTTCCCAAATCCCTTGATCCAGTTGCAGGTTTTTCTGAATGTCACAAGCCAACAAAATGCGCACTGTCCAAAACGAACTTGCTGCTAGGGGCTGCCCTTGATGATTCTCGTACTCCCTAATGAGCTCGGCCTCCTTAACAACTATCATGGCTTCCACCCGAGTCGAGGTCTTTGCCATGTACTATGCCCCTTAATTGAACACCATAGGAGCCAGGCCCTCTTCCACAGGCAAGGCACCTGTGGAAGCACATACTTGTGAGATATTATCCCCCTCCCCTCTTCCACTTTTCCCCTGAGGATGCCGCACTCGCCATTGCTGAGCCATTAAATCACATAAATGATGCTTTTGAGAGGCCTGCACGATAATATGAGTGAAACAAAGCCTTTCCACTTTGATCCTCTCATAATCCAGAGAGGCATATATAGCCGCACCCTTGATCCTGCTAATGCATCCCACTCTCCTCATCACTAGTTGATGCTTCCATTTTGCTCCTAGAGAATTTATGGACTTACAGTTCCCACACCATTTTTTCTGTGCCAAATCCTCCCCTCTGTGCGAAAGATTGGCAACCCTACCCCCTATTAAAGGTCGCCTCGAACGGGCCATCCTAGTCCTGATAGTCTCGATATAGAAACTTGAGAATTCCCCACCTGTATGCCGAGAGGGTCTAAACCCTCGTACCTCTCAAACTTGAAAGAAGGCATATTTATAAATGCAATCCCAATGCCGGATCGTCCTTACCAAATCGGGCGTGCATGCCACCTGCCACCTCTGGTTCGCTTGTCCGCAGTCCAACTGTCCTCGCCGTTACATCAACCTGAGAGACATTAAAGCCATGTGGAAGGGATATAATGTCGCCTTCCTTTTTGCTTGACATGGGGGTGTGGAAAGGGGCCCCCACATGCCGGATCACGTGGCCATCCAAGGGTATCTTGGAAGAGACAAGGGGGCTGTGTGTGAGAGAGGAATCGATGGTCGGTAGTGTTGAAGGGATGCTTAGATTGCATCTGTCATGCATCGGGGTCGAAGTATTGGACAACTATTGAGAGAAACCTACACCTGTCCTCCCGCTATCTTCCTCCACCAACACTTCACATTTCTACCACAACTGACCATTTCTCTTGTCATCACTTACCTTTGCATGGAAGGAGGTACTGTTACCAACCCCTTTGTTTTCTATGGAGTCCGCCACCCTGTTGCCTGTTCGTTTAACATGCAAGAATATTAGTGCAGGGTTGTCCTTTAGCCAACCACTTAGCACTGTAAGCTTGCTTTCCCATGCCAGTTTTTGGAAACCTGCCTATGGTTGCTCCATTCTGGAGCCTCTTGGCCATGCATGATCACCAGTGAGTCTCCTTCCACTATCAACAGGGTTCGCTTGTTCTGGATTTCCCACAAGACCCCATTTATGAGGCATTCAAGCTCCACTAAGTTGTTAGTGTTGGTACATATGTTGCCCCAACAAAAGCTGAGAATTATTCCCTGAGTCTCTAACCGCTCCACCAAAACCAGCTGGTCTCGAGTTCCCTTTAGCATCCTCGTCTAAGTTTAATTTGAAGACTCCCTTCGAAGGAATTTGCCAACAATATGAACTACTCGACTGCTTGATCATTTTGTTGGGACACGCGTTGTTCACAGGCAATGTCCTAATTCCCCACCTTTGAAGAATTTGTTTTTCACTTTCTTCTGCTGTGTAATCCTCCTATGACCATTGTGTAAGTGTAATGGTTTCTTTTATATGAGCTTCTATAGTCGTCCATATTCTTCCATTCGTCACTTTTTATTTTCAAAAATTTTCAAGTTCCTGGTTCTCCAGATTTCCTAGACCACAAAGCCTAGGAACAGATCCCAGATTCTATTCACTATTTTATTTTTGAATAAATTCTTAGGCCATTCAACGATTGTTAAGTCGGGTCTTCCTTTACATCTGTGGTTTTTTTTTAAACAACTTGGCACCTTTGTCCCATATAACGTGCATTGTATAGCTTCATTGCTATTTTCGCACAAGTTGCATCTTGATGGTCCCAATATCTCGCGAACTTGTATGTTATCCCAAGTGAGAATGTGATGCTTAAGAATGAGCTAGCTAAAAGCGGAAACTTTGGGACACCATTTTCCTCGCCAAACTTTTCTCCATTTTTCCTCCTTTTCCATCCTGTGTGTTTCCGTTATCAACCCTATGGCTTCTTTAATGTTGAACCTTCCAAGGTTGGAGTAACCCCAATGTATCTTATTCAGGACATCATGCTAGGGAATCTTCCTTGAGCAGAGTTCCATGTAAAACTCATCAATGTTCTCTGTAGGTGCCATTGTTTGCCACCAGTCTTTCCTTTTTCACGTCCAGAATATTTTTTTAGGGGACTCGGAGTCCCAAAATTCCTTCATCATTTTCCTCTGGCTATTCTGGAGGTTGTATTTGAGAGTTGGGATGTCGCCTTGACTATCAATGCTCGACTCTTGGTTGCAGGCGTCGCTGACAAGCTTAGATGTGCTGCCATTTCTTACCTCCAAAAAACTGTGACTTTGGATGATGTTTCGGTTTTCCTAAGCCGATTTCTAGATACTGGAGCCCGGGAGATCCTCCCCAAATCTAATCAGTGATTGTTTTGGCCATTGAGGTGCATACTTCGCATGCCATAGCTTCGTCCATGGTTCCTCCTCATGAGTTATCCACCTCCACCATATCTTAGCTCGCATTTCTTTGTTAACATCTAGAGGGTCACTAAGGCCTAACCCTCCCACTTCTTTGGGTTTACATACAGATTGTCAGTCCACCAACGACCATTTCCCGTGACTATCATCTCCTCCCCATAAAAATTTCGTTTGGATATTCCTTATTTTCTTTATCACTGATTTCGGTGCTACCAAAACTGAGAATAGGTAGAGTGGCATGGCATGGAGGACTGGTTTAACGAGAATGAGTATGCTAGGGAAGTTCAGGGCTTTGAAACTCCACTGGCTAAGTTTCTGCTCGAGATTTTCCAGAAGCTCCTTCCAAGATACCTATCTGATGGTCAATTCGACAAGAGGTTCTTCTAAGTATTTTGATGGGAGCCCTCCTTCGGAGAATCCAAGAATTCTTAGAATATTTCTTTTTGTGATTTTTGAGGTATTAAAGACGTATACCTTGGATTTTTCCTTATTGATTTCTAGATCGCTGGCTTCTAGAAAAGTGTCTAATACATCCTTTATTCCTCTTTCTTCCTGAACTGTGGAAGGGCCCATGAGCATTGTTTCATTAACAAACTGTTGATGAGCTTGAAGTTCTATCTCAGCGTCCAAGGTTAGCCCTTTAATCTTATTCTCCATGCGTAAATTCTTGAGCATTCTACCTAGACCCTCAGCTGCTCTAATAAATAGAAATGTCGACAGTGGGTCCCCTTATCTAATTCCCCAGGAGCCCTAGAAGGGTGAGGAAGGGGTAGCATTAACTAGAATTGAGAAGAAGGCTGATGACCAATTTCATTACCCAACTCGTCCAATGGTCCGAGAATCTGAAAGCCTAAAGCACACCTACTAAGAATTACAAATTCAATTTATCATAACCTTTAGATACATCTAATTTCAATAGCATACTTGGGATTTTCTTGGTTTTGACCGAATGGATGGTTTCGTGAATCAGGATGATTCTAGCCAGAATTTGTCTTCCTTCTACGAAACCTACCTACTCAGGGGAAATGATTAAAGGAAGCAGGGGACAAAGTCTGTTGGCTATGACCTTGGAGATTATTTTATAAATGACATTGCAAAGGGCAATTGGTCTAAGTTTTTTGGGATATTCCGTTCTGGTTTCTTTTGGGATAAGTGCCATGAAGGTTGCATTCAGATCTTTCAAAATATTTCTTGTCTTTCTTGAGTCCTCCACCAGATCCCATGCTTCCTCTTTCAACCAGTCCCAACAGGGATGGAAGAAGTTGGCAGTAAACCCATCATGTCTTGGGGCTTTACCATTCTCCATTTGCTTAACCGCAGTTACTTATTCCAACTCAATTCGTTTCATAAGCAAGAGGTTATGATCTTCTGTGATAACCCTTGGAATATGCCTCAGTATCTCCCTCTAAGCTTCGCCCTTGTCCCAGTCTAGTTCCTCTAGGAGTTTAGAAAAATAGGAGTTCAAAGTTAGTTCAAGGTCCTCCTGGGTTTCAACAATGCGTCCTTCTTCTGTTTTCAATCCAGCCATCCGGTTTCCCTGGCAATGTTGAATGGCTGCTTTGTGGAAGAAGTTGGTATTCCGTTCCCCTTCTTGGAGGCACTTAACTCTAGATTTCTGATTCCAGAATATATCCTTTTGTTGTTCTCATTGGCTAAATTTGTGGATCGACTCTTTTTCTTGCTCCCAAATGTCCTCCGTGAAGCCATTTTCCATCCCTATGATTTGCACCTCTTTGATTTTTCCATCCAACTCCACTTTCGCCTTGAAGATAATACCAAAGGATTATTTGTTCCACTTCTTCATTTTAGATGAGGAGTTTAAGCTTTTGTTGGAACTGGTACATCCTCGTTCCTCTAATGGTTGGCATTTCCTCCCACCATTCTTTTAGTTTCTCCGGGGATTCAACCTGAAGAAGCCAAAAAGTTTCAAAACAGAATGGTCTGCGTAGGTTGACCCCTACACTATCCCACTCTAGCTTAATAGGCCAATGGTATGATCTAGTTGATGGGAGAACCACAGTCCTCAGTTCTCCCCCATTCATCATAATGGATTCTGAGACTAGGAAGCGGTCTAGCCGACAGGCTATACCCCTGTCCCCTGTTCTTTTGTTATTCCAAGTGAAGGTACCATTAGTTGTTCTGACATCAACCAATTCAAGGTTGTCAATAACTTCATTAAAATACTCACTGATTGGGTTTATTTGCCTTAACCCACCTTTTTTTTCTTCAAGGTTCCTGTCTAGGTTGAAGTCCCCTCCAAGAATCCAGGGTTGTCCTTTCGACACCCTTTTAAGCATCCCTAATGGTCCAGAAGTTGTCTTTTTTGTTGTACCCGAGGAGGGCCGTACATATTGGTGATAAACCCCCTGGTGTTAGTACCTAAGATATGGAATGTTGTCGAAAGGGAGTACTGGGTTGCAAATAAGTTAGAGAGGGAAACCTCTCTTGGGTTCTAGAGAATCTCGATACCTCTATCTGCCCCTTTAGCGTCCACTACAATGGCCTCCCATCCCCTCCAAACTTTTCCTCCAATGATCTTCAGTTCCGCTTATGAACATTTTGTTTCATGTAGAAACATTATACCTGGATTATCCAATTCAATCGTTCTCCTCATAAGAGAGATCCTAAAGGAGCTATTACAGCCTCTTATATTCCAGGTTGTGGTCCGCGTTATTAACTTATTTATTCGTGGGAGTGAGGGTCGCATCAATGGTTGGATATTTCCTTGATGCCACCAGTTGATCCCCTACCATTTTAATCCTTTGTACATAACTGTGCCTCCCTCGATTTTCTTTATTCCCTTTCTTTTTTCCATCCGGATCCTTGAGGGATTCTGACGAGACCCCAAGAAACTTCATCGATTTAGCCTTGATTATCAAATTTTCCAATAATTTGACTTGTAGTGGAAGTATTTTTTCGGGGATCTTATCAGAGTAAGTCGTTTCCAAATATACCATATCTAGATCTCTTATTTCCATTTCTTCCTCTTCCACTTTTGATGTCTTATTATCGCTTTCTTTGTTTTCCTGAGGCTCCTCTTGAGTCTGGATCTGCTTGCTTTGTTCCATTTCTTGACCCTGCTGGTTTTGAATGTTTTCTTCTGGTTGGGTGGTAGTCTGCTTGGGTTCTTGGAGGGATTCGAACTTGTTCTTTGTTTGGACTTTTTTATGGATTTCAGGTCCCATAGTCTTTTTGGCTGATCTTTTCTTAGTTTGAACTCGAGTAAACCCGTCAACATCTTGATTTTATTGGTCTTTCGTTCCTCTTGGTTTTTTGTTCTGCGGGAATTCTCTGAACAGGTGACCATGCTCATGCTATCGTCGGAATCTGAATGATATCTTTTCATAGTCGATTGCTTGAAACCAATCCTCATCCTCCCATGTTAAGTCTATTCCATCTGGAATATCCTGAGAGATATCAAGATAAATGCATATCCGAGCATAAGATGTATACCTCCTCTGTTGGGTCTGCTCTAAGAATTTTACAAAGTTTCCTAGGATGTTCCCAATGCCTGTCAGGATTTATTCTATCTAGTATTCTGTAGGAAGGGAATACATTCTGATCCATACAGGGGTTATTGTGAGATTTTCCTTGTCTGGATTAAATCTTTCTTTCCACGGCCTTAAGAACAAACTAGCATAGTTATAGAAATAAGGCTCACTCTCAAATATTCTGGTTCTATCTTCTTCGTTAAAGAAGATGACCATAAAGAAACCTTTGTCTCCCAGTTGTAGATCATACTGGCCTTGAGGTTTCTAGGTAGTGTTTATCCACCATACTAAGGTCTTCTCCGTGGGCCAAATTCTAAAAAACTTACCAATGAGAGCACGCTCCTTCATGTGGGCGATGTCTTCCATAATGCGATCTGATTTGATCTAGAGCTTTGGTATCGTCTTCAATTCTGGCAGACATTGTCCTGCTCTTTTGTTCTCTCCCTTCGCCGTATTTTCTTTTCTGGATCCACTCGTGCCTTCCCCATATTTCCCCAGATGGGTATTGGATGCTAGGATTTTTCCTTTGTCTTTCTCGCTTTCCAGCTTTGAGCTCTAGACAGGAGGCTCTGCCCCACCGACCACTGGCTCATTCATCCTAAGACCCAACCCCTGGTCATAGGTACGGGCTTTGACGTCTGGCCCAACTCTCAAGAACCGACAGACCCTAAAACTTGCAATCACCGCTAATCCTCCCGTTTCTCTTTTCACCAAGAGATCTCTCACCAAGACTAAGCATCGATTCTTATTACCTTTTAAATATGAATGTATTTTTTTATATATATTCCCAATGTAATATTATTACACCCATTCGAAAATTTTACATCTTAAATTTCTCACATACAATGCATAAAAAAAAGCGTGTATTCAAAAAATGATAAGAATGTTGATATGTGATTTTGAATCATTTGAAATTGATTAATTTTACAACTACATTTTAACATATGTGACTTTGAATAATTTGAAATTAATTAATTATACAAGTACATTTATATAAAATAATAAAATAATTTGATTTTTTTTAATTTAAAATCTAATAATGTATATAGTTTTTTTTTGAAATTTTAAAAATCTAATAATATATAGCTTTTAATATATAAATTTGAATAATTTCCATTTTTATATTAAAAATGATTAAATTTTATTAGTAATATATAATTGTTCTAAATATTTACATGTAAGTAGTATTTTTCATTTTTTTTGAAATTTTTTAAAATTTAATAATATATAGATTTTAATATATAAATTTGAATAATTTCCATTTTTATATAAAATAAATAATAATTACATTTTACTTAGTAATATATAATTGTTCTAAATATTTAATTATTTACATGTAAGTAGTATTTTGCTGAGTAATATATATTTGTTCTAAATAATATTTTACACGAGCAGTGTTTCATATGTAAAATTTAAATAATAATAATATTTATATATGTAAGTAGTGTTTCATATGTAAAATGAAATTTATATTATAATATAGTTAATTATTTTATTTAAAACAAATAAATTCATTTATGATTTTATAATAAATTTAATAATAATTTTTTAAAATATAAAGATTTTTTTTTATGTATGGTTGATTTGAAATTTTTATATATTTATAGAATCAATTAATATAATAACAATAATAGGGTAGTTTCGTTGGAAATCTTTAAAGAGTCTTAAAATCCCATATATTAGCTATGGAAATTGCATAAGTTGGGTGCCATAGGGGTATTTAATGGTGTAAGTTTACTTATAAATTCAAAAACACAATTTAAACACTTCTAAACTTGTATTTTACAAAACAAATTAAGGGATTTCAACCAAAACCCACAAAAAACATAGAATAGATAGAATGCCCCTAATAATATTTTTTGAAAAATATTAAATTTATAATATCGATTAATTGATATGTTTATGATTGTATTTATTTAAACCTTTGGTTACCATGTATATGTAAGTGTATGGTTTTTTAGAGGGGCTGCTCAACATGGGAATTTATGGGGTTGGTTTGCACATTATAGTGGATAAAAATCATTTTTTCTCTCTCTCTAGATAAGGTGTGGTACAAGAACAATTACAAGAGTTGAAATTCTTTCCCTAGGGGGGTTTTTATTTTTCACTTTTTAAAGGACTTACAAAAATCCAAGTCTCCGGGGATTCCAGAGTTTCTATTGATTGGGTCAATTGGAGATGCGCCCACCAATCATCCATTTTGGAACACTGGCACTTCATGATAAGGGAGCTATTGGGGAAGTTTCTCTCCGTCATTTTTTTGCATGTTTATAGGAATTTCAATAAAAAATGGGATTATTTGTCTTAAAAATACATTGGACTATTAGAAGCACTATTACACTTTGAAGACTTTGGCTAAGGACTCTGGAGTTTCTATTGACTGGGTGAATTGGAGATGCACCCTCCAATCATCCATCTTGGAACACTATTAGTTCATGATAAAGGAGTTATAAAGGATGTTTTTCTTCATCATTTTTTTGCATGTTTATAGGAATTTCAATAAAAACTGGATTTCTTGTCCAAAAGATCCATTGGACTATTGGAAGGCCTCATACACTTTGAAGACTTTGGCTAGGGACTCCAGAGTTTCTATTTGCTCAGTGAATTGGAGATGCGTCCTTCAATCATCCATCTTGGAGTGCTGGTAGTTTAGGATAAGGGAGCTATAGGGGAAGTTTTTCTCCATCAATTTTTTGCATGTTCATAGGAATTTTAATAAAAAAGCGGATTACCGATCCAAAAAAGCCATTGGACTATTAAAGGCTTCATACACTTTGAATACTTCTAGCATAAACAACTGATTTTGAGGGGATCCATTCAAGCATACTAGAAGTCAACATATGCAACATATGTAGTTCCTCTATCATTTTGCATTTTGCCTTTAGTAACATTTAAGCTCTTTGGAAGAGTTTTTCTACAGTTTGTGAAAACTAGTTGTATTTTTAATTGATATGAAATTTCTAGTGAAGGGGATATGGATATCGGTGGAATGGGGTCTAACCATATCACATGTTTTTTTTCAATCATAGTACAATCAAAAGGTGATTCCAACTGGGGTATGATTATCCTCATTTACGTTATGTTTCAATATTGTTTTTAGAGATGTTTTAGGTCTAGTTTGTTTATTTTATATGCTCATAAGATCTTCTCCACACTATATATATAATGTTATGTAAAGTTGTCATTTGGACTATTATCTCTTTAGTTGTTTATTTGATTTACACTATTTAAGAAGCAAATTTTTTCTATTGAAAAAAAATTAAGTGTAATTAATTTTAAAATTTGTAAAATGGAAAAAAAAAATCTTTTTTTTATATGTGATTTTGGATAATTTGATATTAATTATTTTCAAAACTATATATTTTATCAAATAATAAAATAATTTGATTTTTCAATCAATTTTGAGATATAATAATATAAATTTTGGTCTATAAATTTTGAATAATTTTACAAAATAACTTTTTAAAACAAATAAAAAAAATTAGTTTGATTTTTAAAATATTATACTACTATATAAATATAAAAATATTTACAAAAATTATATACTCAAATAATAAACCTTTTATAATTTATAGTTTATCAATTTCACGATAACATACTTTTGAAAAAGAATATGATTATATTTTAAACATATTAATACATATTGCAATGTAAATATATATAAATGCTAGGAAATACATAATTTATATTATATATAAATTTAATATATGAGTTTGATTAGATTTATAATGATATTTACAAAATAAAAAGTTTTTCATATATAATTTTGATTAGCTTTATAATAATGTTTTCAAAATGATTTGTTTTCTTTAATAAATTTTGAAATGTAAAAATATGATATACCATTTTTGGAATTAGCATTAATTGTTTTTGCATGGCTATGGTTTAATGGCCATGCCACATTTATTTATATATTTTATATTTAAAAAAATGGTTATGGCTAAATGGCTAGGGAACCCTTCCCAAACCTCTCAAGACCCCATTTGCAAAACCTTAGCAAGTGTTATGCCGTGTGAACTATTCAATTAAAGCTCCTTTGACTCTTTTTTTGAAGTATTGAGGGGGTTTCTTAGCTAGAACTCCCTGAATACCTAAATGCAAAAATATTTTAATCATGTAAAGATTTAAATGACATTTCACTTGTTAAGGATAGATATCAATCAAATATTATGGACATTGAATATTATATTCTTTTTTCCTTGTCATCTTTTAAACAAATGCTTGAAGTAAATATTATGGACATTGAATATTATATTCTTTTTTCCTTGTCATCTTTTAAACAAATGCTTGAAGTAAATATTATGTAATTTTATTTTATTTTTTATTACTTTTTTTAGTCCAAAAATAAATTTTTGAGTGAATAAATTATGTACTCTCTTCCAACACTCTATCCTCCTCATGATTGGCTTGACTAGTGACCCCATATCCATAATGGTCAGCTTGAAGACTACCCCACCAACATGTGTGTTAGAAGGATAATGTGATTCTGGAATTTCAATGGGTTGGGCTTTGCAGTCCACTTTTGTGTCTCTTTCTCCTTTCACCCCCGAGCGTTCTCCTTGAGGAGGGAAGTCTAGGTATTTGCGATAGATGAGGCTTGCTAGTAGCATGGAGGAGGTCGATTTATTAAATACCTTTCCAGTGAGATCTTTGGCTAGGGCGTTCAGTTTCACATCAAAATTCATTTGCCCCTTTTCCAAGTGTCTGGTCCAATCTTCCAGGCACTCTAGTCTTTCAACCAAACTCATTCTGTCATTTTTAGCTTCAAGTGTTCATGCGACACTTTCATAGATAGTTTGGCTCAGGGGAGCCTTCATATATCATAATGAAGTATGCATGTTGGTGTATCGGGTCCCACAGATGCCCCATATATTGAATGAGCTCCTTTGACTTAGGACATTGAAGATTGTTTTGCATTCGATCCTCCTTTAGGATGAACTACACCAGAGAATCCTGCACTGGCTTTCTCTTGCTTGGACACGATGCACACCATATGAGAATGACTCATGCTGACAAGGTTCTTGCACTTTGTTCTCTGGCTTCTAACCATGGTAGTACCAATATCTAGTCCTATGATATTGCAATCAATTTGGATATTATAGGAGCCTCGAAGCTCACCCACATGAAAATTTCCCAGAATGACTAGGAACTTAGGCTTAGTGATGAAGCTATCGAGATGATCTTGGGTGTCCTTCAGTTGGACGAAGATTCGACTATGAGCAGGTAGATTCATAATTCCTTGTAGATGATCGTTCATGTTAAAAAACAGAGCGGGAAGGTGGTGGTATGTTTGTACGAGGGGTCTGAAGTATCCCAACCTTGGGATCATGTATGCATGAGGTTCCCTTAAATATAGAAACAACATGATCATGGTGGCCAACCGATGGAGGTTGGCATGATTCACATGTTTTCTTGTCAAAATTCATGCGTGGTGGGTATGCTCCTCCTAGAACTCGTCACGGGGGATTCTTATTACCTTTTAAAAATTAATGTAATTTTTTAATATTTCAATGTAATATTATTAAACCCATTCAAAAATTTTACATATTGAATTTCTTACATACAATGCATAAAAAATGAAATGTCTATTCAAAAAACGATAAGAATTTTAATATGTGATTTTGAATAATTTGAAATTGATTCGTTTTACAACTGCACTTTATTATATGTGATTTTGAATAATTTGAAATTGATTAATTTTACAACAATATTCATATAACATAATAAATAAATTGATTTTTTACAACAACATTTATATAATTATATATTAATATATAAATTTTATTTATGAATTTGATTAACTTCATAATGATATTTATAAAATAATTTTTTTTTCCTCTATAAAATTGATTAGCTTTATAATAATATTTACAAATAATTATTTTTTTCATAAATTTTGAAATGTAAAAATATGATATGTCATTTTTAGAATTAGCATTAATTGATTTTGCATGGCTATGGTTGAATGACTATGCCACATTTTTTTTTATATTTTATATTTATAAAAAAATGACTATGGTTGAATGGCTAGGTCATCCTTTCCAAAACTCTTGTGACCCCATTTGCAAAACCTTAGCAAGTGTTGTGCCTTGTGAACTATTCAATTAAAGTTCCTTTCTCTCTTTTTATTGAAGTATTGAGGGGTTTTCCTAGCTAAAACTCCCTTAATACTTAAATGAAAAAACATTTTAATCATGTAAAGATCTAAATGACATTTCACTTGTTAAGAATAGATATCAATAAAATACTATGGACATTGAATGTTTTTTTTCTTTTTCATATTTAAACAAACACTTGAATTGATTATTATGTAAAAAAAATTATGTTTATTCCTTTATTTTGAGTCCAAATATAAAGTTCTCCGTGAATAAATTATGTACTCTCCTCCTCATGGTTGGCTTGAATAGTGACCCCATATCCATAATGGTCAGAGATTGAAGAATACCCCCACCAACATGAGTATTATAAAGCTAATATGAGTATGAAATTTCAATGGTTTGGGCCTTGCAGTCTGCTTGTATGTCTCTTTCTCCTTTCACCCCTGAGCCTTCTCCTTAAGGAGGGAAGTATGGGTGCTTGCAGTAGATGAGGCTAGATTGTAGCATGGAGGAGGTTAGTTTAGTGAATGCCTTTCCATTGAGATCTTTGGCTAGGGTGTTAAGTTTACATCAAAATTCATCAACCCCTTCGCCAGGCATCTAGTCCAAGCTTCTAGGTGGTCTAGTTTACCAACCAAACTCATTCTGTCAATGTTAGCTTCAAGCGTTCTTGCAACACTTTCATATATACTTTGGCTTAGGGGATCCTTTGTATACAATGATGAAGTACACATCTTAGTGTATCAGGTCCCACAAGTTCAAATGGAGCCCAAATCCTCCATGAGATTTCCTAGATCCTAAATGAGCTCCTTTAATTAGGACATTGAAGATTATTTTTCATTCGATCCTCCATTGTGCTTAGGCAACAACGACCTTTAGGATGAAATACACCAGAGAATCTAGCACTGGATTTCTCTTGCTTGGACATGATGCACAACATATGAGAATGAATCGTGTCGATAGGGTGCTTGTGCTTTATTCTCTTTCTTCTAACCATGTTAGTACCAATAGCCAATCCTCTAGTGTTGCAATCAACTTAGATAGTATAACAGCCTCGAAGCTCACCCAATTTTCCATAATGATCAAGAACTTAGGACGGCTGTTGAAGCTATTGGGATGAAGAGCTTCATTCGACTAATTCGTAATGGGATGTGCTTGGGTGTGTTTCAACTGAACGAATATTTTATTATGATCACGTTGATTCATAGTGCCTTTTGGACGATCGTTCATGTTCAAAATATAAGCGAAAAGGTGGTGGTATGTTTGTACGAGGGGTCTGAAGTATCCCAACCTTCAGATCACGTCTACAAGAGGTTCCCTTAAATATAGAAGATGACGTGATCATGGTGGCCACTAGGTGGAGTTTGGCATGATCCGCATGTTTGCTTGTCAGACTTCATGTGTGTGGGGATTTCTCCTCGTAGCACCCTTCGTGGAGGGATTCTTATTAACTTTTAAATATTAATGTATTTTTTAAAAATATATCCAATGTAAATTATTACACCTAATAAAAATAATTACATATTAAATTTCTTACATACAATGCATAAAAAAAAGAAGTGGTTGTTCAAAAAATGAGAAGAATTTTGATATGTGATTTTGAATCATTTGAAATTGATTAGTCTTATAAATAAATTTTATTATATATGATTCTTAACTTCAAATCATAATGACATGAATAAATTTCAACTATAAGACAATTATTCTCAACTTCAACAACATAATGGCATGAATAAATTTCAACTATAGAAAATTAATTCATCCATCATGCAGTAATCAGTATAATTATTATCAACCCATTAGCTATTTTCTTTCTCTGACCTACAAAAGCGACATGATTGCTTCAAAAAGAGATAGCTAGTAAAAACAATGAACCAAACAATATTCACTCATAAAATCAAAACAAATAAACTATCAGGAAAGTGGAGTCTCCACACAATGAACATATGAACAACCCAAAACAACAACAACAAAGTGGGTATCCAGAACATAATCAATGAATAGCATACATATTAGTTCACATGATGTTTACAAATGAGAAAAAGCCTCAACTATATACATATAGGGTTTATATTATTTGTACATCTATGGTGTTTGCCAAGTCTGTTGGTGAAAACCCACAAACAAAGCCTTATCGACAGGGGTTCTCACTTTGTCGACACCCAACCAGTGCAATCTCCCTAAGCACCGGCCCAGACAGGTTTTACCCTACCCAACAACATCCGCAGAGCGGACGAAGTCTCACCCAAGATGTTCAAGGGAGAGCTGTCGGAACCGAGTTTCCAGTAGTAAGAAGGGAAGATATGGCATCCGTGACTTTGTTGGTAGCACTTTGACAATTAAGTAAATACTACTGCACGGGGTGGGATATCCCAAAATTGCCATCGACCTTTTGTCAATTTTCTTGCACTGCCTGCAATGTTGCGACTGCTTTGACAACCAGCTTCCCACCAACTTTGGAATTCATCCAACTAAGCACGACGATTTTGTTGGCGTCTTTGGGCACAGGTAGCTCTCTGTTGTAGGTCCTTCAACTCCTCAGACTGTGTGATCTGTACCATGAGCGATAATGCTCGTAACGTCGTCTTCAGTGTCATCAACTGCACTTCAGCTTCTTGTGCTTGTGTGGTCAGCTGGTCAAGCTGCTTGTATTGGATAACTCTTTGCTAGAACTGCGTTTTCACCTCCATGATTGTCTTTTCTTCATGCTCCATTGTTTCAAACTAGCCAACTACCTCCTCAATAGTAGCCTGCCATTCAGCAAACTGCTCCGGCAATGTCTCTCGATGGACCAGGGCATTGAGCAATAGGTTGGTGTCCTGAAGTTGGGCAATAACTTCCCCAAGTCACTTGGCCCTAGCGACTGCAGTAACCTCGGTCGTGTTCTCAAAAATATGTTGACAAGCCTCAACAACAACTTGATCAACCTCACCAACACTTGCGCACAGCTACACCTTATCAATGATGAGGCGGCCTTGCGCCTTCTTCAGCTCGGTGATCTCCTCGACAGCCTTGCGTTGTAGCTCAGCCTGTGCTACCTTCAATGCATCGATCTTTTGTACCTTCTATTCTGCTAGTTGCACCCTGAATTGATGCAGCTCCTCTGCTTCTTTCTATAGCTTCTTGGATGCACTCTGTGACTACACATATCCATCAGTCAGCTCCTTTTGTCTCTCCACCAATTCCTGGGCGACAACATGCTACAGCTCCACCAGCACTTGAGTAGGTAATTTGTTCATATCTAAGGCAATGCTTTAGATCGGCAGCAGTAACTAGTCTACTTCTTCACTCACCTCATCGATTGCAGTTGGAGGAACTTGAACGTTCCTAGCCCGCAGCTCGGTGCTGATCAATGGGACTTCGTGCATCACATGTCTCTCTGTTGTCTACCTAGAAACAACATCAAAAATAGAATTCATCCTATCTCTTACCGCAACAAAATATTCGTGGTTGGACTCTCAGATCTCTTGTGTCGCAGGCTCGGAGGAGTCGATGACCTCTTTGATGAGCCACTACAGTTTGTCCTCCAGTCCTGACCGGGTACCACTACCCACATCATATTCTTGGCGCCATTTGGATTGAGTTTCCTCTTGCATGCACTATGCTTCGGCCTTAGGATCTATCGACGACTCATTGTCAGAGTCGTGTATACTCAATTCCTTCTGGACAATATCGTCCAAGGCATCAGGTGGCGACTCCTTGGTGAGTTCCTCTTGATTTACGGGGTTGCGCCATTCAGCTGGCCATTCTTGAACAATAGCATCCAATTCTTCATCAGTAAATTTGTAGGCCAGAGGTAGCCACCGCTTGTCAGGGTCCTGCCGTGCCTGGATGTAAATGGAGTGAGGCCCGATTGTGAACTGAATGATCCGTTGATACTTCGCCGCTATAGATTGGGATAAATAGGGAACTTTGACAGCTACGGCTTGCAGCACTTCCCAATAGACCCAAAAATGGATCGCGTAGTCCACCTACCAATTGGGCTCTTCAACCCACCACAAATTCTGATAACGTGCGATGCGGCACACCTTCAGAGCATCAACTGCCATTGGTTGATAATCTTCAGGTTCCATCCATGTGACAAGTGCAATGAGAATTAATAGCCAACTGTAGGAAAATGGCCTCCTAGCTTTAGCAGCAAGAGCATCCTCAAGCAATTAGTTGAGCATAAATAAGGACCAGTTCATTTGCACGCCCTCTGTGCATTTTTTTGCGCAAGCGACCACACCTGAGTTGCACTGGACCGGTCGATTTCCTCGAACATCTTACTCGCCAAAATAGGCGAACCAATATGTACCACTTGTGAATTAATTCTTTCAATATGATAGGCATGACCATCACGCTGTAAGCCAAAGTGCTCCTTCAGTTGTTTGGAAAGATTCTTGTCAGTATCCTGCTCAGGAATATACTACGTCGGATCTTCCCCGGCCTTCGGCAAGCTCGTAATGCTCACAATTAAGTCGACTGTGACAGGAATAGGGTCATTCAACCTGAGCATCCCACCATGAAAGCAGGACAAGAGTTATTTAACACATGCATGGGCTTCATTCAGTCACCCAAAGTGAGGCATATTGATGAGCCCCAACAATCCAGAGTTATTCAACCCGCTCGCCCAAGGTTGAGGAATTCACTGAATTGGTGCACCAGGTACTATCGAAACTGATTCGTAAGGCTCATCTCGGATATCTTTAAGCAACAACAAATCATGGTCCTCAAACTTCAACTTGATTAATGTAGGGATAATGTCTATTGAGAAAGTCATCCCTTCTGGCTGCGGTGACAATTTTGGTGGATACTTTTGATTCTTCGTAGGCTGCCCCGGCTTCGCTCCCAGATGCATAGGAGTGACATATTCCAAGATATCATGAATAGAGATGTCACTGGGTGCCGTAGACTCTATAGCTCCCGAGCTCGATGACTCGGTCTATGCAGTCCTCTCTCCTTGCACTCTAGCTGAAGTGCGAGTGTGCCTCTTCTGTGGCGTCGATGAAATGGGCTTCTGAGCTTGACGCTTTCTCTTGGGGATGGATGATGAGCCTACCGGCATGATCATAACTTCTTCTTCGATGACCGTGGGCTGAATGGGGGATTCCTGCTCGTTGGAAATCTCAATTTATTTAGGGTCGCTCAGCATGCCGCACTCCCCAAACCTTACAATGCACCTGATGATTATACACCTCCACTCTGCAACTCACCAGAATCTCACGACACAACTCCACAACTCGCACTCTACTCAACACTCTGCTCACTCAACTGGACTATTCTGAATACTGTCTTCCTCCCATGTCCCAATAAGCACCTCTAATTCAAACTCATCATTTCCAAATCTACTATCTCCATCATGACTAAATCTAGTAGTAATGACACCAAATCCATCGGAAATCTTACCTTTCTAACGGTTGGATCGTCCATTAATGTGTGTTGCTTCAACAAGCACGGCCAACTAACTATTTTAACGACCTATATTTATTGCTGATTTGGCCAACCCACATCCCTACGGCTGTCGCAGGTGAGCTCCCTTCCATTGCTACTAACTCTATCCTTGCGTGGCCTCTTCCCATTGACGAGCGGGAAGTACCGCACCATCTAATTGCTGTAACTGAACCGCACCTCTAGAAGTAATGGAATGAACAAGATACGAGACTAACTAGTGCATCTGTAACTTACATGGATGCTTCATGAACTTGCTTTCGTATAAAAGCACTAAATCTCCTTCCGCAAACTATTTTTTCTTAATGTGGCGATCATGCTGCGCCTTCTGTCGATCCTTTGCAACCCACTGGTGGAAGCATGCAATAAAGCGATCTTCTTCAAGCTAGATCAATTGCGCAATGCGCTCTTCTAATGCTTATGCATCATCCATGTCGGTTGCCGTAGCGATACACAAACTAGGAACAATGTATTCCATGGGCATGAACGCCTCTTGCCGATATACTGGCTTGAATAGTGTCTGTTGTGTCAGCCATTTACAAGTGGTGTGAAAGGCCCATAACACTGCTGGAATTTTCAAGTCCCAGTCATTGCGATTAACATTACATACCTTTTTCAATGTTGTTTCCAAAAATTTTTTGAACGCTTCAACAGTCCCATTCTCCTGCGAATGGTATGGTGTACTTTTCTTATGTTTCACCTACAACTCCTCAGTTAGCACTCTCATAGTACGATTGATAAAGTGACTTCCCTCGTCACTCATCAATATCCTAGGACACCCAAACCGTGTCACAATATTTTCAAATATGAACTTTGCTGTTGTCGCAGTGGTACAATACACAACTGGTGCTGCCTCTACCCACCCGGTCGTATAGTAAGTGACGGTAATGATGTATCATGTACTAGTCCTCTTCCCTGGTGGATTAATGGGACCTACACAATCCATGGCCCATTTATCAAAACATTGGAGAGTTACCAGTGGCACAAATGACATCTCGTCTCGCCGCGATGGTTTATCTACACGCTGGTAGGCATCACAACTCCGCGCATAGTCTACAGCATCATTATGCAATGTAGGCCACCATAGCCTGGCGCACAATACCTTCCATGCAATAGCCCTTCCTCCATAGTGACCTCCGGTGATTCCTGCATGTGCTTCTTCTAGAATGGGTCCCTGCTCATGCGGTAACATACATCGTCGCAAGATTTCATCTAGTCCAAGCTTATATAACTCCCCAGCAATCAGCTGGAAATATGAAGCTTTTACTACCAACTGCTTCTTTTGACTAGTCGACATGTCCTTCGGGGCGACACCAGTGGCCAAGAACTGAATGATTGCGGCAGAGTGATCATCTACAATGTCGACACGGAACAGTTACGCATCTGGAAATCCGTCATCAATATTGGTCGGTTCTTCGCCGGTTTCAATGCGAGATAGGTGATCAGGACCAACATTCAACCGTCCTAGTTTCACAACTATTTCAAAGTCAAATTCCTAGAACAAAAGCAGCCATCGATAGATTTTTCCCCCAAACATAGGCTTATTGACCAAGTATTGCAAGGCATAATGATCGGTGAACATCTTGAAGTGACCGCCAAAAAAATAGTGCCTGAACTTTTGTAAGGCATAAACCATTGCCAAGCCTTCTCTTTTAGTCGTTGTGTAATTTCGTTTAGCAAGCGACAACATCCTACTGGCATATGTAATCGAGTGATCCAGGTCACCCTCACCTGGTTTCACAAGCACAACCCCCAACGCAAAAGAAGAGGCATCAATATGCATGTGGAACTCCTTATTCCAATCCAGGATTACCAGTATGGGCGCGGAGGCCATCTTGGCCTTTAGTGTGTCAAAAATTCCTTGACATTCCTGACTCCACTAAAATGCAACATCATTTTTTAATAGATTCCTCATAGGGGCAGTAATCGCACCGTACCCTTTGATAAACTTGTGATAGTACCCCGTATGCCCCAGCATTTCCTGAAGCATCTTTATATTCGTCGGCGGCGGAAAACTAAGAATTAGTGTGATCTTCACTGGATCAACCAACATACTAGTAGCATTCCCAATGGTGCAGCGAAAAACCCACCAACAAAACCTCGTCGACAGGGGTTCTCACTCTGTCGACACCCAACCATCGCGATCTGCCTAAGCATCAGCCTAGACAGGTTTTACCCTGCCCAGCAACATCTGCAGAGTGGACGAAGTCTCACCCGAGATGTTCAAGGGAGAGCTGTCAAAAGGGACGATATGGCATCCGTGACTTCGACAGCATAACTATCAGATCGCAGAACTAAGACAGTCCTCACAATTCATCTACACATTTACAGATCTAACAGATCGCGTCATTCATTTATTGCAGTAGTGTCATCGCAGCATTATCAACCATGAAACAAATTCAATCATCATTTAACAGAATTATGACAGACACATGATATAACACATCATCACTTTATTACGGCAACATCAGTAAGTCATAACAGATTCAACACACTTCCCATTGATATCGTAATAGAGAAAATAGGAAAACAGAAGACAATATTCATGTAACAACTGTCATGCCATATTAATTCTGCAATAGATCCAAAACAAATAATTCTTCTCTGCAGCAGGAGACCGGTTACATCCCAAAATTCAGTATCCAACACAGAAAAATTGCAGATTGCCCAAAATGGAAGACTCAACAAGACCATAGACAGACCGCAACAGATCTCTTCCTTCATGCAATCCTACGATTGTGTCCTTCATCTATCTCTCATTCTCTCCTATAAAATTGCAAAACTAGCTCTCTATATAGGCTTGCGCCTTTACATCAAATTCCCACTTCTAACTAACTTCTAACCACTAATGACCTATGTCCACAAAACATGGTCAATTAATACATTAAATATTCAAAAACGGTTATTCCTCCGCCCATCGCGCTGATTTTGTCCTTGCACGGTGTCGCGTGAGCTTGCGCAGATACCGCAACGCTGCGCAACTCACTTGCCCAAAACCCATGCCAACAAACTCCATATTGAATAAATACACAAGGTGGTGCATTAACTACATCGGCATTCACTTCAGCAGCATAGTTGCATGAGCTTCAAAAAGTAGACGATAACTAATCCACTCATAAAGTATCAACTAACACACATATAATTAATAACATTATCACAGCAAGTCGCCTTACCAATATTAGATCATGATCAAAAGGATTACCAATTTAGAGGCATCTGGCTTTCTAAAAGCCATTCCGCATATATGTTTCGGCTAAAACCCATTCCACATATATGTTTCGTTATGAGAAAGTAATGTACACTATCATAACGAGACATTTCACCGTTATTGGCTAATAAACGTTATCCTTTTAGAATGGACAAGTTGCATAGAAATAAGAATCCGACTCCCTATCACTTAGTTTATTCTAGACCTATTAGTAACTTACATATAAATTTTCATTAAGGGAAACCCACTCTTTTAACAATTTCTCGAGAGGGAAACCCACTGCCTTAGCAAATTTTCAAGACCCAACAAGGTAAGTTCAATTTATCCAAAATATTCTCTTGCATCATTAAGACATTCTAAATATTCAACGTTTTCAACTTTTTTAGAACATATTTTTCATCTTATTTTGTTCAAAGTTTGGTTGGAAATCTTTAAAGAGCTTTAAAATCACATATATTAGTTATGGAATAGGGGTATTTGATGGTGCTGAGTGTACTTATGAATTAAAAAACACAATTTAGACACTTCCAAATTTGGATTTTACAAAAAACAATTACGGTATTTTGACCAAAACCCACCAAAAACATAGAATAAATAGATATGTTTACAATTGTATTTGTTTATAACTTTGTGTACTGTGTATATGTAAGTGTATGGGTTTTTAGATGGGGCTCCTCAACAGGGTCTTTATGGGGTTGGTGTGCACATTATAGTGGATAAAATTCACTTTTTCTCTCTCTAGATAGGGTGTGGTACAAGAACAATTACAAGAGTTGAAAGTCTTTCCCTTGGGGGATTTTTTATTTTTCACTTTTTAAAGGACTTACAAAATTCCAAGTCTTTGGCGACTCCAGAGTTTATATTGACCGGGTCAATTGGAGATGAACCCATCAATCATCCATATTGGAACACTGTAGTTCAGGATAAGGGAGCTGTAGGGGAAGTTTCTTTCCATCGGTTTATTGCATGTTTATAGGAATTTCAATAAAAAAAGGGATTACATGTCCAAAAATCCATTAGACAATTAGAAGGCCTAATACACTTCGAAGACTTTGGCTAGGAACTCCAAAGTTTCCATTGACTGGGGGAATTGGATATGCACCCTTCAATCATCCATCTTGGAACACTAGTAGTTCAGGATAAGAGAGCTATAGGGAAAGTTTTTCTTCATCGGTCTTTTTCATGTTTATAGGAATTAAAGTAAAAAATCAGACTACCTATCCAAAAAATCCATTGGACTATTAGAAGGCCTGATACACTTTGAAGACTTTGGTTGGGGATTCCGAAGTTTCTATTGACTGGGTGAATCGGAGATCCGACCTTTAATCATCCATACCGGAGTACTAGTAGTTCAAGATAAGGGAGCTATAGGGGAAGTTTTTCTCCATCAGTGTTTTGCATGTTTATAGGAATTTCAATAAAACAGCGGATTACCTGTCCAAAATAACCATGGACTATTAAAGGCTTGATACACTTTGAAGACTTATAGCATAACCAACTGATTTCGAGGGGATCCATTCAAGCATACTAGAAGTCAACATATGCAACATATGTAGTTCCTCCATCATTTTGCATTTTTCCTTTAGTAACATTTAAGTTCTTTAGAAGAATTTTTCTACACTTTGTAAATACTTGTTGTATTAATTGATAGCAACTTTGTAGTGAAGGGGATATGGATATTGGTGGAATGGGGTATGACCATATCACATGCATTTTTTTAATCATAGTACAGTTAGAGGGTGATTCCAATTGGAGTATGATTATTCTCATTTATGTTATGTTTCAACATTGTTTTTTGAGATTTTTTAGGTTTAGTTTGTTTATTTTATATGCTCATAATAGCTTATCCATAATAGATATAATGTTATGTAAAGTTGTCATTTCGACTATTATTTCTTTAGTTGTTTATTTGATTTACACTATTTAAGAAGCAAATTTTTTCTATTGAAAAAAAGTAATTGTAATTAGTTTTAAAATTTGTAAGATGAATATATATGTGTGTATGTGTGTGATTTTAAATAATTTAATATTGATTAATTTAAAAACTATATATTTTATAAAATAATAAAATAATTTGAATTTTCAATCAATTTTAAGATATACTAATATAGAGCTTGGTGTATAAAATTTGAATAATTTTACAAAATAACCTTTTTATTTTTCACACTAATATAGTAATATATAAATGATATAACTATTTACATAAATTGTTTTTATTAATATTATATAAAATAATGAAAACTGAAATTTTATATATTTTGTGATAAAATAATATTTTAATATTTAATCATAGACAATTAAAAAAAAACACTTCATGTATGCATAACTAAAAAATTATATGCTCAAATAATAAGCCTTTATAATTTATAGTTTATCAATTTCACAATAACATACTTTTAAATTGTTTGGAAAAGAATATGATTATATTTTAAACATATTAATACATATTGCAATTTAGATATGTATAAATGCTAGGAAATACATGATTTATATTAATATATGAATTTGATTAGATTCATAATGATATTTACAAAATAAAAAGTGTTTTTCATATATAAATTTGATTAGCTTTATAATAATATTTACAATTTTTTATTATTTTTTTTTTATAAATTTTGAAATGTAAAAATATGATATAGCATTTTTGGAATTAACATTAATAGATTTTGCATGGCTATGGTTGAATGACTATGCCACATTTTTTTATATATTAAATATTTATAAAAAAATGGTTATAGTTGAATGGCTAGGTCACCCTTCTAAAACCTCTTTTGAACCCATTTGCAAAACCTTAGCAAGTGTTGTGCTTTGTGAGCTATTCAATTAAAGCTCCTTTGGCTCTTTTCATTGAATTATTGAGGGGTTTCCTAGCTAAAACTCCCTTAATACCTAAATGCAAAAATATTTAATCATGTAATGATCTAAATGTCTTTTCACTGGTTAAGAATATATATCAAATAAATATTATGGACATTGAATATTATGTTTTTATTTCCTTGTCATTTTTTAAACAAACACATGAATTGAATATAATGTAATTTTAGAATATTATGTTTCTTTTCCTTGTAATTTTTGAAACAAACACTTGAATTGAATATTATGTAAATTTTTTATTACTTTTTTTAAGTCCAAAAATAAATTTTTCAGTGAATAAATTATGTACTCTCCTCCAACACTCTATCGACCTCATGGTTGGCTTGACTGGTGACCCCCATATCCATAATGGTCATAGATTGAAGACCACCCCCACCAACATGAGCATTAGAAGGCTAATATGAGTCTGGAATTTCAATGGGTTGGACCTTACAGTCCAATTTTGTGTCTCTTTCTCTTTTCACCCTCGAGCGTTCTCCTTGAAGAGGGAAGTACAAGTTCTTGTGGTAGATGAGTCTATATTGTAGGATGGAGGAGGACGGTATATTGAAGACCTTTCCAGTGAGCTCTTTGGCTAGGGAATTCAGTTTCACATCAAAATTCATTTGCCCCTTCGCCATGTGTTTGGTCCAATCTTCCAGGTAGTCTATTCTATCAACCAAACTCATTTTGTCATTGTTATTTATCTTCAAGCATTCTGTGACACTTTCATAGATATTTTGGCTCAGAAGAGCCTTTGTATACCATAGTAAAGTATGCATCTTGGTATATCGGGTCCTGCATGTGCAAATGGATCCCAAATCCTCCATGAGATTCCCTAGATCTTGAATGAGCTCCTTCGACTTAGGACATTGAAGATTATTTTGCATTTGATCCACCATTATGCTAAGGATACAACAACCTTTAGGATGAACTACACTAGAGAAGCTTGCAATCGATTTCTCTTGCTTGGACATGATGAACAACATATGAGAACGACTCATGTCAATAGGGTGCTTGCACTTTTCTCTCTTGCTTCTAGCCATGGTAGTTCCAATAGCTAGTCCTATGATATTGCAATCAATTTGGATATTATAGGAGGCTCAAAGCTCACCCCCATGACAATTTTCCAGAATGACTAGGAACTTAGGTTGAGTGTTGAAGCTATCGGGATGAGCTTGCGTGTCTTTCAGTTGGTCGAAGATTCGACTATGAATAGGTAGATTCATAATGCCTTGTCGATGATAAATCATGTTCAAGACTGGAGCAAGAAGGTGGTGGTATGTTTGCACGAGGGGTCTGAAGTATCCCAACCTTGAGATCATGTCTGCATGAGGTTCCCTTAAATATAGAAGATGACGTGATCATGGTGGCCACCTAGTGAAGCTTGGCATGATTCACATGTTTTCTTGTCAAACTTCATGTGTGGTGGGCATGCTCCTCCTGGAACCCGTCGCCGTCACCGAGGATTCTTATTTCATTTTAAATATTAATGTATTTTTTTTAATATTTCCAATGTAATATTATTACACCCATTCAGAATTTTTTCATATTAAATTTCTTACATACAATGCATAAAAAAATGTCTATTCAAAAAATGATAAGAATTTTGATATGTGATTTTGAATAATTTGAAATTGATTCATTTTACTGTGATTTTGAATAATTTGAAATTAATTAATTTTACAACAATATTCATATAAAATGATAAAATAAATTGTTTTTTATTAAATAAAATAAAATTAATTGATTTTAACAACTACATTCATATAATTATATATTAATATATAAATTTGATTAACTTCATAATGATATTTATAAAATAATCTTTTTTTTCATAGATATATATTTGATTAGCTTTATAATAATATTTGTAAATAAAATAATTAGTTTTTTTCATAAATTTTGAAATGTAAAAATATGATATATCATTTTTGGAATTAGCATTAATTTCTTTTGCATTGCTATGGTTAAATGACTATACCACATTTTTTATATATTTTATATTTATAAAAAAATGGCTATGGTTGAATGGATAGGTCACCCTTCCCAAACCTCTTCTGACCCCATTTGCAAAATTTTATCAAGTGTTGTGCCTTGTGAACTATTCAGTTAAACCTCCTTTGCTCTTTTTATTGAAGTAATGAGGGGTTTTCGTAGCTAAAACTCCATTAATACTTAAATGCAAAAATATTTTAATCATGTAAAGATCTAAATGGCATTTCACTTGTTAAGGATATATATCAATCAAATATTATGAACATTGAATTTTATGTTTTTTTTCGTTGTCATTTTTGAAACAAACACTTGAATTGAATATTATGTAATTTTTATTTAATTTTATTACTTTTTTTAAGTCCAAATATAAAGTTCTCAATAAATAAATTATGTACCCTCCTCCAACAATATCTCCTCCTCATGGCTAGCTTGCCCAGTGACCCGATATCCATAATGATCAGAGATTGAAGACTACCCCCACCAACATGAGTATTAGAAGGCTAATATGAGTCTGAAATTTCAATGGGTTGGGCCTTTTAGTCTGATTGTTTGTGTCTTTGTCCTTTCACGTCTGAGCCTTCTGCTTGAGGAGAGAAGTCTTGGTGCTTGCAGTAGATGAAGCTAGCTTGTATTATGGAGGAGGTCAGTTTACTAAAGACCTTTCTAGTGAGATCTTTGGCTAGGGCATTCAGTTTCACATCAAAATTCACGTGCCCCTTCGGTAGGCGTATAGTCTAATATTCCATATGGTCTACTCTATCAACCAAACTCATTTTGTCATTGTTAGCTTCAAGCGTCCCTGCGACACTTTCATTGATAGTTTGGATCAGGGGAGCCTTTATATACCATAACGAAGTACGCGTCTTGGTGTACCGGGTCCCATGGGTGCAAATGGAGCCCAAATCCTTCATGAGATGCCCCAGATCCTAAATGAGCTCCTTTGACTAGGACTTTGAAGATTATTTTTCATTTGATCCTCCATTGTTCTTGGGCGACAACGACCTTTAGGATAAACTACACCATAGAATATTGCACTGGATTTCTCTTGCTTGGACATGATGCATAACATATGAGAACGACTCGTGTCGATAGGGTGCTTGCTCTTTGTTCTATTGCTTCTAGCCATGGTAGTACCAATAGCCAATCCTCTGATATTGCAATCAATTTAGATATTATAACAACCTCGAAGCTCACCCAATTTTCCATAATTATCAAGGATTCTTATTACCTTGAGATCACGTCTACATGAGGTTCACTTAAATATAGAAGACAACGTGATCATGGTGGCCACCAAGTGGAGTTTGGCATGATCCACATGTTTGCTTGTCAGACTTCATGTGTGGTGCGCATTCTCCTCCTGGAACCCTTCGTGGAGGATTCTTATTACTTCTTAAATATTAATGTATTTTTTAAAAATATTTCCAACATAAATTATTACACCCATTAAAAATAATTACATATTAAATTTCTTGCATACAATGCATATAACAAAAGAAGTGGTTGTTCAAAACATGAGAAGAGTTTTGATAAGTGATTTTGAATAATTTGAAATGGATTAGTTTTATAACTATATTTTATTATATGTGATTTAGAATAATATGAGATTAATTAATTTTACAATTACATTTATATAAAATAACAAAATAAATTAATTATTTTGAAAAAAATTAGAACTTAATAATATATAATTTTTTTAATTTTAAAATTTTAAAAATCTAATAATATATAGCTTTGATATTTAAATTTGAATAGTTTCCATTTTTATATAATAATAAAAATAATTTATTTTTTGCGTAGTAATAAATAACTGTTGTAAATAATTACATATAATTTTATGAAATGATGATGATGTAAATGTCATTCCATAAAATGCAAATTTTGAGATGATGTAAATGTCATTCCATATGGTAAGGATAGATATTAATAAAATCTTATGAAAGTTCAATACTATGTAATATTTTTATTGTTATTATATAATAATATTTTGTAATTTTATTTTTATTTTAATGTAATAAAAAATAATTTGATTTTTTTATGATAATGTAATACTAATTATATATATTTTATGTAAAACAATGGAAAATATTTTTTACACATTTTGAGATAAAATAATATTTTAATTTTTTAACTTATATTAATATATGAATTTGATCCACCCCGGATGCGGGTGCCATGTGTCTCGAAGTTGACGATCACGGCCTCGGGAAATGGGATGACATAGTGGCGAGGACCTCACCTCGCATTAAAGGCCCACATCACCCACCAAGGTGGCACTTAAGACACAACGATGATGAGGTCGAGGAGTTTTGTGTTGGCGATGATGGAGGTCATGAGCATTTACACACTGCATCTGGAGATGGCCCTGCGGTCATGCGAGGGATAGCAGACCCGGCTTTACATCGCGTCGGGTCCTGGAAGGTGCATCGTCAACTTAATTCACCATTAATAGATTCTCAAGACTATTCTGTTATCCCTTGGGTTATGGCTCTAGCGAAATTAGTCTTGGGGCCTCATTTGCTGGTAACGTGTTTAGCTCTAGCTAGGATCCTATCCTTCGCATTCGGCTCTGATACACTTGGTTGGTATTTCCTGCAATATTTCTCCCATCCTTGGCTTGAAGCTCAACAATACTGCTATGTCTCTGGTCCATCCGAGCGAGCTCTCTTACATATTGGTGTTTGTCTGGCCCATTCATTGATACAAATGCTAGGAGAATATCTTGGCCCTATGGTCAAGTTTCATTATTGTTTAAAATGATATTTTCAAAATAAAAGGTTTTTCATAATATAAATGATATTTAATTAGCTTCATAATGATATTTAAAAAATAATTTCTTTTTCATATATAAATTTAATTAGCTTTATAATAATAATTACAAAATAATTTGTTTTTTTATAAATTTTGAAATGTAAAAATATGACATACCATTTTTGGAATTAGCATTAATTGCTTATGAATGGCTATGGTTGAATAACTATGGCACATTTTTTATATATTTTATATTTATAAAAAAAGGTTATGGTTGAATGGCTAGGTCACCCTTCCCAAACCTATTCTGACCCCATTTGGAAAACCTTTGCAAGTTTTGTGCCTTGTGAACTATTCAATCAAAGATCCTTTGGCTCTTTTTATTGAAGTATTGAGGGGTTTTCCTAGCCAAAACTCCCTCAATACCTAAATGCAAAAAATATTTTAATCACGTAAAGATTTAAATGGATAGAAATCAATCAAATATTATGGACATTGAATATTATGTTCTTTTTTCCTTGTCATTTTTGAAACAAATACTTGAACTTAATATTATGTACTTTTTTTATTAATTTTTTTAGTCCAAAAATGAAATTTTTAGTGAATAAATTATGTGCTTTCCTCCAACACTCTATCCTCTGTTGGAATATAATAAACCCACTCATAAAATAATTAATCATTATTTGATTAATTTCCTACCCACTAGCTTAGATAGTTGGCATCCACTTGCACCTTAGAGTCAACACTTGCCATCTATATCTTAGGAATGATTTATTTCTGATTCTGGGTTGATCTTGACCACTTTATGGCCATCCAAAATTGGTAACTGCGCTTTATAGCAGAATCTGCTTTATTCTGCTTTTTCTGCTTGATCCTGCTTTTCTATGGATAAGGTAAAGCTAGTCAACTAGAAAACTGGCAGCTTTTGTTGCCAACCCATCCTCCATTATTTTCTCTCCATATTCTAGGATTAACAAGTCTTTCCTTCACTCATCATCACTCACACATGCTATTGCTAATTCGTGAGGTGCTTGATAGATTGGGAAAGTGCTTTAGTCAACTATGGGGTTTATTATAAGTAGTAAGCCTGCTTTATGAGCTAGCTTGAGTTGTCTTCATGCAACTCCTTTTTCCTTTATAAGAATGTATTACCTATGTAATAATATCAATTATCATTTATTGATCATTCATTAATGTGTGTTCATTAATTCTTCTTCTTCTCTCCTTATGCTAATTCTCTACAATTCTATGTGAGGTTAATTGTGTGCTTAGATCCTTAGCCAGTTTATGAAATTCCTTATGCCATAAAGGCTTTAGAATTTCTACATCCTCCTCATGGTTGACTTGACTAGTAACCCCCATATCCGTAATGGTTGGAGATTGAAGACTACCCCCACCAACATGAGTATTAGAAGGATAATATGAGTCTAGAATTTCAATGGCTTGGGGCTTGCAATCCAATTTTGTGTCTCTTTATCCTTTCAACCCTGAGCATTCTCATTGAGGAGGGAATATCAGTTTCACATCAAAATTCATCTTCCCCTTCGCCAGGTGTTTGGTCCAATCTTCTACGCAGTCTATTCTATCAACCAAACTCATTATTTCATTGTCAGCTTCAAGCATTCTTGCGACACTTCCATAGATAGTTTGGCTTAGGGGAGCCTTCGTATACCATAGTGAAGTATGCATCTTGGTGTATCGGGTCCCACAAGTGAAAATGGAGCCCAACTATCCAAAACCCACCGAAAACATAGAATAAATAGACTGCTCCTAATAATAATTATTGAAAAAAATTAAATTTCTAATATCGATTGATTGATATGTTTATGATTGTAGTTGTTTATAACTTTGTGTACTATGTATATGAAATTGTATGGATTTTTAGATGGGGCTGCTCAACTGGGGATTTTTGGGGTTGGGATGCACATTATAGTGGATAAAAATCACTTTTCTCTCTCTAGATAGGGCGTGGTACAAGAACAATTACAAGAGTTTAAATTCTTGCCCTTGGAGGATTTTTTTATTTTTCACTTTTTAAAGGAATTACAAAATTCCAAGTCTCTCGGGACTCTAGAGTTGCTATTGACTAGGTGAATTGGAGATGTGCCCATCAATCATCCATGTTGGAACATGAGCAGTTCAGGATAAGGGAGCTATAGGGGAAGTTTCTCTCCATCATTTTTTTAAATGTTTATAGGAATTTCAATAAAAGGGGGGATTACCTGTCCAAAAAATTTGTTGGACTGTTCGAAGGCCTAAAACACTTTGAATACTTTGGCTACAGACTTTGGAGCCTCCATTGAATGGGTGAATTGGATATGCGCCCTTTAATCATCCATCTTGGAACACTAGTAGTTCAATATAACAGAGCTATAGGGGTTGTTTTTCTTCATTAGTCTTTTGCATGTTTATAGGAATTTCAATAAAAAATGTATTACCTATCCAAAATATCCATTGGACTATTACAAGGCCTGATACACTTTGAAGACTTTGGAAGGGGATTCCAGAGATGCTATTGACTGGGTGAATTAGAGATCCTCCCTTCAATCATCCATCTTGGAGTACTGGTAGTTCAGGATAAGGGAGTGATAGGGGAAGTTTTTCTCCATCAAATTTTTGCAAGTTTATAAGAATTTCAATAAAAAAGCTGATTATGTGTCCAAAAAAGCCATTGGACTATTAAAGGCTTGATACACTTTGAATACATCTAGCATAAGCAATTAATTTTTAGGGGATCCATTCAAGCATACTAGAAGTCAACATAT
This sequence comes from Pseudotsuga menziesii, assembly GCA_001517045.1. Classification (NCBI taxonomy): domain Eukaryota; kingdom Viridiplantae; phylum Streptophyta; class Pinopsida; order Pinales; family Pinaceae; genus Pseudotsuga; species Pseudotsuga menziesii. The sequence goes on from LPNX011133336.1 coordinate 179,501, forward strand.
GCAACATATGTAGTTCCTCTATCATTTTGCATTTTTCCTTTTGTAAAATTTAAGCTCTTTGGAAGAGTTTTTCTACACATTGTAAATACTTGTTGTATTACTTTATAGCAAATTTGTAGTGAAGGCGATATGGATATTGGTGGAATGGATTCTAACCATATTTCATGTTTTTTTAAAATAATAGTACTATTAGAGGGCGACTCCAACCAGGGTATGATTATCTTCATTGATGTTATGTTTCAACATTGTTTCTTGACATTTTTAAGGTCTAGTTTATTTACTGAATATGCTTATAAGAGCTTCTCCACAGTAGATATAATATTATGTAAAGTTGTCCTTTTGAATATTATCTCTTTAGTTGTTTATTTAATTTACACTATTAAGAAGCAATTTTTTCTATTGAAAAAAAGAAAGTGCAATTAATTTTAAAATTTGTAAATTGAAAATAAATTATTTAATCATTTTTTTTATATGTGCTTTTGAATAATTTGATATTGATTAATTTCAAACTATATATTTTATAAAATAATTTGATTTTTTAATTAATTTTGAGATATAATCATATAGAGATTGGTGTATAAAATTTAAATAATTTTACAAAATAAACTTTTTATTTTTCACACTAATAATATATAAATGATATAAATAGTTACATAAAATTTTATAATAATATTGTATAAAATAATGAACACTAAAATTTTATATATTTTATGATAAAATGATATTTTAATATTTAACCATAGATAATTCAATATTAAACACTTCATGTATGTTTAAGTAAGAAATTGTATGCCTTTATAATTTATAGTTTATTATTTATCAAATTCACAATAACATAGTTTTAAATTCTTTGGAGAAGAATATGATTATATTTTAAACATATTAATACATATTGCAATGTAAATATGTATAAATGCTAGGAAATACATAATTTATATTAATATATATTTGATTAGCTTCATAATGATATTTACAGAATAAAAAGTTTTTTTCATATATAAATTTGATTAGCTTTATAATAACATTTACAAAATAATTTGTTTTTTATTTTATTTTATAAATTTTGAAATGTAAAAATATGATATACCATTTTTGGAATTAGCATTAATTGCTTTTGCATGGCTATGGTTGAATGACTATGCCACATTTATTTTATATATTTTATGTTTATAAAAGAATGGTTATGGTTGAATGGTTAGGCCACCCTTCCCAAACCTCTTCTTACCCCATTTGCAAAACCTGACCCCATTTGCAAAAACTTAGCAAGTGTTGTGCCTTGTCAACTATTCAATTAAAGATTTTTGGGCTCTTTTAATTGAAGTATTGAGGGGTTTTCCTAGCTAAAACTCCCTCAATACCTAAACGAAAAAATATTTTAATCATGTAAGATCTAAATGACACTTCACTTATTAAGGATATATATCAATCGAATATTATGGACATTGAATATTATGTTCTTTTTTCCTTGTCATTTTTGAAACAAACTTTTGAATTGAATATTATGTACTTTTTCTATTACTTTTTTTTAGTCCAAAAATAAAGTTTTTAGTGAATAAAATTTGTACTCTCCTCCAACACTCTATCATCCTCATGTTGGCTTGACTAGTGACCCCCATATCCATAATGGTAGGATATTGTTGACTACCCCCACCAACATGAGTATTAGAAGGCTAATATGAGTTTGGAATTTCAATGGGTTGAGCCTTGCAGTCCACTTTTGTGCCTCTTTCTCCTTTCACCCTTGAGCGTTCTCGTTAAGGAGGGAAGTTTGGGTGCTTGCGGTAGATGAGGTTAGCTTGTAGCATGGAGAACGCCTGTTTATTGAAGACCTTTCTAGTGAGCTCTTTGGTTAGGGCGTTCAGTTTCACATCAAAATTTATTTTCCCATTCGCCAGGTGTTTGGTCCAATCTTCGAGGCAATCTAGTCTATCAACCAAACTCATTCTGCCATTGTTAGCTTCAAGCATTCCTGTGACACTTTCATAGATAGTTTGGCTCAAGGGAGCTTTCGTATACCATAGTGAAGTATGCATCTTGGTGTATCGGGACCCATAGGTGAAAATGGAGCCCAAATCCCCCATGAGATGCCCCAAATCTTGAATGAGCTCCTTTGACTCAGGACATTGAAGATTATTTTGCATTCGATCCTCCACTTTGTTAAGGCGACAATGACCTTTAGGATGAACTACACCAGAGAATCATGCATTGGCTTTCTCTTTCTTGGACATGATGCATAACATATGAGAACTACTCGTGTTGAAAGAGTGCTTGCAATTTGTTCTCTTACTTCTAACCATGGTAGTACTAATAGCTAGTCCTCTGAAATTGCAATCCATTTGGATATTATAGGAGCCTCGAAGCTCACCCCCATGACAATTTTCCAGAATGACCAGGAACTTAGGCCAATCATTGAAACTATAGGGATGAGCTTGGGTGTCCTACAGTTGGACAAAGATTCAACTATGAGCAGGTAGATTCATAATGCCTTGTAGATGATCGATCATGTTCAAAATTGGAGCGAGAAGGTGGTGGTATGTATGCACGAGGGGTATGAAGTATCCCATCTTTGAGATCATGTCTGCATGAGGTTCCCTTAAATATATAATATGAGGTGATCATGTTTGGTGGGCTTGTTTTATTTTTGGTGCAGTTCAATTAACTAGAATTTTAAAAATTGCTAATTTTGTTGAATTTTGGATGGGATGTGATATTCTATTTTCATCATATGAGGTTTGATGAGGTTGAAAACCCTCTCAAACATTTAAAAAAAACTAATAATACATACATACATACATACATACATACATACATACATATATATATATATATATATATATATATATATATATATATGGGTAGAAAGGGAAACATAACGAAATGAAAAACCAATTGAGCTTGTGTCACTACCAAGAAAGTTGTCTTATACCTCAAATAGTGCCATAATCTATAGGAATCCTACAAATCAGGTTGACTTGACAATGTTGTAGGTTTAGATTATTAGGATTAGGTTTCTACATCAATTTTAGGAAAAAAATAATTTTAGTGCCATTTGACCAAACTGCGCAGTCCCACATTGACGTCGTAATATCATCAAATAGAGGTCACAAGATAATATTATCACATGTGTATCCACCCTACATCCGTTTGATAGAAACTTGTGAGTCACCAATTACTTGAATCCTTCAAGTGTCACTACGCCATGCATGTGTGAGAGTAAGCTTCATAGATATCGACTCAAGTAAATTATTGGATCCTCTACATATCCCTGCCTTAAATTTTAGCTAATGATGGTTCAATAAGGGAATTATTCCTCCAACTCCACATAATAACAGGGTCCCTGATGTAGCTCCATGGAACTATAACCAAGCCCCAAACTTGTTTATTGCCTCTTTTATGGAGTTTTTTAGAATCTTTACCTGATTGTATTGAATAAAGCTATTGAGAATGCTTGTTGACTATAAAGTGCATCTCAATGGATATATTTATCGACCCTCGATTAAATTCATGTTTTGGAATAAACCATACTCCCCAAGCTATAATGAGAACTTTAAGACATTCTAATATTGTACCAACACTCAAATATTTGAACCTGTTAAACATCTAATTTCTTAAAAACTTGTTTAGTGTGTAAGAACAAAAAATGAGCAGGTGAATAATATTTTCTTCACTTTGTTTGCACACTGAATACCACCTGACGCCATTTTTTTTCATCTTTTGCAAGTTATCCCATGTAAGCATCGTTTTTATTGAGTGACAAGCAATGTTTTAAAACTTCGACTTAGACTCAGAATCGATCGAGGGTCAACTCAGACTCGGGCAACTTTGAACTTAATGACTCGGTTTACTAAGAAATACATAAAATACAATTTTTTTATGGAATTTTTTAAAAGATTCCAAATAATTAAAGATAAAATATGTGAATTTTGTTCATGTATTTACCGTGTGAGGGTGGATATATAAAAAAGACACCGAGTGCAATACCGATGTGAAATAAAATAGATTAGTAACAAATATTTAAATGGCCTATGGAATCCACAACACAACGTGCTACAATCCTATAAGGTATTAGCATAATATATATTATTGGTCAACATGATCAATCAGGAGACCTATTAGCATAGTCTGAAATGGAATCCTTGGCATGAGCTATAGGATCATCATTTGGCATGTCTATTTTTAACATGTTTATATTTTGTAGGTGGCATGTATTTAAAGAGTAAGGTGATATTTGGTGTCTTTTGATGGTTTGGTGGATGTTAAAAGGGGGTGATGGACTAATTTATGCACCTCTGGGAATAGACCTTGTGGACTAATCACCATCCTAGGAGCATGGAATTAACTTCCCACTCAAGGTTATGTGCTTGGTTTATAAGTTTACTAACATCTATGGGTTTTGGTGCAACGACAAACCTTCATTACTTATGAACTATCACTTGACCCTAGAGTCCCTTCCTTAATATAAGATTCCAAACATTTTCGGTAGATAGAGTAGTAGCAAAGTAAGCAAAAATTATAGCCCCAAGCCCCCAAACTCTTTTTGGATTGTTAACCTTTTGTCATTTGAAAAGTGGAATACCTCTTTTATCCATTCTTCCAGGTCATAGAAATCATTAACATAACCTTCTTAGCTTATCCAAAATAATTCCTTTTGGAAAAAAGGCAAGGGTCATCCACTACATAGGGATAGATTCAATCATTGATTTTACCAATATCACCCTTCCTCCCCAAGACAACCAATGGTTACATGAAATCAAGTCTCTTGTCAACTTTTCAAACAAGCCATACCTAGTCCCTTTTCTCACAGTCTTTGGGATTTAAGGTAAAGCATTGATATTTTAATACCTGTTGCAAATTTAACTGTTGATACATGAATAATTTTGTGAAGTATATATATTTCTCTTTCTCCATATCATCCAAAGATATGTATGATTTTCTAATAATCACCAGCATCCCAGTAGCAAAAAAATAGAGATCAAGCACTTATTTTAACTTAGAAGCATATTTCATTTCACCTTGTCATAAGTTTTTGTGAGGTTTATTTTGAGTACCATAATAAACATCATCTTGGTTTTGATTGAATGGAAACCCTCTTGTGCAATAGCAATCACCTCATGGTTTTTTAAAACCGATAGTAAATCAAATTGCTTAAGTTTTCAGGAAACTTGGGTTCGAGGATGGGGATGGTGACAACGCTTTTTGAAACATAGGACTTGGGTACATTGGGGGTATTCTACACACACACACATATTATTTTAACTTTTTATAATTATAATTTATAAATTATAATACATATGAATTTCATTTTCACTATTTAATAAGTAATGCACTATAACATACTAACTTAAAGTTACTTACTAAATAGTAAAACATCCACGTTGTGTCAAAGTTCATTGATATAAAGTGGAAATTACATATTAAATTAAGAATCACGAGTTTGGAGATGAAAAAAAAGTGGAAATTCAAATTACATATTTGATATAAAGTGGAAATTACATATTAAATTAAGAATCACAAGTATGAATATGAAAAACCAAGTGGAAATTCAAATTACATATTTAATATTGACTGTAGATATAATATATGTCCATTTCCATATTACATTGAAAATTTTCCTAAAGGTATTTCCAAATATGAAATAGAAAATTCAAAAAACATTGAACAATGAAAAACATAGTTGATTTGGCTTCCCGAAGCCATCTCTAATAGTCTACCTACTTTTTGAACATCGTTTTCATCAACATCATTGAGGTCCTTGATCAACTAGCTCTTTAGGTAGGAATCACTCTCAAGTGGAAGCTTCTTGTCATCCATAGTAATTGGAGGTATCTCGACAAGGACATTTGGTTGTATCTCCTTGTCCACACATATGGCATTATCTATGCATTGATCTTGTTGAAAGGAATCTCCTTGTTGTACCTTGGGTGTTTTTGAGATATGATTTGAAGTGTGCTTTGAATGTAGACTAGGTTCTCTTCCTTTCTCAATCCCGATATGTTTTTATTCATTGAATGGATGAAACCATAAGTGCTCCAATTCCTCTCTCAAGACGAGGAATGATTTATGTGCACAAGTAATTGTATGGTAATGTTAATAGATAGTAAAATTCTCAGATTAAGGAAATGCTAAGTTTGTAAACTTTAAATTAATACAGAAAAAAAGATAAGGAACTTTGGACTAGCTACTTTCCCAAGTAATCATATCGAAAATGTTGCAACTTAGGAGAATCGACACCATGAAGCCACCACCAATGAAATAGATCCGTCTTGTGCCTATCAATTAAAGAAGCATGTGAACTAAAGGTACCTCTCCCATGGGAAAATTGGGAAAATTCAAATCATATCTCATAGGCCTCTTCTACAAGACCATATCTTTTTTTTAACAGCAAGCATGAATCCTTTCACTACCTCTCTATCTTAGGAAGGAGGCCTCCTTCATGTTGTGGGATCATACCATTTTGGATTATTTGCATAGGTTTCCATATGAAGAAGGTGGTTCTATTTAGGTCCACTTCCCATTTATAAATGATTTCAATTGTGACCATAAAGTAGGATCTTTTGGATTTGTGATGGATTTCATCCTCTCACATGTAGAGTCCAAGTTCTCATAAATCTCACCTAGACATGGACCAACTATGCTTGCATAGTGAAGCATGTCACATATTGGCTCTACAAATTTCACAACAAATTTGACATCAAACCAAAAATTATTATCCACAATCAACCTCTTTAACTCCATAGTTGAATCTAAGGTAGATAGGCTCCACTGGTCCCATATGTCTAGTAGTTGTGTTATTTAAGGCCCTTGTCATCTCCATAAGCCTGCTATGCATAATGTAGTAAGTGGCAAATTTGGTATCAATTGGTTTAAGAAGTTCCATTTTTTCTTTCCTACGATAAATGGCTTATGAATTATGGTAGTTGCATATTTGAATTTCACAACCATTCTCAACTAACACCTGAGTATATTTAGTTTTCCCAATGTCTTTCAATGCACTATTCAAAGAATGCATTATACATGGAATCCATAAAATATGCCTAGGGTACATCAAGATTTCATAAATAAAAAAAATTAGATTTATGTAGTCATTTTATGAATACATATTAAAAGTTAGAAAAAAAATAAGGCTTGTAACGAAAAATCAGAAATTAGACTTGTCACTAACCTCTATGCATTTTGGACCATCACCTTCATTTCCTTACAAAATGGAGCTTCATTAGTAACAACTTGAACAAAATTAGATTTCCCCGCTTCCAAAATAGCATTATATAATTGGTATTTTAATAACAACATGTTCTTTTCTCGACCAAAACAAATCAATGGCCTTTAGAAAATATGGGCCAGATCAAATGGAAGAGACGATGATGCTTATGAATGGATGATTCTTAAATTAGTCCAACCATCCATAATAATGGAGCATTCTTTTAGACTCCAAAATTCCCTAAATAGTGCAATCACATTCTTAAGACGTGCTTTCACCTTGTCCACCACATAGTTCCAAGCTTCTCTTAACTAGGTGCCTTTACCATGCAGGTCCATCATTAATGGAATAGACCATTTGCTAAAAATATGATGAGAGGGATCCATTGAAAGGAATGGAACATGTAAGAAAAAATATTGCTATTGCAAGTTCAACACCCTCCTTTCCTTTTAAATCAAATGTGCAATAAATGTCATGAAGTTTAGGTTTCTTGTTGGTTGAGTTGTACTATTTTTTTATGCTTTTGACGACACACTCCCATCACCAAATTAAGCTTCATGATTAGAGGGAATGATGCTTTTTGTTGCTCCCTTTGTGCACTAGGGAGTCTAGTGGGATTCTCTGGGTCTCCATAACTGTTAAATGACAACTAAACTAATGTGTTTATGGGGGGTTTCTCATTACGGGTGTTTACGGAAAGTTTCTCTTAACGGGCATAACCGGTAATTGTTTACTCATGTAACTTCTTTCATGAAGTATATAGTGCATGGTTGGGATACATAATGGTGTGATTTGTCTATGAGGCTGAGCTCGCACCTTTTGTCTCGATAAGTGCGACTTGGACCAGAAAGACAGATCACGCCTGTCCCATATTTTGGAGTGACTCTGGTCATTATTGTGACTCTATTTTGTATGACTTGTTGCGCTTAAACCCATGTTTTGTGTGACCTGATTTTATCCACTGGTTTTCTGTCCCAATCATGACTGTTTCACGGTTCTTTGCGACCCTGATCGTGCCATTTCTTCCGACAGGTGAGACCTATAGTTTTTCCTCCCTTTTCGTTGTTTGAGATCCTTGTTCCAAACCCCATGTATGTTTTTTACCCCTCCCCGACCTGTTTTTTTCCAGATATAATCCATTACAGCCCCCTGGTTTGTTTTTTGGTCCTACTTGACTTTTATGTGATCTGTTGTAGTTGAGATTTGTGGTTGAGACCCCTTGAGTGTTTCCTACACCTGATTAGTTCCTTATCTGCGCATTTACTTGCGTATATTTTATTTCTAGAAGAAAAAGTTATTTTGCATGATATTTACTGTCATTTACTATTATTTATCTGCATTTTATTTTTTGCATCCCAATAATGAGATCGTTGCATCTTCATTGTAGGATTGTTGGGGTTTATACACATCATTTTCACACATCTCACACCCTAAAGTGAAACTCTTGGTTCATGACCTCAAGCTAGCCTTAAAAATTAACTGAACTCCAACCAACATTGTAACCTCATTTGAGGACAAAACAATCTTGTAGCTAAGTTAGGACATTGTGAATAGGCATCCAAACAACACCCCTTTGTCATTTACATTTGAGACATATTTTTTGTCCATTAGGGGATAAAAATCATTTTATACTTGTTGACACGTTCATGGCTAGTCTTTCAGGGTTCCCCCTTGCTCTGCAGGGGTAATCCACAATGAAGGGGCTCCAAACGTTAGGGTGGAATACCGCACTTCATATTGTACTGAAGTAAAACCTTTCATAGTCCTCATCTGAAGAAAATACTTCTAAACCCACATGATTCAAATTTAAAACCCACAATGAAATTATAATTGAATAATATGACGGTTTTTTACAATAATGGAGAAGATCTTTTATAGGTAAAAACACACCGCTTTGATGAAATGGTGTAACCCTACATTATTTTAATTAATTCTACATTTAATATTTAAAATAATGGCTCACAAATATTTAGATACATAACATTGCCTTCGTATTTTAGAATTATTTGTCCTCAAAGCAAGGGTAAGGACGAGTATTGTTGACGAAATTGTTTTGTCTCTCATGATGCATTTTCATCTGGAAAATTCTCCCACCTAATGAGATATTCCTTGAGTGTTCAAAATGAAGTTTTATTTCTCGGGCTACAATGATTTCCTCTGGTTCCCAAATGACCCTCCCTTCATCATCTAACAAAGGAAGTATTGTTTGTATTATTTGATGTTGCCCCAACATTTTTGTGAGACATGATACATGGAAGACATTGTGGATACAACTTTTATCAGGTAACTGTAATTTATACGCAACTTGACTAATATTCTGGGTAATATGGTACGGTCCATAGAACTTTGGGGCTAACTTTGTTTTCCTCCACTTTTAAGGGATACCTGTTTATAGGGATGGAGTCTTACGAACACCCAGTCTCCTACTTCAAATTCTCTTTCAGTTCTGCGTTGATTTGCTTGTTGCCTCATGTGGTTTTGTGCCATGACTAAGATATCCTTGAGCAATTCAATTGTTTTTTGACATTTATCTAGTTGGTTCCTTACTTTTGGAACATTAGTTTCGTTCAGAACTAACTCCTTCCAATTTGGAGGCTCATACCCATATAAATCTTTGAAAGGGGTCATTTTTGCGGAGGTGTGGTATGTTGAATTGTACCACCATTATTCTAAGTGTAACCTTTGAGACCAATGGTTTTGTTTATTTGTTATGAAACAACGTAGATACGCTTCTAAGCATTTATTTACGACTTCAGTCTGACCATCTGTTTGGGGGTGTTAGATTTTTATCATTTAAGCAATATGATCTTAGGATATTTTCTAGGAGAATAACATGCAAAACAATAAACATAAGAGACAAGAGACACAAATAATTTTCCTCGAGGAAACCATAAAGGAGAAAACCCCGCAACTTCCTCAGAGATAGAATGAGCACCAATGGCAGCAGTAAAACATGAAACATAAAAATGATCTCCAATAGCTTGTTCTCTCTCTCACTTGAGAGAGCTTCTCCTCTCTCACTCATGCGCCCCAGTGAGTGAGTGTGTGTGTGATAAATAGAGAGGCTCACTCTCTATTTATATTCTTTCATTCACTTAATGTCCACTCCAACATGTTATCCTCACTTAACAATTACTTACTAGGGTCGACATCTCTAAGAGAGTCTAATAACCCTAGTGCCCCACAACTGTGGGAACTTTTCCCTCCAATCAACAAGGAGGGTTAAACGAATCAATTGTGGGGACTATTGCCTCGACTTACAATGGAGGGTTAACCTCAATGACTTTACATGACCTCTTTACATAATTGAATCTCCCAATCAGAACATCGGGGTATGACATGACTCAATTACATTACAGATACTTCCTAGAATAAACATCGAGGTATAATACATAAAATATACAAGTGATCACATTTCGAAGTTACAAATACATCAGCACTCCCTATTAACTAGGAAGGTATTCTCTTGACACAATTCATCAGTACAAGTATTCTTCTCTGGATGAAATCTCGATCAAAATCAACGCTAGATCATTACTGAATCATCATCGAAACTGGATCATCATCAACACTGGATCATCATTGGATCATCATCGAAACTAGATCATAACTAGATCATCATCAAAGATAGATCATCATCGAAACTGGATCATCGCTGGATCAAATCTGGATCATCACTAGATCATCATCAAAGCTGGATCATCAGCTGATCGTCATCATCACTGCTTTTGCTATCTCAATCAAAGGTGCTATCTCTTCATTATTCTCATCATAGGAAGTTCTACAAAGCCAACCCTTTTTCATGCTAGTTTTAGGCCTAGCCTCCATGTAGGTCTTCTTCAGTGCTTATATCTGACCCTAAGTCAGAATGGCCCACCCAACACTTACAACTGATCATGCGAGGAACAAATCCAGCATACATGTCAGAAAGAAACGCATAGCACTCACATCTGACCATGAGAGGACCAATCTAGTCATCCATGTCAAAAAGGCTCTGCACTTACATTCAACCATGTGAGTAACCAATCCAACATATATGTTGAAAGGGCTCTGCACTTACATCTGACCATGTGAGGAACCAATCTAGCATGTCAAAAGGGCTCTGCATTTACATCTGACCATACAAGGAACCAATACAGCATGTCAGAAGGGCTCTTCACTTACATATGACCATGTGGGAACACATCCCATAGTCACATCAGAATGACTCTACACTTACATCTGATCATGTGGGAACACATCCCACAGTCACATTAGAATGGCTCTTAGTTCTAGGCTGATTATTCCTGGTAACTGATCAGGTGCCTTCATTCTCCTAGAGAATGGCCTCTCAACACTAAGCTGAGTGTTCCCGGTAACTGACCAGGTGCTTCCATTTTCCTAGGGAATGGCCTCTCAACACTAAGCTGAGTGTTCCTGGTAACTGACCAGGTGCCTCCATTATCCGAGAGAATTGCCTCTCAGCACTAAGCTGAGTGTTCCTGGTAACTGAATAGGTGCCTCCATTATCCCAAAGAATTGCCTCTCAGCACTAAGTTGATTGTTCATGATAACTGAACAGGTGCCTCCATTCTCTCAGAGAATGGCCCTCACCACTAAGCTGAGTGTTCTTGGTAACTAACCAGGTTCCTCCATTCTCCTAGAGAATGGACTTCAGCACTTATATCTGATCATGTGGGAAGACATCCCTCAATCACATCAGAATGGCTCTACACTGATCATGTGGTAGCACAATCCACAATCATATCATAGCATCTATGCACTTACATCTGACCATGGAAGGAACCAATCCTCTCACCATGTCAGAAGATCTCATGAACTCATCACTTCTCCTTGGAAGGAACCTTGATCTGGAGAACACCAAGATTCTCCCTGAAGTACTCAAACTTCACTCTGGCCATTTCTATCATAGAATCACATCAAGGTAGATTACGTCCAAGGATAACCTATGAGATTTTCTTGGACCGATTACATTCAAGGACAACCTACATGACCGATTACGTCTGAGCAACCCACAAGATTCACCAGGATTTATGCTCAGACAACCTGTCTCACAGGTTATGCCAGAGCTCCCTCTTTCAAGAGATCTCGATCTGGATCACTGCTTCTCTCTGCATCATACAAAAATGCAAGTTAGATTAACCAAATCAAATAGTAGTTTTAAAAAGAAACATACTAACTCCCAAATAGAAAGTGGCAACATATTTTTCCTCGGTTGTACTCAGTGCCACGCAGGACTGCTTCCTGCTACACCAAGAAGTGCTCTTCTTATCAATGGAACTACCTCCCTAATCTGAATCCACATAACCATCCAGGTTAATGTTCTCATTCGCCTCATACTTGAGCCCATACTCAACTGTACCCTTCAGGTACCTCAGAATGTGATTTGCAGCAATCAAGTGAACATGTCTCGGATCCGTCACGAACTGGCTCAATGTGTTCATAGCAAAGCAAATATCTAGTCTCGTATTTGTCAGGTACATCAGGCAACCAATCATCTGACGATACATTGTATCATCAACTACTTTTAATGAAGCATCACTCAATAGCTTCAGGTTCAATGCCATAGGTGTGGTCATGGCCTTCCAGTCCATCATCCTGAACCTATTTAGAATCTCTACTGTATACTTTCTTGTCCTAGGGAGATTCCATCCACATTCTTCCACACCTCCATGCTTAGAGAGTAGTGCATCATATCCAAGTCCATCTCGAACTCGGCAGCAAGTCTCCTTCTTGCAACTTTAACGAGTTCCTCTTTTCTGTCAGGAACAAGTCATGGACATATAACATGAGCATCAATGGTATTCCACCTTCAACCTTGAAGAAAAGGTTGGAATCCTCTTTACTCTCAGTAAATCCTAGAGTCATCAGTAAGCTATCCATCCTATCGTACCATGTCGAACCTCGAGATCTTCTGCAGTCACTCTCTTTGAAGCGAAGCATCATTCTCCCTTTGCATTTCGTACTCTATGCACTGAAACATTATGTAATGGAGTGACAAGTAGCTTCCTCTACTACTAATATTCTATGTATCCATCTAGGGTCACTGGATACCAAGATCCTCTATCTTGAACCTTTTCAAAATTTCTTCTCGCACCCATCTGTGAGCTTGTCATCCTCTATAGGATTTCATATTCAACCTTGTAGAAAAGGTTAAGATCTTCATCACTCTAGGTGATATTCAAGCTCCTCATGTATGTGTTATTCCATGGGTCTCTTCTAAGCTCATACAAGGCCTTCTTTAATTTGCACACATGAGTCTTCTTGTCATGTGTCTTAACTTCTGGTGGCTGCAAATGTCTCTTCATAGTCTATGCCTTCTTTCTGAGAGAATCCTCGTGCTACGAATCTTACCTTGTATCCCATGATCTTTCCATCTATTGCATGATGGAACTATGAACTTCCCTTTAGGTCTCGATACCACATCCTAGACATCATTCTTCATTTTGGATTCTTTCTTGAACTGTCATCGCTTGTTCTTTGGAAAAAGTCTCATCCTTCTTTTCTTGTAGGTGATTGTACGTGATATTTCCTACAATTAAAATGTATTTGTATGGTTAGAAACATTTCATAAGGAATATTCATAATGGCAAATTCTTATGCATAAATATATGATCATGCAACTATTTTAGCCAATACAACATTCATCCATATCTCACGGAAACTTTCTAGATGCCTTCCATCTCTACCAGGACAACATTGAGATTGTGCACTAATCCAATATGTCAGCAAAGAGGTTTCATTCTACATAAGTAGCAATGGAGAGTTGTATAGCACCATGAGATACTTACCCATCACATGCGTATTAATAGTATATTGTCATTAATGCAAAGATTATATCATGCATAATACATCAACTGAATATAAACAAATGCATAACAAAACACTATCATGAAATGACATGTGAATACTTATCTTTATTTGTTTCGTGGGTAGACTCCTTCTTGAGCCTTCAGATTCATCATCTTCTTCATTCATCATTTCTTATCCAAATGCTAAGATGGATAAGAGGTTCTTCAAGAGTTGAGTCCTTCCTATTCCTCATCGCTTGAGGGATCTTCTTTGGATGGTGAGAGCATGACCTTCAGTTGCTCCCATCTTCTCTTCTTCTTCTTCCTAGATTCTACTGAAAGTAATGACTTCCTTTTGGCACACATTCCTCGAATGAATTAATCCCATGATCCTAGAAGGCCATCCAAGGTAACTTCTTCATTCTCCACTTCTTCTTCTACTGCTTCAAGTTGTTCTTTGATTTGAGAGACCCTTGTAAAGTATGACTGCATGGTCTCTGCATTCTGGATCTTCACATTCTTTAACTATTTTCTCAAAGTCATATTCTGATTTATGTTCTTACCTTCAAATAGCTTGGTCAAGGAATCAAACATCTCTTGAGGTGTCTTTAGGGAAGACACTTGTGATATAAGCTTATTCGTGATTGAATCAACAATGATCTTCTTGGCCTTGACCAAGTTCTTCTTGTGTAAGGCTTTTAGCCTCATTTGCCTCTGGAACTGGAACCTCTCCACTTATGTAGGTGTCCAATTCATTTTCTTCAAGAACCAGTGAGATCCAATACTTCCATGCTTGGAATTTTTTAGTTTCACCAAGCTTGTCATCAAGCTGGTGTGACTAATCATTTAGAAATGAGAACCTCAAATGTAAATAGCAAAATATTAGATCTTAGTGATTTGAGGTGTCCGTTTTGGTTCCGGAGCTGGCTGATCTAAGGTTTGTCAGAGAAACCCTAATTTTCAAAAACTTGGAATCTTTCAGATCTGATTGGATAGAAAGATAGACCTCTTTAAAGAAATCTATCCAATGTACTCCTTTTGTGAAAACAGTGGAGGGAAGCTCTCGAAACAGGAAGCCCTAGTTTACCAATTTCTACTACATAAATGTCTGATATTGTTTCTATAGTATCTCCTAAAGTACTGCTCCTATGTGTCTGAAACGTTGCACTGAGGTATCCCTATCTGTCCTCTTTCCAATTCCTCAGCTCTGAGAAGAATTGGATTTGCCAATCGAGACTTCTGAGCATTCTCCCAAGGTGACCTCTTTCAGGACTGTTTAACATAGCTTAGTTGTATGGATTTCCACGTGTCACTGTTTCATGTTTCGGGTCTAAAAATTTTACCACAAAAATTAAATTCTATGGCATTTCGATAACATCTTTAGAAATTTCATTTGGACGTTCATATACCGAGAGATAGCAATTTTCCCCAGGTGTCCTGTTTGGGGAGAAATCGTGGGAGAGGCTAGAACCCTAACTTGGAGGAATCATATCTCCTATAATATATTGAATCTAAGGATGAAACTTGGACACAGTGTACATTAAGAATTTATCTTCGCCCTGTGAAAGTTTTGGCACCCGAGCCTTCTCGAATATGGAGATATAGAGAATATACCAAAAATATCAGTTTCAGTATTTTAGGGTTTTTTTGCCCTGAGGTCAAACTAGGGTTTGAATTTCCTAGAATTTCACCCAACCAAAAATACCGACCCAGGTCTCTAAACTTCAATTTTTATGAGGAGATAAATCCTATGCCGGGATCACTCAAAAATTCCTCTTTTGTAAAAATCCCTAATTTCCCGCACTAAAAACTAATAATGCCCGGAATCAAATTCTGCTTCGACAAAAAGATGCGCCCTTCAATGGAGAGTTATCCTAGCATCCTTTTCCTGATTGATTGTGTTGAGAGACATAAAAAGTAAAAATCCCTATTTTCTGCAGCTGCACAATGTCTTTTTCTCAGGTTAGCTCTGATACCATGTTAGATTTTTATCATTTAAGCAATATGATCTTTATATCTTATCTGAGAGAATAACATGAACAACAATAAACACAAGAGACAAGAGACACAAAGAATTTTCCTCAAGGAAACCATAAAGGAGAAAACCCCACAACTTCTTCAAAGATAGAATGAGCACCAATGGCAGCAGTAAAACTCGAAAACATAAAGATGATCTCCAACAATTTGTTCTCTCTCTCTCTCTCACTTGAGAGAGCTTCTCCTCTCTCACTCATGCGCCCCAGTGAGTGTGTGTGTGTGTGTGTGTGATAAATAGAGAGGCTCAATCTCTTTTTATATTCTTTCGTTCACTTAATGTCCACTCCAACATGTCGGCCTCACTTAACAATTACTTACAAGAGCCAACATCTCTAGGAGAGTCTAATAACCCTAGTGCCCCACAACTGTGGGGACTTTGCCCTCCGATTAACAAGGAGGGTTAACCTTGACTCAATTGGGGGGACTATTTCCCTGACTTACAATGGATGGTTAACCTCAATGACTTTACATGACTTGTTTACATTATTGAATCTCCCGATCGGAACATCGAGGTATGACATGACTCAATTACATTACAGATACTTCCCAGAATAAACATCGGGGTACAATACATAAAATATACAAGTGAATACATTCCAAAGTTAAAAATACATCAACAGGGGGTGGTAAGGTGAGCTCATATTGAGTGATGTGCCTACTTGTTGGAAAAATTCCCTCCAAAATTTTCCATTAAATTTTGCATCTCTGTAGCTGACGATGACTTTTGGGAAGCAATGTAATTTGTAGATATTTTTGCAAAATACATCTACAATTTGTTTCGTTGTGACTGTTTGTTTTTATTTCCATGAAGTGTGTAAATTTGGTTAATTGATCGACCACTCCCAGGATTTTTTCCTTTCCTTCTGCCACATATTGTTGGATATGTTTTTGCATTCCCTTCCATAAAAATTATCTTCTTGCATTATAATAATATTTGAATAATCCTACGTGTCCCCCGGCTAGTGAATCATGGGATTCCTTCATTACGTTAACCTTGAACTTAGAGTTTGAGTTTAAATAAATCCTCCCTTTATACCAAAGGATATCGTTTTTCCATTCAAACTTGTGGTCAAGGTTGAAATTGTTAATTATAGTGCTTGTTTCTGGGTCCTTGGCGTATTCGCTTTGTATTTAATCTAGCCATTCTGGAATTGCAACAAAGATGGAGTAAGAGGTGATATCATGATCTTTTTTGGAGAGTGCATCTGTGACTACATTTTCCTTTCCCTTTTGTGTATTAGTTCCATGTCGAACGCAACGATTTTTTCTATCCACTTTTGTTGTTCTGTGGAAATTTTTTTCTGTTGAAGTAGGTATTGAATACTATTGTGGTCTATCGGATCATGAATTTACTCCCTAGGAGGTATTGTCACCACTTTTCCAATGCCTGCATAGTTGCCAACATTTCCTTATCGTGTGTAGACTTCAATTGTTCTTGCCTGTTTAGTTTCCTACTCTCAAAAGCTATCAGGTGTTCATCTTGCATTAGTATTTCTCCCAAACCATAACCTAAAGCATCACATTCTATCATGAACGGTTTGGAGAAGTCTGGGGTAGCTAGTATAGGTGTGGAGGACATAATTCCTTTCAAGGTTTCAAAACATTTTTCCGCTTCTTCATTCAACTGGAATGCATTCTTTTTTAGAAGGTTGGATAAGGGTGCGGTTATGTGCACATAATTCCTCATGAATCTTCTATAGTATCCAGTCAGCCCGAGGAATCCCCTTAACTTGGAGATGTTAGTAGATTTGGGCTAGTCTTTGATTGATTTGATTTTTTTTGGATCTACCTTAACTCCTTTAGATATTACGTGACCAAGATAGCCCACTTGTTCCTTACCGAATTTTCATTTGTACATCTTGGTGTAGAACTTACTTTATTTTAAAATAGAGAGCACTTGTTCTATATGTCTGAGATGGTCGTTCCATGTCTTATTGTATATAAGGATGTCATCAAAGAAAACTAGTACAAACTTCCTTAGGAAAGGCTGAAATAGGTTATTCATGGTTGCTTAAAATGTCGCTGGAGCGTTAGTTAGCCCAAAAGGCATTACCTTAAACTTGTAATGTCCTTCATGGGTTCGAAAAGCTGTCTTCGCCACATCTTATAGCCTTACACTGATTTGGTAATATCTTGACCTTAAGTCTAATTTTGAAAAGTACCTTGCGCCATGTAGATCATACAACATATCATCGGTAAATGGAATGGGGAATTTGTCTTGAATGATTATCTTGTTTAGTCCTCTGTAATCGATGCATAGCCTAAATGATCCATCCTTCTTCTGTACCAGTACTACTGGTGCAGCTTAAGGACTTTGAATTTATGTAATTACTCCACACTTCAGTAAATCATGGATTAATCTTGCAATCTCCGTCTTATGATGGTGTGGGTACCTATAGGGTTTAACATTGCCCATGGCTTGATCTAGACTTGATTTCGATGACATGTTCGATCTTCCTTTCTGGTGGTAACTCCATGGGAATATCTTTGAATACTTTTTTGTACTTTTCGATTAGTCCTTCGGATCTCTCATTGACCTGGTTTAACCACTTCTGAAGTTAATAGTTTCATCTCTTTCCATTGCACAACATACCTTGGTGCTCCCTTTCAAATTAGCTTCTCCATTTTGTGGGATGACACAATTTGTGTTCGAGGGGGTTGGAATCCATATAATTTGTAATTTTCCCCTTTCCACTTAAATTGTATGAAGTGTTCTTAGTGTTTTTCTGAATAGGTGCCTAACGTTTGTAGCCACTGAATTCCTAATATTGCATCAAATCCTCCTAAGGGTATTGTGTAAAATTTTGATTCAAGGTTATAATCTTGTATTTGTAGCTTAACTTTGTGGAATTTTCCCACTTTTTCGATCTTCTTTCGATCTGCAACCATTAAATTCATGTTAGGTACTAGATATATGAAAAGGTTAAGCCTCTTTGAAACACTTACGTCGATGAAATTATGGGTACTTCCTGTGTTGAATAGGACAACAACATTGTTATTATTTATATGCCCTTTAAGTTTTAACGTTTGTGGTTGGTGTATTCATGTTATGACAGAAATTGATATATTGGGTGTTTCTTAATCTTCTGAATCTAACAGAGGATTCTGGATGTCACTTGTTTCTTCTATATCGGATTCCTCACTATCTGACTTGTCTTCCTCTTCTGCTTCACATTGATATAAATTCTTGGTGGTCTCTTTTTTCAAACACCTGTGTCTTGGGTCCCACTTCTCTCTGCAATATTTACACTTTCCTTCTTTCATTCGTTGGACTTCTAAAGTGGTTTTGTTGTCACTTCTTAGATGTGGTGGCTGATATTTGGTGTCGGTTTTGGTATTTTAGACGGACCTTTGATCTTTATCATGGTTCCTATTACACTCTTTTTTTATATTTTCCTCAATGATTTTTTCCTTGTGTCTTGCTTTTTCCAAGGTTAACACATTTGGTAGCTCTAGTTCATATCTGATATAGGGTTTTAGTCCATAAACATAAGTTTGTAGGCATTGGCTATCTATGAGTTATGGCACACGTGTCTCTAGGGCTTCCCATTCATCGGTGTATTCATCAACGTTATCTTTTTGCTGCAGTCTGGTGAGTTTTGCGAATAATTATTTTCTTTTAAATATTCAAACCTCTTAAAGAAATCGTTTTTGAATGTTTTCCACTTGCACTTCGTTGACTATGTTGTAACCTTCCACCACATGTACCAGTTGTAATCTCGATCTTCTAGTTGCATTGAGGCATATTTTATCATTTCTTCGTTGGCTGTGATATTGTGTATGGAAAAAAATTCTTCTGCCATGTTGATCCACACCACACTCTATTTTGTGTCACCATTGAATTTTGACAATTCTAACTTGGGTTTCATTTGATATCCACTTCTTTTCAGAGGAAAAATCTGTTGTTCATGATTTGCAGAGTGATTGTGATCGAACTCTTCTTTTGGAATTTCCCTTCTGGGAGTTATTGTCATATGATGGATTGAACTTGAGGATGTTTGGTCCTCCTTTGACACATTTCCAACTAATGTGGTAATTGTGTCTTCTGAATGCTACTCAAGTTTGCTTAATCTAAATTCGAATAATACTGATATTTCCCTTTTTATTCCTTCCATCTCCCAAGATACCACTTCGTTGAATTCTTTTCTAACACTCTGATAATTCATTTTTGCCTTTCATGTGTAGCTCTGCTTCGATTTGGTTGAGTCTTGAGTGTACTCTGAGATGTCTAGAACCTTGGACTTGGTTAAGCTCTAATTTCACCATTCTTTTTTTAATTTCATTCATCTCTGACATTTTTCTTGTGTAGGGAGGAATTTTTGTTTACTAAGAATGGTGAGATTTTTTTTTAAATAATAATTAATTATTATATAATACAATTTTTATTTTATTATTTAATATAATAAAACAAATTGAAATATTATAAATATAATATATTTGAAACATATTATATATTATAATATATATGTTTTATTTTGTTTGTAGGTCATGGAGGTTGGATAACCATGCGGTGAGGTGGATGCGCAAAAGGGTAGGGCGGCGAGGATGGGGAGTGCGGCGGTGGAGGGAAGAGAAAGAATGAAGCAGCAGGAATGGAGCAAAACATCGAAGGATAGATGTGTGGAGAAGCTAGATGTGAACACGAGAAGGTGAGTGTGCGGAGGTGGGAAGAAGGATGAAGGGCGTGGGGGAATGGAGGAGGGCGTTGGGTGGAGGATGGAGAAATAGGTAGTGGTGAGGAGGGAGGGTGATGATGGCGTTGAGGAATTGTAGGTGGTTGGAAGGAATTTGCAAAGGAGGAGAAGGAGATCGTGCAGAGGGATAACGGGAAGCAGGAGATGGAGAGGCGCAGAGGGAGAACGCTAAGAAGATGGGGGAGGTGGTGCAGTGGGAAAAGTGGCGATGGTGGTGGTGGAGAAGAATCGAGTTGTGGAAGGTGTCGAGGATCCGATGGCTCTAATACCACTTGAAGTAGAAAATAATTCTAAACCCACATGATTCGAATTTAAAACCCAAAATGAAATGATAATTGAATAATATGATGGTTTTTTACAATAATGGAGAAGACCTTTTATAGGTCAAAACACACCGCTTCGATGAAATGGTGTAACCATAAAGATCGATATATCAACTACACTTGGGATAGTTGAATATATTTCCCTCAAAGTTTCTTTCTTTCCTGAATAAGTGGCTTCATACAAAGAAATTTTTTAGAAGTTCTGTGATATTTTCGCTTGGTCTTATACCGAGATGCTTGGGCTTGATCCATCCATTGTTGAAAATCGTATCGATACATGGCCTTATGTTTCCATTTTTTCCAAAAGAAACAACCCATCCACCCGTTAAAGGCCCTTTCCATCAAAGTAGAGATCGAGAAGCTGTGCAAATCAATATTCATCTATCCCATTGCATATACCACTTGTGTTTCCAATCCTGTTCCCGTTAATAAAAAATAGGATAGCATTTGCGTCTATACTGACTTCCGAGACTTGAATTTGGCCTTTCCCAAAGATGATTTCCCCACTTCATTCATTTATCAGATCCTTGACACCTATGCTAGACATGAATACTTTTCATTTATGGATATTTTTTATGATTACAACCAAATTCATATCTATAAAGAAGATCGGTACAAAACCGTTTTTACTACCCTGTGGGGCACTTTACGTATCGTGTCATGCCATTTGGCCTTAAAAATGTTGGAACCAATTTTTAGTGGGCTATGAATTTTTTCTTCCACGACCTCATTTATATTATCTTGGTTTATTTATACGACCTCACGACTCGATATTGGAAGTGTTCACAACATTTGGATGACTTACGACAAATATTCCTACGTTTTTGCAAATATAATATCCGTTTGAACCCCCTCAAGTGTGTATTTTGTGTCTCCTCTTGTTGGTTACTAGCATTCATCGTGTTCCACAAAGGGATTAGCATGGATCCTTTGAAGGTTCAATCCATCCTGAAACTTCCCCTGCCATGTACTCTGTGCCAATTGCAGATTCTTCAAGGCAAGGCCAATTTCCTTTACCGGTTTATTCCATATTATGCAATGAAAGCCCATGGGTTCTTACGCCTGCTACGTATCAACATTCCTTTTGTATGGGATGAGCATGCGCAAGGCTCTTTTGACACATTGAAACAATCTCTGATTTTTCTCTATTTTTGTCTCCTCATGACTTTAATAAGGATTTGATCCTCTATGTGTTGGCATCCGAGAATGATGTCGCTGGAGTCTTGGTCCAAGAAGATGATGCTCTCCAAGAGCATGTGATCTATTACGCGAGTAAGAAATTATTCAGTCCACCTTTACGTTACTCCCATGAAGAGAATATGGAACTCGTCGTCGTCTTTTCGGTATAGAATTTACACAACTACATCCTCATGAATTCCACATCCTTTGTGGTCGATTCCAACCCCATGCGCTATCTCTTGAGACGCCACCTTGTTCAAGGTTGTGTTGTGAAATGGATCGTCGTTTTCCAAGAGTACGACCTGGAATTCATCACACCCAAAATAAATAAATCTTTAGCGTTAGATTCCTTGATGGTGGAATTTCCTTCGTCGTCTAGATCATCCCCTATCATAGTTACTCTTCCTGATGAATCGCTATTCGTCATCTCTACAGAAGACCCCTCGTATGGGGGAATCCTTCTTTACTTTTGCACACAAAAATTTGGGCCCTGTTTGAGCCACGAAGATCGTCATCACATCCGGCACCAAGTTGCACCAATTTGCTCAAAATATCCTCCTTTGTGGGAGAGAGCGAGAGAGAGGGTGGTGCTATGGGTAGAGAGATTGAAGGTAGTTAGTTAGCAATAGTTATCAGGGCGGGGGGCGAGAGAGAGAAAGGGATGAGGTTTAGTTGTAGTGGTTAGAGTAGGGGTTGAGTGTGTTCCTATGTGTGTGAGAGAGGGGTTGGGATTAGGAGTAGGTGTATTAGTAGGAGGTTAAGAGAGAGAGAGAGAGATTCAGGGGGGTGGGGATTAGGGGTAGATGTATTTGTAGGAGGTTAATAGAGAGAGATAGAGAGAGAGAGATGTTCAGGGTAGTGATTATGGTTAATGAAGAGGTTTGGGGATATAGTTAAGTGGGGGGGGGTGTGGAGAGAGAGAGATGAGGGTAGTTAGTTATAGGAGTAGGATAAAGAGAAAAGCTTCGGAAGGTTAGGGAGAGAGAGGGGTTAATTGTAGTGATAGTGAAGGAGATATGGTAGGTGTTATGGGGTTGGAAAAGAGAGAAAAGGATGGGGGTTATGGGTATGCGGAGGATTAAAAGAGAGAGAGAATTAAATAGGGTTTTACTAAAGGTTCTTGGAAGGAGGGGAGGGAGGGAGGATAGGGGTTAGCGATAGGGGGTGACTGTGTGTGAAAAATAGAGGGAGCGGGGATGTATTTAGCGGTATCCAAGAGAAAGAAGATGGGTGGGGTTTATGGATAGGTTGAGGAGTATGGGTTTGAGAGAGGAAGGGTTTTTAGTTTTACGAATAGGACATAGAGATTAGTGGATCTAGGGAGAAAGAGGGGGTTTGAGGTAGAGAAATACATCGAGATTAGGAGGGTAAGTGATTTAAGGAGGAGTGGGTAAATTAGAGATAAGAGTGTTATAGTTGAGGAGAGAGAGAGAGAGAGGGGGGGGGGTCATGGAGAGATACATGGTGTTATAAGGAGAGAGAGAGAGAGAGAGAGAGAGAGAGAGAGAGAGAGAATTTGGGATAAATAATGTTCGGGAGGAGGTGTATAAGGAGGAGAATAGGGGGAGAGAAAGGGATAAGGTTCATGAGTGTTAGGGGTATGGGGAGAGATATAGAGAAAGGGGGGATGGGGTTAATATAGAGATGGGAGATTAGGGGTAGGGGGTGTAGGAGGGGTGTTAAGAAGAGAGATATGGGTGGTTATATGTAGAAATATGTGAGAGAGAGAAATGAGAGGGTGATTGCGGGTATGTGGATGAAGGGGATTGGTGTAGAGAAAAAGACAAAGATCAAGGAGTTTAAGCATGTGGGGAGGAGGTGGGAAGTTACATACACACACAAAAATATTGGGTGTTGTTAGGGAGTAGGGGGGAGAGATTAGGGGGTGGGAGTTCTTGGTAGGTGTAGGTGTAAAGGGTTGAAAGAGAGATAGTGGTGAGTAGTAGGGAGTTGGGGTAGGGATACCTTAAGGTGGTAGGGATAGGGTTATGAGATGTTGGGGGACTGGTGAGAGAGAAAGAGATATAGAGAGAGGTGAGTAGTGGGGAGTTTGGGTAGGGAGAAAGGAAGTTGGTAGACATAGGGTGAATGCGAATGGGGGTTTGGTGAG
This sequence comes from Pseudotsuga menziesii, assembly GCA_001517045.1. Classification (NCBI taxonomy): domain Eukaryota; kingdom Viridiplantae; phylum Streptophyta; class Pinopsida; order Pinales; family Pinaceae; genus Pseudotsuga; species Pseudotsuga menziesii. The sequence goes on from LPNX011133336.1 coordinate 203,833, forward strand.
AGAGAGAGAGAGATGATGCCAATGGGGTGATTAAAGGTAGGGGAAGGAGGGGGATTGGGGGAGAGAAAGGGATAAATATGAGGAGTGTTAGGGGTTTTGTGAGGAGTAGGGAAGTTAAAGAGAAGGGTTTTATCACTGAGTACTAGGGAGATAGAGATAGAGAGAGAAGGGGGTTGATTATTGGTATGTGGTAGGTGTTGATGAAATTGTAACTTTGGAATGTATTCACTTGTATTTATTATGTATTGTAACCCGATGTTTATTCCGGGATGTACTTGAGTCATGTCATGCCCCGATGTTCCTATCGAGAGGTTCCATAATGTAAACAAGTCATGTCAAGTCATTGTGGGTAACCCTCCTATTGATCAAGGGTTAAAGTCCCCGTAGTTCCGGAGCACTAGGGTTATTAGACTCACCTAGTGAAGGTGGCCCTATTTGGGTTTAGTCAAGTTGAGAATTAGTATAAATAGAATGCTAGCCTCTCTATTTGTCACACACTCACTTACACTCAGTTGTAGTGCATAGCTGAGGAAGAGAAATACACTGAGGCAAGGAAGAAAGAAGTTACTGCTATCGGGAGATCATCTTACTGTTTTGGGGTTTTACTTTTGGTGTCGATTCTATCTCTGAGGAAGTTGCGGGGTTTTCTCCATTTATGGTTTCCTCGAGGAAAAAAACTATGTTCATTGTCTCTTGTGTTTGATTGTTGTGCTTGTTGTTCTCTCATTTAAAGATCTTAATGTTATGCTAGCTTAATGTTAAAAATCTAACATGGTATCAGAGCTAACCTGAGAAGAAGACACTATGCAGCTACGGGAACTAGGGATTCCTACTTTGTGCATCTCTCTCCATATATTTTCAGAAAAAGAAGGTTGGAATAACTCTCATCCCTAGGGCGCATCTTTCTGTCGAAGCAGAATCCAATTCTGAGGTTTTTCAGTTCTGGACCCGATACTACTGCCGAAATATAGGGCTTTTCATAGAAGTGAAATTTTTCAGTGAGCCCAGGATTGGATTGATATCCTCCTCAAAATTGAAGTTATGGATCAAAATAAAAGCATTTGGTTGGATAGAACTCCAGAAAAGAAAAATCCTAATTTGCTCCTGAACCAACACTGCAGAATTTCAGCTCCAAATCTAGATCCGACATCTTGAACTAGTAAGATCTAAATATTTTGTATTTCCATTTGAGTTTCTCAGTTAAGATGTATCATCATACCAAGCTTGATGAAAAGCTTGAGGGAGCTGATAACTTCCGATACTGGAAGTATAGGATCTCCCTGGTCCTAGAAGAAAATGAGTTGGACTCCTATATCAGTGAGGAGGTTCCAGTTCCAGAGGGAGATGAGGCAAAGGCCTTACATAAGAAGAAGTTGGTTATGGCAAAGAGGATCATTGCTGATTCAATTAAAGATCACCTCCTACCACAGGTGTCCTCCCTAAAGACACCTAAAGCTATGTTTGATGCCCTAACCAAATTGTTTGAAGGGAAGAACATAAACCGGAAGATGACTCTGAGAAACCAACTGAAGAATGTAATGATTCAAAATGCAGAGACCATCCAATCTGACTTTACAAGGGTCTCTTAGATCAAGGAACAACTGGAAGCAATAGATGAAGAAGTGGAAAATGCAGAGATTGTAGTGACCACCTTGAATGGTCTCCCTATATCAAGGGACTCCTTTATTCAAGGAATCTGTGCTAGAAATAAGTTAGTTAAATTCAGCAGACTATGGGAAGAATTCTCTTAGGGAGAAGCTCAGATAGCAGCTCGAGAAGAGAAGATGGAAAGTAAATATCAATATCTCATAGTTCATTCCAAGAATGGCAGTAGAAACTCTCATCACTCCAGAGGTAAGACCTTTCACCATAAAGATAACATTAGAAAGGAATTATCTAAATTAAGATGCTATACATGTGATGAAAGAGGACACTTTGCAAAAGACTGTCCTAGAAACAAGATTAACTCTCATAAGAAGAGGGGAAACAAGAGAATACATCATGCTCATGCTGTAGAGGATGATGAACCTTCCACCAAGAGAACTAGATATGAAAGTGAAGATTCTTCAAGTAATGAAGAACATGTTTTGATTTCTGCTCTTATGGGAAACATTACTCATGGAAGCAATGATTGGCTTATATACAGTGGGGCTTCCAAACATATGATAGGATTCAAGGAATCCTTTGTGAAACTCTTAGAACATGAATCACCTCACAAGGTGAAGCTCGCAGATGACTAGCAGTATCTAATAAAAGGTAGTGGGGAATCCTCCTATAAGCTAGACTCTGGAAAGTCTATGACAATGACGGAAATATTGTTTGTACCAGGAATAAAGAAGAAACTCCTCTCCATATCTGCATTAGATGCAAAGGCATGAGGGTTGCATTTATAGATGGCCAAGTTATCATGTGGCCAAAAGGAAAGACTATTGATGATGCAGTAGTGATTAGGGAACAAGAAGGAGGTCTATACAAATTGAAGGGCCATCCAGAACAATCTTTAGTCCATGACACAGTAGAGCCAAATGAGATTTGGAATAGAAGTCTTGCACATGTGCATTACAGAGCACTACCACTTGCAAGCAAAGTTGTTGAAGGTATTCCATAAATTCAAGCAAAACATGATGGGGTCTGCAAAGGATTGGCGAAAGGAAAGAACACAAAGAAGAAATTTCCAAGTAGTGAGAGAAAAGCAAAAGGAATCTTGGAAATCATCCACTCCGATGTATGCAGTCCAATGTCATCAAGTTCACTAAGAGGGTATGTATAGTATGTTTCTTTTATTGATGATTTTTCTAGGAAGACATAGATTTACTTCACGAAGAACAAAGATGAAGTATTCAACAAGTTAAAGGAATTCAAAGCCTTGATCGAGAACCACATTGAAAGGAAGATCAAGACCTTTCGATTAGATAATGGCGAAGAATTCACATCAAATGAATCCAAAGAGTTATGCAAAGATTCAAGGATTAAGAGGGAGTTGTCCACTCCATACAATCTACAACAAAATGGGATTGCAAAAAGGAAGAATAGAACTATCATGGAAGCTGCAAGAGCAATGCATCATGATCAAGATCTGTATATGCATCTATGGGAATAATTTTCCAGAACTGCGGTGTATGTACAGAACCATACTCCACACGGAGTACTTGAGAACAAGACTCCTGAAGAAGTCTTCTCCAGCAAGAAACCAGAAGTCAACCATCTCAGAATATTTAGCAGTCTTGTATACATTCACATTCCAAAAGAGAAGAGAACAAAATTAGATCCTTTAGGAAAGAAGGGCACATTTGTGGGATACTCTGAAAGCTCGAAGGCTTACAGAATATACTTCCCAGGATTGAAGAAGATAGACATCAGTAGGGATGTGACATTTGATGAAGACACAACTTACAAAAAATCCAAAAAGAAACCTGTTGAAGTTCCTGAAGAGGCGGAAGCACCAAGAATTCATGACACAACCATGAATGAATAAGTTCAAGAATAAGATCGAGAATTTGAAGAACCACAAGAACCTATAGATCCACCTCAGGAGAAGAATCCTCACAAGAGGAAACCTGCTTGGGTACGAGAAGCTATCCAAGTTGTAGAAAGATATGGGGCTACAGAAGAGAATCACAGAGAAAGAAAGAGAACCAGATCCTGCTTTAGGTATGTAGCATTATTATGTGATTTCATCGATAAAGAACCTTCCAATTATGAAGAAGTGGCAGAATAGAAAGAATGGAAGGATGCTATGATCGAAGAGTATCAATCGATCATGAAGAATGATGTTTGGGATGTTTTCCCAAGGCCAGAAGGGAAGTCAATTTTAACTTCCAAATAGATCTACAAGATCAAGCATGTTGCAGATGAAAGCATTGAAAAATATAAAGCAAGATTTTTTGCTTGTGGTTTCTCCTAGAAAGAAGGAATAGATTATGAAGAAACTTTTGCACCTGTACCTAGATACACTTCTATCAGATCAGTACTTTCCCTAGCTGCAGTGATGAAATGGAAGATACACCAGATGGATATCAAGACTGCTTTCTTGAATGGTGTAGTAGAAGAAGAAGTGTATGTGAAACAACCACATGGTTTTGAGACACATGACAGGGAGTCTCATGTATGTAGATTGAAGAAATACCTGTACGGTTTGAAACAGGCACCCAGTACTTGGTACGACAGAACTGATAGCTTTCTATCTTGTTTGGGCTTTACTAAGAGTAAAGTAGATTCCAACCTTTACTACAAGGTTGAAGATGGAAACCCAGTGATGCTCCTATTGTATGTAGATGATCTGTTTGTAACAGGTATGGATGGGTTGATTGCTGATACGAAGAGGAAGCTTGCTGCTGAGATCGAAATGAAGGACTTGGGTATGATGTATTATTTTCTAGGCATGGAGGTGTGTTAGAATGTAGATGGAATTTCCCTGGGACAAGGGAAATATACAATAGAGATCTCGAAGAGGTTTGGGATGATGTACTGCAAGGCTATGGCCACACCTATGGCATCGAACCTAAAGCTATTGAGTGATGCTTCATTAGAGACGCTTGATGCTACGATGTATCTTCAAATGATTGGGTCCTTGATGTACCTGACGAACACAAGACCAAATATTTTCTTTGCTGTGAACACCTTGAGCCAGTTCCTAACAGATCCGAGACATGTTCACTCGATTGCTGCAAATCATATTCTGAGGTACTTGAAGGGTACAGTTGATTATGGGCTCAAGTATGAGGCGAGTCAGAAAATTAACCTATAGGGTTATGTTGATTCAGATTGGGTAGGCAGTGCCATCGATAAGAAGAGCACTTCAGGGTGTTGCTTTAGTATGGGATTAGGTGTGATCTCTTGGCTTAGTAGGAAGCAATCCTGTGTGGCATTGAGTATAGCTGAAGTAGAGTATGTCACAGCTTGTTAAGCTAGTTCTGAAGCAGTATGGCTGAGGATTCACAGGGATAATTTTTGGGGTGAAATTTATCCCAATGGGCTATTTTCCATGTTTTTCTCCAAAAAATATTCGCCATATTGCATTTTTTGACTTTTTGTTTCGCCCAATTTTGATGGGGTAAAATTTTTTCACCCTAAAAAATGCCAAATTATTATATAAATGATATAAAATCCTTGGAAATTAAAATATTTTTTGAAAAATATCGCCAAACATTTATAGTTTTCCTTTTAAGAATTGGTAAGATTCGCCAACATTTATACACTTTTAAATATGTATGGTTCCTTAAAATCATGCCTGCTGAGGAAGCTACTGTCTAATTTATTTGATCTCCAGTTAGATGTTACTTGTATATATTTCAACAACCAGAGTTGTGTGAAGTTGTCGGAGAACCCGGTGTTCCATGAAAAGTCGAAGCATATCGAGATCAAGTATCACTATATTAGGGATATGGTGCAGAGGGGAGCAGTGAAGCTCCAGTATGTTGCAACGGACGAACATATAGCTGATGTGTTGATGAAGCCATTGGCCAGAGTGAAGTTTGAGTATTTCATGGAGAAGCTTGGTGTTCTCCAGATCAAGGTCCCTTCCAAGGGGAAGTGATGAGTCCATGAGCCATTCTGACATGGTAAGAGGATTGGTTCCTTCCATGGTCATATGTAAGGGCTGAGCCATTCTGTCATGGTTAGAGGATTGGTTCCTTCCATGTCAGATATGAGTACTGATCCATTCTGTTATGGCTGTAGGATTGGTTCCTACATGATCAGATATAAGGGCTATTGCCATTCTTGGAATGGAGGTGCCTGGTCAGTTACCAGGAATACTTGGTCTAGGACTGAGGGCCATTCTGATATGACTGTGAGATGTGTTCTCACATGATCAGATGTGAGCGCATGGCCATTCTGATGTGATTGAGGGATGTGTTCCCAATTGATCAGATATAAGGGATGATGCCATTCTCTTGGAGAATGGAGGCACCTGGTCAGTTACCAGGAACCCTCAACCTGGGGTTGAGATAATTTCCATCATGGTTGCAGGAAGTGTTCTCACATGGGTGGATGTAAGTGCAGAGCCTTTCCATCATGGTTGCACGATGTGTTCCCCCATGGGTGGATGTAAGTGCAGATCCTTTCCATCATGGTTGCAAGATGTGTTCTCGCAAGTGCAGAGCCTTTCCATCATGGTTGCAGGATGTGTTCCCGCACGGGTGGATGTAAGTGTAGAGCCTTTCCAGCATGGTTGCAGGATGTGTTTCCGCATGGTTGGATGTAAGTGCAGATCCCTTCGAGCATGGTTGCAGGATGTGTTCCCGCATGGTTGGATGTAAGTGCAGAGTCATTTTAGCATGGTTGTAGGATGTGTTCCCACATGGCTAAATATAAGTGTTGGGCCTTTCTGATGTGATTATAGGATTGGTTCCTACATGATCATATGTGAGTGCTAGGCTTGCCTTTTTGACATGGTGTTGGATGTGTTCCTCTCATGGTCAGATGTAAGTGCTAGGCGGGCCATTCTGACTTGGTGTCACCTATAAGCATTGAAGAAGACCTACATGGAGGCTAGGCCTACAACCAACATGAAAAATGGTTGCCTCTGTAGAAATTCCTATGACAAGAAGAATCACGAGATAGCACCCGTGATGATGATCCAACATTAATGATCCAGATCCAGAGATGGTGCTCCACGGATTATGTCCAGTGATGATCCAGATCCAGTGATGATACCGATCGAGTGATGATCCAGATCCAGTGATGATGATCCAGATCGAGTGATGATACAGATCCAGTAATGATGATCCAAATCGAGTGATGATCCAGATCCGAAGATGAATATGAAGATGACTTAAAGATGCAGATGATGAGATGATCTAGAGAAGAAGACCAGTGATGAAAATTGTGTCGAGAGAATACCTTCCTAGTTAAGAGGGAGTGTTGATGAAATTGTAACTTCGGAATATATTCACTTGTATTTCTTATGTATTGTAACCCAATGTTTATTTCGGGATGTACTTGATTCATGTCATGCCCTGATGTTCCTATCGAGAGGTTCCATAATGTAAACAAGTCATGTCAAATCATTGTGGGTAACCCTCCTATTGATCAAGGGTTAAAGTCCCTCTAGTTTTGGGGCACTAGGGTTATTAGACTTACCTAGTGAATTCGGCCCTAGTTGGGTTTAGTCAAGTCGGGAATTAGTATAAATAGAGAGCTAGCCTCTCTATTTATCACACTCTCACTTACACTCAGTTGTAGTGCATAGTTGAGGAAGAGAAAGACACTGGGGCAAGGAAGAAAGAGGTTACTGCTGTCGAAAGATCATCTTACTGTTTTGGGGTTTTACTTTTGGTGTTGATTCTATCTCTGAGGAAGTTGCGGGGTTTTCTCCATTTATGGTTTCCCCGAGGAAAAAGACTGTGTTCATTGTCTGTTGTGTTTGATTGCTATGCTTGTTGTTCTCTCAGTTAAAGATCCCAATGTTATGCTAGCTTAATGTTAAAAATCTAATAGTAGGAGGGATAGGGCCTTAGGAAAGAGTAGTGAAGTTAGAGGGAAGTGGTATATATTTAGGAATGGGTGCATGTGGGATAGGTAAGGAGGGAGAGTGGGAGGTGGGGGGATGGTGACAGGGATAAGAGTATGTAGGTGACTGATATATATATATTAGAGAGAGGGTTTTAAGGAATAGGGAAAGACAGAGAGAGAGGTGTGGGAGTTATCGTTAGAGAGAGAGAGAGAGAGAGACCCAAGGGGGGATGATTAGCTATAAGGGAGAGGAGGGGGATGGGGGGAGAGAAGGGGATAGAGATTAGGAGGGATATACGTTTGGGGAGGAGTATGAAATTTAGAGAGAAGGGGGTTATGGTTGAGTAGTATGGAGCGAGAGAGAGAGAGAGGAGAATATTTTCTAGACAGAATGAGGAGATTAGGAAGGTTAAGTTTTTGGGGAGGAGTAGGTCAATTAGAAAAATTTGTGGTATAGTTGAGGAGTGGTGGGTTTGGGAAGAGAGAGAGAGAGAGAGGAGAGGCTTTAAGGGGTTGGGGGAGAGATAAAGGAATGGGCGTAGGTGTAGTAGGGGAGAGATAGTGTGTGAGAGATTTAATTAGTAATGGTTAGGGAGAGGAGGAGAGAGTGTGAAATATGGAGGAAGAAGACTAGTTGTATGGGTGGGAATAAGGTGATGAGTGTGTGTGTGTGTGTGAGAGAGAGAGAGAGAGAGAGAGAGAGAGAGAGAGATGGGTGGGTTTATGGTGGGTTTTATTGAGTTGGGGGTAGAGAGAATGAGAGGGTATTATTAGATATTAGGAGCAGGAGGGTAGAGAGAGATATAAAGGTAGGAGGGGGATTTATAGAGTAGGAGAAGAGATATAGGGGTTGCAAGTTAATGGTATGTAATGGAGTAGGAGTTTGAGAGAGAGAGAGAGAGAAATGAGGGGTGATCAGGGGTAGCGTAGAGGTGGGGATTAGGGGGGAGAAAGAGTTAGAGATCATGAAGGTTAGGATTTTGGGGAGGAATAGGGAAATTAGAGAGAAGGGGTTTATAGTTTAGGAGTGGGGGGTTGGAAAAGGGGTGGGATTTTAGGATAAATGTAGTAGGTTAGAGAGAGAATGAGAGCGGGTGTTAGAGAGAGAAAGAGAGAGAGAGAGAGCTATGTGGTGTGTGATTAGTAGTAGGGAAAAGAAGCGGGATTGTGGGACAGGAAGAGATAGATATCTTGAGGGTTTGGGGATGATTAGGTTACTTAGATAGAAAATTAGTATAATAGAGGGGTTTGGGGATGAGTAGGTTACTTAGATAGAAAATTAGTATAGTAGAGGATTTTGGGGATTGGGAGTAGAGAGACATATAGAGAGTAAGATAGTATAAAGAGAGAGAGAAGTGGTAGGGTGATAGGGGTTTTGAAAGAAAGAGAGGGGGTGTTAGGGTAGGAATAATATTAGAAGGTTAGGGAAAGACAAGGGGGGAGTTATGAGTAGAGAGAGAGAGAGAGAGAGAGAGAGAGAGAGAGAGAG
>LPNX011133336.1:212982-298311 GCA_001517045.1 Pseudotsuga menziesii
GTTTGGGGAGGATGAGGGAATTCAGTGAGAGAGAGAGAGAACGAGTGGGAGAGGGAGAGGGAGATAGAGCTGGATAGACAGTGGTTATTAAGGGTTGGTAGGCGAGAGAAATTGATGGGGGTTAGGGGTAGGGGGAGTAAGTGGGGGGTGATTGATAGAGAAGGGGGAGTTATGAGTAGAGAGAGATAAGGGTTAGGGTTGAATGTGTGTGTTTGTGTATGTGCGTGAGAGAGAGAGAGAGAGAGAGAGAGAGAGAGAGAAAGAGAGAAGGGGGTGTTAGATATTAGTGGGAGGAATATAAGGGTCGAGGTTGTGGGTAGGTTAAGGAATAGGGTGTTGAGAGAGAGAGAGAGCCAAGTGGGGGGTAATTAGGGTTAGGGGAGGGAAAGAGAGAGATTGTGAGGGTTAGTAGTTTGGGGAGAAGTAGGGAGATCAAGTGCCTTCTGCTTGAGGAATTTGGCCCTTGTCCTATCCATCTCCCATGGATATTGAAAATGATGTAACACAAAGATGATGTCAGCATACCATGGGGATGACATCTAGTTGTTCCTCAAAGTTTTTCTCTTCAATTGATAATTCAGCAACCATGTGTGGGATGAGCAAATCACAGTCCAACTGTGTCATGAGTTTGGCTAGTCCTTGGCCTTTAACCAGATTTTGGGCTTAATATCCAAGTCATACTCAAGTAAGACTACTATCCATTTTCCCCTTCTATGATCAGGATCTGGTTGGGTTAGAATATCCTTCACCGCACTAGTGGAAACATGAGCAATGATGTGAGAATGCAAGATGTAAACCCAAAAATCCTTTAAGGAATGTACTCGACCATAAGCCTGCTTCTCCAGAATGTTGTATTTCAGTGGGGCATCTCTAAACATTTTGTTGTATAAAGAAATGGGATGTTCATTCCACTCCTGATTATTTTGTAACAATACTCCTTCCACCTTGTGCTTTGAAGTGAATTGGAATATGAGGAAATATTTGGAGAAATCAGGGCTTACCAGTACGGGTGATTCTGAAATAGATTTCTTTATGATATCGAAATATTTTTTTGATTCAGGTGTCCACTTGATATCAATATCCTTTCTCAGCTACTAGTCATCCACCTCACAAACTTAGGAAAAATACCAATAAACCTTATTAGAAAAATCACCCTTCCCATAAAAGATTGAACCTCAACCTTGTTCCTAGGGAGCCCAGTTTTCATGGATTCAACTCTTTTCGGATCTAATTTGATGCCTTCCTGGGAGATTATGTGTCCAAGAAGCTTCCCCTCTTTCATAGAAAAGTGGGACTTCTTCGGATTCAAAGAGATTCCAAACCTTCTGCATTTTTTGAACAATATGAGCAGGTGTGTGATTGGTTCGTCATTAGATTTTGAAAAAGAATGATGTCATCTAAATAGATAACCAAAATCTCTTCCTTCTCATCAGCAGATGCTATTTCCATGGCCCATTAGAAGGTTGTCCTTGCATTCATGAGACCAAACGGAATTTTTGCATTGTTGGCGAAGCCCACCAACAAAGCTTCGTCGACAAGGGTTCCCACTCTCTCAATGTCCTACATCGCAATCTCCCTGAGAACCGACCTAGACAGGTTTTACCCTGTCTAGCAACGTCTGCAAAGAAGACTAGGTCTCGCCCGAGGCGTTCAAGGGAGAGCTATCGAAACCAATTTTTTGACAGTGGGAGAGGAGGATACGGGGATTCGATGGAGGGAGACCATAACTTATGTGATCATCCTATAGTATCACAATATCACATAATTATTCGTGGAACACGATAGCGCATAAAATAGTTACAGAAACATAGATTGCATCAACTTAAAAATAACAATTGCATTGGTATAGTAGGAAAAGACTGAATTGCATCTATATTATTCCATTGTAACAAAATAGAGTCGCAGCATCATAACAGATCTATAACAACAGACAAGAATTGAGCCATACTCATCTCATCATATATTAATATTGTGCAAATGTACCGCATTGCATGATTCTTCTCCAAAACCGGAGACAACATACATTAGGAAGAAGCCTGTATAAAATCACAGTTAAGACAGAAAATTCTCCATAAAATAGATTGCACCAGATCTTATCCCATACAATCGCGCATACAATCACATACAATCGCTCACAAATACATCACATATGAATCCGATTTGACATCCAAAATAGATCTACAAATAGGATTATACCTTTACATCAAGGGTCCACTACTAACTGAATTCTAACTGCTACTGAATTATTGCAACAAAACTTGGTCAAAATATACATAAAATATTCAAAATGCGGTTATTTTCACACTTATCACACCGATATTCTCTTGCGCAGTACCGTGTGAGCTTGTGCAGCTGTCGTGACGTTGCACAAATCACTCACCCCAAACCCCTTTCCAACATGCCCCCAACACAGTTTTGTGGCTCGCCCTTGAGCCACATCAAGTCGACAGGTTGTGTGGCGAAGTCTTGCCCTTAAAATATTCAAATTGCTGTGTAATTTCATGAACCTGCAGCTAGAATTTACTGGCGATACTCTGAAAATTAGTCAAAGTTTGATGGATGGGGTGCTCCTTACTATGCTTTTTGTCGACCAGTTGTCAATTCTCTTGAATGGCCTAGAGCGTGGAGATGGCCTTAATAGCCAACTCGCCATCGATTTCTTGGAATTCGTCAAGCTGCTTGCCACACTTTTGTTGGTATTCTTGGGCCCAAGTAGCTTGTTGCTATAGGTACTTCAGTTCTATGGCCCAGGTGATTTGCACCATCAACGGCATGGCCTTCAGTGACATCTTTAGTGTCAAAACCCTAATTTTTCATAAAAATTTAAAAATTTAAAATACATAAAAAAAAGCTGAGAATGTCGTCTGCTAACAGGTAACAGTTATCTATAAAAGAATTAGTTACTAGATTAGTTAACATATAATCTTAATTAAGTAACTTAGCATTCTACTTTTTGATACAAGGTTAGGATTAACTTGTACAATAATTTCTTTTTTGGTTTGTTGATGAGTTTTAATTTGCGACAAGTAGGTGGAACTTTCTTTGGATTCCAAGCCTTACTTAGCATAAAGCTAATGTAGAAAGCTTATTGTTCTTATAGGTTTTATAGGTATGAATGATCGAGTAACGCCTTTTAATTCCATAAAGCATCCAACTATATTTCTATTTGCAAAATAAAAAGCTTGGTAAAGAAGCTGTTACATATCAATCTACTTCTATGAGGTAAAACAAGTAGTTTGTTTCATTCAGTTATTTTTCTCAACAATATACATGTAGAAGTGTTTCTTTCTTAAATGTAAATAGCAACAGTAATTACTTTCCTTGGTTCACAGCTTGTGATTTTTGTCGTAAGTTATTTTCACCTAGAGTTCATAACCTGTAATGCTTTAATGATTTGTTCTAACAGTAACAAACATTATCAACTTATAATAATAGTATAATCAATTGCTTATTATTCATCTTCTGTAATGAAGATTACTGCCTAAGGTTCTAAACATTATAGTGTACATAAAGTCCTAAGGTCTTAGAATCTAGTGGAATTGTTCCACTTCAGTTTCTTATTTTATTTTTAAAATACTTCTCTTGGATTAAGCCTCTGACCACAATACTTAACTTAGGTCAATTCTTCAAGAGATATTGATTTATTACCTTATGCAAATACTAGACAGTTCTAAAAGATTAAGTTACGAATCGAAAACATGGTTAAACTAAAAATACTTGTCTAGGTTAGTAAATAACCAAGTGTCATTAAACTTTGTTGATCTGAGCTATGTAAAGGATTCATAGCCATCATCCGAGTATTTGCCACCCACTGATCTATAATTTTCTATGATACTCAATGATACACACATAAACTATCTTGTTTATAATGCATTTATGTTTACCAGTAATTCTGGTTATAAACAAATAAGGTTTATAAAGATCATGATCCTAATTAAAACTATGTTCTATAAAATTATCAAGTCACAACATAAATGTTGGTGACAATAAGATTAGTTATGCAAAGTCTGTTAGAAATACTTTAATATCATAGTTCGGCTAGGTGATGAAATATACTTGTTTTTAGCATCTCCCAAGTATCATAAGATTTTCTTTGTAATCTTATTTACGATAGCACAAAGCTTATCAACATTTGTAACTATAATATTTATGCTATGACTAAATGGATAAATAGTTAGTGATGAACTAAAGTTCCAAGCATAAAATACTTTGGAAATGTATATGGATTAATAGGTTGCATTGATTTCATGATCAATCAAAAGCTTGATATGAATCAAAGTTTAATTATAAAGTTCATATTATAATTTGCAAAGGAAAATGGATGTGGCATTAGACCACTCCAATGATTGGATTATGTGTAAGGTTGTGTAAATAAAAGACTTTGAATTTGCCATTGTTTGAACTATATGATGGACAAATGATAACCTTGGCAATAATTTGAAGGTTCATAGTTTATGCCATGCAACCGTAGGTTGATTTCTATGATAACGTGGAACATTTTTAAATGATTGCAATACTATATGATTGTGCATAATTTATGTTTTGAATAATTGGAAATCATTTGGCATGCAGGGACTATAGAATCAACCCATTGCATGGTTGAAATATTTGTGAGACCACGTGGTTCCTTCTCGGCCAAGTGTTGGAGTATAAGGGTTGGTGTAACCCTAGACTTTGTCATTACGTCGACTTCAGGCCTTCGGGCTGCTATGAAACTACGCCATGGTTTCCATGCTTACCCTAGTGTGAGTGATAATGAGCTCAGTGTTCTGGTTACACTGTTCAGTCCATCTTCGTCATCCTCGAAACCTTTCTTTCATTGTGGGTTTATCCTGGCAATAATTTGTTGAGAGCCGTGACTTTAACTTACGACTTGGCCTTTGAGTATTGTTTGGGTTCGTTCCTCCACGTCCTGCCTATTGGGATTGTTTAAAGGGGTTATTTTCTTTTGTTTCGGCCTTGTCTCCGTCATGGGGTTTCAAGAGTATGGATTCTCATGCTTCGCAATGTGGTGATAGTGCGAGCTTCACCGTCCACTTCTTGCTTGGCCGTTGCTCCCTTCTCCTTGCTGCTGCTAGCAGTGGTTTGTGCACGTGTTGGAACCGTCTCTGTCACAGGAGGGATGAAGGGTTGGCCCTTTATTTTGCTGGTAGTGGCGCTCCTGTTCCTTGGTGGCTACATTACCTTTGTTTCCACGTATGTGAATTTCGTTTTTTTTATAGTTCTTAAATTTACTCTTGACTCAGTTATTATTTAATGCATAAATTTTAATGTCATGGGTTAACCTTGCAGGTAACGGTTGACCTTTATCCTTGCTGCTGGTGCAACACATAAGGCCGGCTTTTTGGTGACGGGTAAGCCCTGGTCAACCCATGGCAATCTGTGCTTGTTCAGTTCTTTATGGAATAGTTTCAGTTGGTCGTGGCTTGCAAGAGACCCTTCATGGTTTACTGTTTCTCGGTTTGCTTGTTTAGTTTTTACTAAACCCTTGCTGCTAGCAGGGTTTTTCGGCTTATGTCGTTACTCGTAAATTTTGTTTTACTAGTTTTGTGTATAGTTATATAAAAATATTTGCGGCTGTCAAGCCATTCTCTGGTAAAACTTTAAGTAAAAGAGATTTAACTCTCTTGAGCTTGGACTCGATTATTTTGATGGTGTTACTGTAATTTGTATACTAGGGTTCTTACCCTATTTTGACTGTATAAATAAATCTTACTTGTTAAATTTATCTTGCATTAAAATGTATTATTATATCCTATTCTGTTATTTCTTTCTATTATAATAATTGTTTATGAGCTCGGATATTCGAGCAAGGTTAAATCTTGTTAGTGACCTGTGTATAAAATAATTTCTTTAATTAATCTGTAGGTTAGTTTAATAATAAATGTTAAATACTTGTTTGTTACAGGTATATAGCGGTTATACTTTCATTGTTATCTTTCTCTGTCCTTATAGGACTGTAATAATATTTTATAGTTGAAGTTTCAGAAAACTAAATAATCCAAATCTTTGGATTATTTCTTATCTGATTATATTATTTTTATTATGAATTACAATGTTTATGCTATAAATTATAATGTTAGTATTTATAATGTTAATACTATAACGGTTTCGACCATGTATTTTCTTTTATAATTAATTTTTGTTTAGTTTATTTAAATGAATTTGTTCATATATAAATAATATTTAATAAATATTATTTACCATTGCATTCAGTCTATTTTATAAGTACATAGATATGATTTGTTATTATTTACTTGTTATACTATTATAACTGTTGTAGTTAATTTATTTATAAAAAGAACTATACTAGAATTACCCTACTTGAAATGTGAACATTTGTAGAAATAGTTAAGCAGTATGAACAATAAAATAACTCTGTAAAATGACTTGGTTCTTTCTTCACAGAAATAAATGAGTGTTTAGCTAAGTTAAATCTTTTACTTATGTGACAGGTTAGTAGTTTCATTTTACATAAATACAGTTCTGATTAAGATAAATAACCTATTTACAGTAATCAACTTGTTAAAAGAAATAAACTTACTGTCTGTAAAGTATTATGAATACTTCTTTGCTAGCATTATCAATACAAAAGTTTGGTTTTTAAACAATTACTTAATTAGACAAATCAGTATCCTTTGCTGAAAACATCTATATATGGAAATAAATTACTCCATTGTTCTGAAATACAAAATAACTCTAATCAATCCAATTTTCTATCATATCTTCATATATTTTAAACACACTACCTGTGCTAGAGTATGGTTTGGTTCGTTCCAGACGTGGAAAAACACAGGTAGGATTATCTCATCCAAATACAGATTTAACATTAAACAACTAAAAGATTATAAATTCTAACAGTTCACTACATAACATGTAAATCATTCATTATTCATTCTCAGAAATAAACTTTTAACATAGCATATAAAAGACTGTAGAACCTGTTTAAAGCTGGATGACAATAGCGTTGGGAGGCCATTCCTCCCTACCAACTCCTGGAGAGCACTCAAAAAATGTCTTCTCAGGACCCCTGAGCCTGTTCCTGGTCTCCTTGGCAGAGACTGGGTGGAGCATGCAACAAGATACTAGTACAATGAATCAGTATTAACTCTGCACTCAGCAGTAAGATCCTTCAGCTAAAAAGATGTACTATATCACTTTTGTAGTTTTACCCCTCAACCACCTTCCACAAATTCCCTTCCCAATGAAATCCTCTGAAGTACATTCACCTGAATGATTATCCCCTTGGAAATGAGTAGCCTCAGCTCTCTTCAATGGGCATTTTTATTAATATTGCCTAGGTCTTTTTGGGTTAGTTGTCATTAATTGAACCACCTCCTCTGATCCCACTTTCTTGGGGGATCATGACCCCAAATGTAGGGAGGTTGCCACCTACAACATTTGAAGTGTTTGAGGATGCTGCCACTTGTCTATTTGCTCTCCAACCAGTCTCCTCCACCAAGTTGACCAGTAAAAACTCTTTTAAAAACTCTTTCAAGCTGTTGTCTCTACTTTTTATTTATTTATAATTAAAATATTCATAATTACATTCAACATCCTTGACTGTGATAAGTCATCAATTACAACTTAGCATAAAATTTAATATATTGTCTTGAAATAAAATCAAATATGATAATATTATTTTTGCAAAATTAGGGCATATGACATACACACCCCCTTAGAATATAACATCGTCCTCGATGTTATTTATTCTTCATCCTTAGAATCCCCCTAGAACAAGATTGGATATGAAGCTCACATTTTACTTTCCAATTCCAAGGTGGCTTCCTCTAGACTAAGGTGCTTCCATTGCACCTTTACCTGTCCAATGGTGCGGTTCGGAAGTGTAATCTCCCTCCTCTCGAGTATACAGTCCGGTTCCATGAGAAAATCCCCTTCTGGTTCCACCTGTACATCATTCCAGTTAACAACATGAGTAGCATCATGAACATATTTCTTTAAAATGAAAATGTGAAAAACATTATGTACTTTTAAGTTGGGTGTTAATGCTAATTGATAAGCTACTTATTCAATCCTAGACAAAATTTCAAATGGTCCAAAGTAACAAGATGCCAATTTTGCACAACTACCCAATCTCAAAGAGTTGTTTTTGGGCCTTACCTTGATGAACACATGTTCACCTACCTGGAAGTCATTCGGAATTCTTTTTAATTCTGCTTGACTTTTCTGTCGATCCTGTGCCACTTTCATATTTCTCTACACTTTTTTTACAATTTCTTCCATTTCTTTTAACAGTTCTGGACCTAATACCAATCTGTCTACTAGATTACTCCAAGAGATAGGAGTATTACATCTCTGTTCATATAAAATTTCAAAATGACTAAATTTGGCTGATGTCTCAGAATTATTATTATAAGCAATTTCTACAAAATGTAAATATTCCTCCCATTTACCTGGTTGGTCTTTCACATACATTCTTAATAGATCTTCTAGTACCTGGTTTACGCTTTCAATTTGTCCATTTGTTTGATGATGGAAAGAAGTATTGAAATTTAATGTAGTGTTTAACCCTTTAAACAAAAACTTCCAAAAGTTTCCTGTAAACTTAGGATCTCTATCTGAGATTATGACTTTTGGTACTCCATGCAATCGAAAAATCCGTTTTAGAAAAATATCAGGTATGTTTGCAGCTTTATAATAGTTTTAACAGGTATAAAGTGAGCTGCTTTGCTTAACTTATCAACTACTACCATGATAAAATCATTTTGATTTTGATTTTTAGGCAGCCCAGTAATAAAATCTAGACTAATTATCTCCCATTTCCAACTAGGGATGGGTAATGGCTGAAGTAAACCACCTGGGTGTTGATGTTCAGTTTTTACCTGTTGAATAACATTTAAAATAAAATACATCAACATTAAAATTTATTTACTGTTTCATGAAAGCTAGTTGGGCTTCATCAAGGCCCAGTGTTTGAACCTTATGCTCTAATACCACATGTCAAAACCCCAAATTTTCATAAAAATTTAAAATTTTGAAATACATAAAAAAAAAGCTGAGAATGCAGTCTGCTAACAGCTAACAATTATCTATAAAAGAATCAGTTACTATATTAGTTAATATATAATCTTAATTAAGTAACTTAGCTTTCTACTCTTTGATACAAGGTTAGGATTAACTTGTACAATAATTTCTTTTTTGGTTTGCTGATGAGTTTTAATTTGCGACAAGTAGGTGGAACTGTCTTTGGATTCCAGGGCTTACTTAGCATTAATCTAATGCAAAAAGCTTATTGTTCTTATAGGTTTTACAGGTATGAATGATCGAGTAACGCCTTTTAATTCCATAAAGCATCCAACTATATTTCTATTTGCAAAATAAAAATATTGATAAATAAGCTATTAGATATCAATCTACTTCTATGAGGTAAAACAAGTAGTTTGTTTCATTCAATTATTTTTGTCAACGATATACATGTAGAAGAGTTTCTTTCTTAAATGTAAATAGCAACAATAATTACTTTCCCTGGTTCACAACTTGTGATCTTTGTTGTAAGTTATCTTCACCTAGACCGCATAACCTGTAATGTTTTAATGATTTGTTCTAACAGTAATACACATTATCAACTTATAATAATAGTATAATTAATTGCTTATTATTCATCTTCTGTAATGAATATTACTGCCTAAGGTTCTAAACATTATAGTGTACATAAAGTCCTAAGGTCTTAGAATCTAGTGGAATTGTTCCACTTCAGTTTCTTATTTTATTTTTAAAATACTTCTCTTGGATTAAACCTCTGACCACAATACTTAACTTAGGTCAATTCTTCAAGAGAGATTGATTTATTACTATATGCAAGTACTAGACAATTCTAAAAGATTAAGTTACTAATCGAAAACATGGTGAAACTAAAAGTACTTGTCATGGTGAGTAAATAACCAATTGTCATTAAACTTTGTTGATCTGAGCTATGCAAAGGATTCATTGCCATCATCTGACGATTTTCCACCCACTGATCTATAATTTTCTATGATACCCAACAATACACACATAAACTATGTTGTTTATAATGCATTCATGTTTACTAGTAATTCTGGTTATAAACAGATAAGGTTTATAAATATCATGATCCTAATTAAAACTATGTTCTATAAAATTATCAAGCCACAACATAAATGTTGGTGACAATAAGATTAGCTATGGAAAGTCTATTAGAAATACTTTAATATCATAGTTTGGCTAGGTGATGAAATACCCCTTTTTTTTAGCATCTCCCAAGTATCATAAGATTTTCTTCGTAATCTTATTTACGATAGCACAAAGCTTATCAACATTTGTAACTATAATATTTATGCTATGACTAAATGGATAAACAGTTAGTGATGAACTAAAGTTCCAAGCATAAAATACTTTGGGCATGTATATGGATTAAGAGGTTGCATTGATTTCATGATCAATCAAAAGCTTGATATGAATTCACGTTTAATTATAGAGTTCATATTATAATTTGCAAAGGAAAATGGATGTGGCGTTAGACCACTTCAATGATTGGATTATGTGTAAGGTTGTGTAAATAAAAGACTTTGAATTTACCATCATTTGAACTATATGATGGACAAATGATAACCTTGGTAATGATTTGAAGGTTCATAGTTTATACCATGCAACCATAGGTTGATTTCTATGATAACATGGAACCTTTTTAAATGATTGCAATACTATATGGTTGTGCATAATTTATGTTTTGAATAATTGGAAATCATTTGGCATGCAGGAACTATAGAATCGACCCACTGCATGGTTGAAATATTTGTGAGACCATGTGGTTCTTTCTCGTCCAAGTGTTGGGAGTATAAGGGTTGGTGTAACCCTAGACTTTGTCATTCTGTTGATTTCGGGCCTTCAGGCTGCTCTGCAACTACTCCATGGCTGCCATGCTTACCCTACTGTGAATGATAATGAGCTCTTCGTCCTGGTTACACTGTTTAGTCCATCTTCGTCGTCCTTGAAACCTTGCTTTCATTGTGTGTTTATCCTGGCAGTAATTTGTTGAGAGACATGACTTTAACTTATGGCCTGGCCTTCGTGTAGTGTTTTGTTTCGTTCCTCCATGGCCTACCTGTTGGGATTGTTTAAAGGGGTTATTTTCTTTTGTTTCAACCTGGTCTCCGTCATGGGGTTTCAAGAGTATGGATTCTCATGCTTCGCAACATGGTGACAGTGCGAGCTTCACCGTCCACTTCTTGCTTGGTTGTTGCTCCCTTCTCCTTGCTACTGCTAGCAGTGGTTTGTGCACGCGTTGGAACCGTCTATGTCACAGGAGGGATGAAGGGTTGGCCTTTTATTTTTCTGGTAGTGGTGCTCCTGTTCCTTGGTGGCTACATTACCTTCATTTCCAGGTATGTGAATTTCATTTGTTTTACAGTTCTTAATTTTACTCTTGACTCGGTTATTATATAATGCAAAAATTTTAATGTCGTCGGTTAACCTTGCAGGAAACGATTGACCTTTCTCCTTGCTGCTGATGCAACGTGTAAGGCCAGCTTCTTGGTGAGGGGTAAGCCCTGGTCAACCCATGGCAATCCATGCTTGTTCAGTTCTTTATGGAACAGTTTTCATTGGTTGTGGCCTGCAAGTGACCCTTCATGGTTTACTGTTTCTCGGTTTGTTTGTTTAGCTTTTACTAAACCCTTGCTGTTAGCAGGGTTTTTCGGCTTGTGCCGTGACTTGTAAATTTTGTTTTACTAGTTTTGTGTATAGTTATATAAAAATATTTGTGGCTGTCAAGCCATTATCTGTTAAAACTTTAAGTAAAAGAGATTTAACTCTCTTGAGCTCGGACTCGGTTATTTTGATGCTCTTACTGTAATTTGTAAACTAGGGTTCTTACCCTATTTCGACTATATAAAGAAATCTTACTTGTTAAATTTATCTTGCCTTAAAATGTATTATTATATCCTATTTTGTTATTTCTTTCTATTAGAATAATTATTTATGAGCTCAGATAATCAAGCAAGGTTAAATCCTGTTAGTAACGTGTGTATAAAATAATTTCTTTAATTAATCTGTAGGCTAGTTTAATAATAAATGTTAAATACTTGTTTGTTACAGGTATATAGTGGTTATACTTTCATTGTTATCTTTCTCTGTCCTTATAGGACTGTAATAATATTTTATAGTTGAAGTTCCAGAAATCTAAATAATCCAAATCTTTGGATTATTGCTTATCTCATTAAATTATTATTACTATGAATTACAATGTTAATGCTATAAATTATAATGTTAGTATTTATAATTTTAATACTATAAATTATAATGTTAGTATTTATAATGTTAATACTATAAGGGTTTCGACCCTGTATTTTTTTTTATAATTAATTTTTGTTTAGTTTATTTAAATGAATTTGTTCATATATAAATAATATTTAATAAATATTATTTGCCATTGCATTCATTCTATTTTATAAGTACATAGAGAGGATTTGTTATTATTTTCTTGTTATACTATTATAATTGCTAGAGTTAATGTATTTATAAAAGAACTATACTAGAATTACCCTACTTGAAATGTGAACATTTGTAGAAATAGTTAAGCAGTATGAACAATAAAATAACTCTGTAAAATGACTTGGTTTTTTCTTCACAGAAATAAATGAGTGTTTATATAAGTTAAATCTTTTACCTATGTGACAAGTTGGTAGTTTCATTTTACAGAAATACAGTTCTGAATAAGATAAATAACCTATTTACAGTAATCAACTTGTTAAAAGAAATAAACCCGTTATTTGTAAAGTATTATGAATACTTCTTTTCTAGCATTCTTAATACAATAGTTTGGTTTTTAAACAATAACTTAATTAGACAAATTAGTATCATTTCTTGAAAACATCTATATACAGAAATAAATTACTCCATTGTTCTGAAATACAAAATAACTCTAATGAATCCAGATTTCTATCATATCTTCATCTATTTTAAATGCACTACCTGTGCTAGAGTACGGTCTGGTTCGTTCCAAACGGGGAAAAACACAGGTAGGATTATCTCATCCAAATACAGATTCAACATTCAACAACTAAAAGATTATAAATTCTAACAGTGCACTACATAACATGTAAATCATTCATTATTCATTCTCATAAATAAACTTTTAACCAAGATATAAAAGACAGTAGAACCTGTTTAAAGCTAGATGACAACAGCGTTGGGAGGTCGTTCCTCCCTACCAACTCTTGGGGAGTGCTCAAATAGCGTCTTCTCAGGACCCCCGAGCCTATTCCTGGTCTCCTTGGCTGAGACTGTGTGGAGCATGCAACAAGATACTATTCCAATGACTCGGTATTAACTCTGCACTCAGCAGTAAGATCCTTCAGTTGAAAAGCTTTACTAGATCACTTTTGCAATTTTACCCCTCAAGCATATTCCACAAATTCCCTTCGCAATGAAATCCTATGAAGTACATTCACCTGAATGATTCTCCCCTTGGAAATAAGCAGCCTCAACTCTCTTGAATGGGCATTTTTATTAAGATTGCCTAGGTCTTTTTGGTTAGCTGTGATTAATTGAGCCACCTCCTCTGATCCCACTTTCTTGGGGGATCATGACCCCAAATGTAAGGAGGTTGCCACCTGCAACATTGGAAGTGTTTGAGGATGCTGCCACTTGTCTATTTTATGTCCACCGAGTCTCCTCCACCAACTTCACCAGTAAACACTCTTTTAACAACTCTCTCAAGCTGTTGTATCCAATTTTTATTTATTTATAATTAAAATATTCATAATTACATTCAACATCCTTGATTGTGATAAGTCATCAATTACAACTTAGCATAAAATTTAACATATTGTCTTGAAATAAAATCAAATATGATAATATTATTTTTCCAAAATTGGGGCATGTGGCATACACACCCCCTTAGAATATAACATCGTCCTCGATGTTATTTATTCTTGGTCCTCAGAATCCCCCAGGAACAGAATTGGATATGCATCTCGCATTTTATTTTTCAATTCTCAGGTGGCTTCCTATGGACTAAGGTGCTTCAATTGCACCTTTACCTGTCCAATGGTGCGGTTCCGAAGTGTAATCTCCCTCCTCCCAAGGATAGAGTCTGGTTCCACGAGAAAATCCCCTTTTGGTTCCACCTGTACATCATTCCAGTTAAAAACATGAGTAGCATCATGAACATATTTCTTTAAAACAAAAATATGAAAAATATTATGTACTCTTAAGTTGGGTGGTAATGCTAATTGATAAGTTACTTGTCCAATCATAGACAAAATTTCAAATGGGCCATAGTAACGAGGTGCCAATTTTGCACAACTCCCCAATCTCATAGAGCTCTTTTGGGGCCTTACCTTGATAAACACATGTTCACCTACCTGAAACTCCTTTGGAGTTCTTTTTAAGTCTGCTTGAATTTTCTGTCAATCCTGTGCCACTTTCAGATTTCTCTGCACTTGTTTTACAATTTCTTCCATTTCTTTTAACAGTTTTGGACCTAATACCAATCTGTCTACTGGATTACTGCAAGAGATAGGAGTATTACATTTCCATCGATATAAAATTTCAAAAGGACTAAATTTGGTTGATGTCTGATAATTATTATTATAAGCAAATTCTACCAGATGTAAATAATCCTCCCATTTACTTTGCTGGTCTTTCACATACATTCTTAATAGATCTTCCAGTACTTGGTTTACCCTTTCAGTTTGTCCATCTGTTTAAGGATGGAAAGAAGTACTGAAATTTAATGTAGTGTTTAACCGTTTAAACAAAGACTTCCAAAATTTTCCTGTAAACCTAGGATCTCTATCTGATATTATGACTTTTGGTACTCTATGCAATCGAAAAATCTATTTTAGAAAAAGATCAGCTATGTTTGTAGCTTTATAAGTAGTTTTAACATGTATAAAGTGAGCTTATTTGCTTAACTTATCAACTACTACCATGATAGAATCATTCTGATTTTTACTTTTAGGCAGCCCAGTAATAAAATCTAGACTAATTGTCTCCCATTTCCAACTAGGGATGGGTAATGACTGAAGCAAACGAGCTGGGTGTTGATGTTCAGTTTTTACCTGTTGAAATTTCAAACACCTAGCAATATATTCTGCTACTTCAGTTTTCATATTTGGCTAGAAATACTCTTTCCTTAACATGGTTATAGTCTTTTGATAACTTGGATGACCTGAATATGGTGTTTTATGAATTTCATCCAAAATTAATAGCTTAACTTTAGGTATGCTAGGTACATACAGTCTATCTTTATACGGTAAAAATTCTTTATCATTTAAACTGTAACCTTTAATTAAGTTTTTTGTTGGATTTTCTTTAGCTTTAGCTTGCAAACTCTAGTAAATTTCATCTTGTTCTATTCCTTCTTTAACTTGTTCATCCAAGTCTGAAAGATAGGTGCTGATAGCTGCTACAAAATCCAGCCTTGCATTCCTACTTAATGCATCAACAACTTTATTTTCTTTACCTTTTATATGTTGAATTTCAAAATCGTACTCGCTTAAGAAAGCTAACCACCTAGCTTGTCTCGCATTTAAATTAGGTTGATCTAACAAATACTTCAATCTTTTATTTTCAGTCATTAAAATAAATTTTCTGCCAATTAGATGATATCGCCACATCTTTAAGGTGTGTATCACAGCTGCTAATTCCAGATCATATGTTGCATAATTCTTTTCATGAACTTTTAAATTTCTAGACTCATAGGCAATAACATGCCCTTCTTGAGTCAAAACACTGCTTAAGCCATCATTGCAGGTGTCAGTGCACACCACAAATTCTTTATTAGGATCTGCTATTTTTAAAATAGGTGCGCTGGTTAATAAAGTTTTTAACTTTTTAAATCTTTCTTCACATTTCTGATTGTAGTCAAACTTCTTCCCTTTCTTCTGCAAGGAAGTTATCGGATTTGCTATCCTTGAAAAACCTTCAATGAACTTCCAGTAGTAACTGGTAATGCCCATGAAAGATCGACCATATGTCACATCCTTAGGAACCGACCAATCTTTGATTGCCCTTATCTTTTCAGGATCTATAGAAATTCCTTCCTTGGTCACTACGTGACCTAAATACTGAATCTTATCCTTGAAGAATTCACACTTACTAAACTTTGCAAAGAGTTGATGTTCTTGTAACTCTTGCAAAACAATTTTTAGATATTCTTTATGTTCTTCTTCAGTTTTTGAATAGAGTAGAATGTCGTCGATAAATACGACCACAAACTTATCTAAATGCCTATGGATAACATTATTCATTAAACACATGAAGATAGCTAGGGCATTAGTAAGCCCAAATGGCATTATGAAAAATTCGTAATGACCATATCTAGTTCTGAAAGTTGTTTTAAAGATGTTTTCATCTTTAATCCTTACTTGATGATATCCAGACCTTAAATCTATTTTCAAAAACACCGTGGCTCCTCATAGTTGATCAAACAGATCATCTATGTGAAGCAACGGATATCAATTTTTAATGGTCATCTTGTTTAACTGATGTTAATTTATGCAAAGTCGCATAGTTCTGTCCTTCTTCTTGACGAAGATGACAGGTGCCCCCCATGGAAACACACTTGGTCGAATATACTTTCTATCAATTAATTCTTTTAATTGAGATTTTAATTCATTAAGTTCGAGTATGTTCATTTGATAAAGGGCCTTTGAGCTAGGTACTACACTTAGTACCAGTTCAATGGTGAAATCCAATTCCCTTTTCAGAGGTAATCCCAGAATCTCTTCTGGGAATACATCAACATATTCTCTTAAGACTGGTATGTCTTCCAATTTTAACTTATCTATTTTAATTAAACTTTCCTCATCAGTTATTGTTACTGCATAAGCTTTACATCATTTTCTAACAGCTCTCTTAAGCTGTAGGGAAGAAATCTGCCTTATGGTGGTTTTTTTAGGGATTCCCTTAACACTTACTGGTTTTTTTATCACTTTTTAAACATGTGAAAGTTTTATCATAACAGTTTAGAATTACTCTATGTTGTTCTAACAAGTCCATACCAATCAGCAAATCATAAGAACCAAGAGGCAAAACATTAATTTTAATAACAGTTTCAAATTTATCCGTAACTATTGCACATTCTTTAACAAAACAAGTTACTTTTCTTTTATCACCAATGGCTAACTGAACTAACCATGAATTCTCAAACTTATCAATAGATAACTTAAATTTTTTGACTATTTGGGGTGCAACATAACTGAGACTAGCTCCTGAAACAATCAAAATAGTTACAGGGATTTGATTTATCATACCTTCTACTTCCACCATGGAAGTCTGATATTCAGCTTGTCGATTCTCCAAGGCTGCATTAATTCTGGGCATGGTCCTTGTTAGTTCCCCAACGGTCATCTCCTCCTATATGGTATGAATTTTGTTACCAGTCTTCTTCCGGTTTGGACAGACTGAAGCATAGTGTGGGCCATTACACTCCCAGCACTTGATAGGATCCTTGCATTCAAAGTTCTTGGTAAAATTTCCATGATTATTTGCAAAATCCTTACCTTTAAAATTATTCTGGTTGTTGGGTGTATTGTTCTTATTTCCTTGGAAGTTCTTGTTATTAGGATAATTTTTGGCCTTATTGTTCTTAAAATTTCTGTTAGGCACAAAATCCTTCTTCTTTTGTTCAAACTGATTATTATTTTTCTTAGCTTTCCAGTTGGCCAAGCTTTTTTTCTTTCAATCATGCTCAAAACAGAAGTTAGCTTTTCTCATAGCTTCTTCCAAGGTATTTGGGTTATCATATTCAATTCTATATTTAATATGATAAGGAAGACAGTTAAGAAATCGTTGTACCTTTGGTTTCTCATCTACAAGGTATGGTACATACCTAAGTAGACTTAAGAACTTGCTATTCAGATCCTTCATTGTCATTGATCCTAACTTCAACTCATAAAACGCTTTGGTTCTCTCCTCATAATATTGCTCAGACATACATTTCTTTTTGAAATACCTCTTAAAGGTACTCCAGTTTACATGTTTATCTTTTATGCCCTTAACTCTTTTCAAGTCCTGCCACCAAATGTCAGTCTTTCCTGAGAGGTTATAAATAGCCATTCTAGCCTTTAACTGGTTAGAATAGTTATATATTTCGAAGTACTTCTTCATCCCAGATAACCAACATTCGGCTTCCTCCCCCTTCTCAGTCTCTCCATTAAAGGTTGGTGGTTTTATCTTTTTGAATTCCCCAGAAATTTCCAAATAATGTTTGTATTTCCTCTTTTTAGTGTACTAATTATTATCACTATTGTCACTGGTAGTATAATAGTTTCATTGTTCACCAAACACTTCAGAAGATGAACTACTTTCAGTTTTAGTATGTTTCATCTTTTTAGATTTACGTTGATGACTAGTATCTTCTTATTCTATTCTTCTACCCCTACCCTTAGTTTGAAACTTTTCAGTTAGGATCTGATTCAGCTCTTCTTGAGCCCTCATAATTCTTTCATTTTCTCGTTTTACAGACTCCATTTCAGTTTTTAGGTCCTTTACAGTTTGTAGAAATTATGAGGAATTTGTAGTTAAATCCTCTGGTATAGGATCTCTGGGTACATTTCCTGTTTTAGTAACTGGAGACTCCTCCTTTGTATACTCTTCCAGCCTTTCCATACCTTCATGTTAAACTTTAGAAAATAATTATTTGTTGAATAACATTTAAAATAAAATACATAAGAATAATAATTTAATTTACTATTTCATGAAATCTAGTTGGGCTTCATCAAGGCCTACTGTTTGAACCTTATGCTCTGATACCACATGTCAAAACCTCAAATTTTCATAAAAATTTAAAATTTTGAAATACATAAAAAAAAACTGAGAATATGGTCTCCTAACAGCTAACAGTTATCTATAAAAGAATCAATTACTAGATTAGTTAATATATAATCTTAATTAAGTAACTTAGCATTCTACTTTTTGATACAAGGTTAGGATTAACTTGTACAATAATTTCTTTTTCTATTTGCTGATGAGTTTTAATTTGTGACAAGTAAGTGGAACTGTCTTTGGATTCTGGGGCTTCCTTAGCGTTAAGCTAATGCAGAAAGCTTATTGTTCTTACAGGTTTTACAGGTATGAATGATCGAGTAACACCTTTTAATTCCATAAAGCATCCAGCTATATTTCTATTTGCAAAATAAAAAGCTTGGTAAATAAGCTGTTACATATCAATCTACTTCTATGAGGTAAAACAAGTAATTTGTTTCATTCAATTATTTTTGTCAAAGATATACATGGAGAAGAGTTTCTTTCTTAAATTTAAATAGCAACAATAATTACTTTCCCTGATTCACAACCTGTGATCTTTGTCATAAGTTATTTTCACCTAGAGTGCATAACCTGTAATGCTTTAATGATTTGTTCTAACAGTAATAAACATTACCAACTTATAATAGTAGTATAATCAATTTCTTAATATTCATCTTTTGTAATGAAAATTACTTCCTAAGGTTGTAAACATTATAGTGTATATAAAGTCATAAGTTCTTAGAATCTAGTGGAATTGTTCCACTTCAGTTTCTTATTTTATTTTTATAATACTTCTCTTGGATTAAGCCTCTGACCACAATACTTAACTTAGGTCAATTTTTCAAGAGAGATTGATTTATTACCTTATGCAAGTACTAGACAGTTCTAAAAGATTAAGTTACTAATTGAAAACATGGTGAAATTAAAAGTACTTGTCATGGTGAGTAAATAACCAATTGTCATTAAACTTTGTTGATTTGAGCTATGTAAAGGATTCATAGCCATCATCCGAGTATTTGCCACCCACTGATCTATAATTTTCTATGATACTCAACGATACACACATAAACTATCTTGTTTATAATGCATTCATGTTTACCAATAATTCTGGTTATAAACAGATAAGGTTTATAAAGATCATGATCCTAATTAAAACTATGTTCTATAAAATTATCAAGTCACAACATAAATGTTGGTGACAATAAGATTAGCTATGCAAAGTTTGTTATAAATACTTTAATATCATAGTTTGGCTAGGTGATCAAATAGCCTTTTTTTTAGCATCTCCCAAGTATCATAAGATTTTCTTCGTAATCTTCTTTACAATAGCACAAAACTTATCAACATTTGTAACTATAATATTTATGCTATGACTAAATGGATAAACAGTTAGTGATGAACTAAAGTTCTAAGCATAAAATACTTTGGGAATGTATATGGATTAAGAGGTTGCATTGATTTCATGATCAATCAAAAGCTTGATATGAATTAATGTTTAATTATAAAGTTCATATTATAATTTGCAAAGGAAAATGGATGTGGCGTTAGACCACTCCAACGATTGGATTGTGTGTAAGGTTGTGTAAATAAACGACTTTGAATTTGCCATTGTTTGAACTATATGATGGACAAATGATAACCTTGGAAATGATTTGAAGGTTCATAGTTTATGCCATGCAATCGTAGGTTGATTTCTATGATAACGTGGAACCTTTTTAAATGATTGCAATGCTATATGATTGTACATAATTTATGTTTTGAATAATTGGAAATCATTTGGCATGCAGGGACTATAGAATCGACACACTGCATGGTTGAAATATTTGTGAGACCACGTGTTTTCTTCTCGGCCAAGTGTTGGGAGTATAAGGGTTGGTGTAACCCTAGACTTTTTCATTATGTCGATATCTAGCCTTCGGGCTGCTCTGTAACTACTCCATGGCTACCATGCTTACCCTACTTAGAATGATAATGAGCTCTGCATCCTGGTTACACTCTTTAGTCCATCTTCATCATCCTCGAAAACTTGCTTGCATTGTGAGTTTATCTTGGCAATAATTTGTTGAGAGACATGACTTTAACTTACGTCCTGTCCTGTGAGTATAATTTGGGTTTGTTCCTCCATGGCCTGCCTGTTGGGATTATTTAAAGTGGTTATTTGCTTTCGTTTCAGCCTTGTCTCTGTCATGGGGTTTCAAGAGTATGGATTCTCATGCTTCGCAATGTGGTGACAGTGCGAGCTTCACCATCCACTTCTTTCTTGGTCGTTGCTCCCTTCTCCTTGCTGCTACTAGCAGTGGTTTGTGCACATGTTGGAACTATCTCTGTCACAGGAGGGATGAAGGGTTGGCCCTTTATTTTGCTGGTAGCGTCGCTCCTATTCCTTGGTGGCTACATTACCTTCGTTTCCAGGTATGTGAGTTTTGTTTGTTTTACAATTCCTAAATTTACTCTTGACTCAGTCATTATATAATGCATAAATTTTAATGCCGTGGGTTAACCTTGCAGGTAATGGTTGACCTTTCTCCTTGCTGCTAATGCAACCCGTAAGGCCAGCTTCTTGGTGAGGGGTAGGCCCTGGTCAACCCATGGAAATCCATGCTTGTTAATTTCTTTATGAAACAGTTTCGGTTCATCGTGGCATGCAAGTGACCCTTCGTGGTTTACTATTTCTCAGTTTGCTTGTTTAGTTTTTACTAAACCCCTGCTATTAGCAGGGTTTTCCGGCTTATGCCGTGACTTGTAAATTTTGTTTTACTAGTTTTGTGTATAGTTATATAAAAATATTTGCGGTTGTCAATCCATTCTCTGTTAAAACTTTAAGTAAAAGAGGTTTAACTCTCTTGAGCTTGGACTTGGTTATTTTGATGCTCTTACTGTAATTTGTATACTAGGGTTCTTACCCTATTTCGACTGTGTAAATAAATCTTACTTGTTAAATTTATCTTGCATTAAAATGTATTATTATATCCTATTATGTTATTTCATTCTATTACAATAATTGCTTATGAGCTCGGATATTCGAGCAAGGTTAAATCATGTTAGTGACGTGTGTATAAAATAATTTCTTTAATTAATCTGTAGGTTAGTTTAATAATAAATGATAAATACTCATTTGTTACAGGTATATAGTGGTTATACTTTCATTGTTATCTTTCTTTGTCCTTGTAGGAATGTAATAACATTTTATAGTTGAAGTTTCAAAAAACTAAATAATCCAAATCTTTGGATTATTGCTTATCTGATTATATTATTATTACTATGAATTACAATGTTTATGCTATAAATTATAATGTTAGTATTTATAATGTTAATACTATAAGGGTTTCGACCCTGTATTTTATTTTATAATTAATTTTTGTTTAGTTTATTTAAATGGATTTGTTCATATATAAATAATATTTAATAAATATTATTTACCATTGCATTCAGTCTATTTTATAAGTACAAGGATATGATTTGTTATTATTTCCTTGTTATACTATTATAATTATTGTAGTTAATTTATTTATAAAAAGAACTATACTAGAATTACCCTACTTGGAATGTGAACATGTGTAGAAATAGTTAAGCAGTATGAACAATAAAATAACTCTGTAAAATGACTTGGTTCTTTCTTCAAAAAAATAAATGAGTGTTTATCTAAGTTAAATCTTTTACCTATGTGACAGGTTAGTAGTTTCATTTTACAGAAATACAGTTTCGAATAAGATAAATAACCTATTTTCAATAATCAACTTGTTAAAAGAAATAAACTTGCTATTTGTACAGTATTATGAATACTTCTTTGCTAGCATTCTTAATACAATAGTCAGGTTTTTAAACAATAACTTAATTAGACAAATTAGTACTATCATTTCCTGAAAAACATCTATATACAGAAATAAATTAATCCATTGTTCTAAAATACAAAATAACTCTAATCAATCCAGATTTCTATCATATCTTCATCGATCTTAAACACACTACCTATGCTAGAGTACGGTCTGGTTCGTTCCAGATGGGGAAAAACATAGGTAGGATTATCTCATCCAAATACAGATTCAACATTCAACAACTAAAAGATTATAAATTCTAACAGTTCACTAGATAACATGTAAATCATTCATTATTCATTCTCATAAATAAACTTTTAACACAACATATAAAAGACTATAGAACCTGTTTAAAGCTGGATGACAACAGCGTTGGGAGGCCATTCCTCCCTAACAACTCCTGGAGAGTGCTTAAACAACGTCTTCTCAGGACCCCCGAGCCTGTTCCTGGTCTCCTTAGCTGAGACTGGGTGGAGCATGCAACAAGATACTAGTCCAATGACTCAGTATTAACTCTGCACTCAGGAGTAAGATCCTTCAGCTGAAAAGATGTACTAGATCACTTTTGCAGTTTTACCCCTCAAACACCTTCCATAAATTCCCTTCCCAATGAAAACCTTTAAAGTACATTCACCTGAATGATTCTCCCCTTGGAAATGAGCAGCCTCAGCTCTCTTCAATGGGCATTTTTATTAAGATTGCCTAGGTCTTTTTTGGTTAGTTGTCATTAATTAAGCCACCTGCTTTGATCCCACTTTCTTGGGGGATCATGACACCAATTTAGGGAGGTTTCCACTTGCAACATTGGAAGTGTTTGAGGATTCCGCCACTTGTTTATTTGCTCTCCACCTAGTCTCCTCCACCAACTTGACTAGTAAACACTCTTTTAACAACTCTTCCAAGCTGTTGTCTCCACTTTTTATTTATTTATTATTAAAATATTCATAA
The DNA here is from genome assembly GCA_001517045.1 of Pseudotsuga menziesii. Taxonomy (NCBI): domain Eukaryota; kingdom Viridiplantae; phylum Streptophyta; class Pinopsida; order Pinales; family Pinaceae; genus Pseudotsuga; species Pseudotsuga menziesii. Next base: position 236,481 of record LPNX011133336.1, read on the forward strand.
TTACATTCAACGTCCTTGACTCTGATGAGTAATCAATTACCACTTAGCATAAAATTTAACATATTGTCTTGAAATAAAATCAAATATGATAATATTATTTTTGCAAAATTGGGGCATGTGACATTTAGGGTTGTCAGCTGGCCTTCTGCCTCTTGCACCTATGCGGTCAGTTGATCAAGTTGCTCATCCTAAACAATAATTTACCAAAATTGCGTGGTTTCCTCCATAACAGTTTTAGCCTCTTGCTCCGTGGTGCCAAACTGAGTGGAAATTTCTTAAATGGAGGTCTTTCGCTTCGCAACTTTCTCTGGCGGCATTGTGGGTTGTACCTAGGCCTGGAGCAGAAAGTTATTATCATAAAGCTGAACCAGATTTTTCCCAAATCGCTTGGCCTTTTTGACTGGGGTGGGCCCTCTAGTGTTGTCAAAAATTTTCTGGAAGGCATCAGAAATAGAATGCTCAACTTCGATGCACCTTGCACACAGTTGCGCCTGCTCAACAATCAGGTGGTCCTATGCCTTCTTAAGGTTAGTAATCTCTTCAGCAGCCTTCCGCTGCAACTTGGCCTGTGTCACCTTCAACTGGTTGATTTCTTGTAACTTCTCTTCTGCCAACTGCACGTGGACCTAGTGCAGCTCCTCTACTTCTTTCTGCAGCTTCACAATGGTAGTTCAGGCCTCAACATAGCCCTCAGCCAAATATTTTTGCCATTCTGCCAACTCCAGTGCAACACCATGCTGCAACTCAACCAACGCTATAGCTGACAGTTTGTTCAGATCCAAATTCACGCTATGGATAAGGTGCAACTGCTGGTGAACGTCTTCATTGCCGGTGTTGATTGCAGTTGGTGGAACTTGCACATTCCTGGCCCAGGGCTCAGTGCTGATCAACGGGCTATCCTACAACAGAGTTCCTCTCGATGGTTGCTTGGAAACAATATAAAAAATGGACTCGAGTCTATTTCTTACCGTGCCAAATTATTCATGATTTGATTCATGGATCACCGTAGTCGCAGCCGTAGATGAATTAGTGACGGCTTTGATAATTTGGTGCAGCTGGTATTACATCCCTGATTTGGTACCACTGTCTGCTTCGTACTCCTGATGCCACTTGGTGCAAGTATCCTCCCACATACGCTGCGCTACATATTCAGAATCCATCAATGACTCGTTGTCGAAGTCATGGGTGCTCAATTCCTATGGGGCAGGGTCTTAAGGGATCTCCAGGGATAGCTCCTTATCTAACTCCTCTTGACTCACTGGGACGCGCCATTCCCCTGGCCAATCTTGCACATTAGCATCCAAATCCTCTGTGGTGACTTTATAAGGCAATGGTGCCACTACCGATCAGGGTCCCACCTGTTGTGAATATGAATGGAGTGGGGTCCAATAGCAAATCAAAGGATCTGCTGATAGTTTTTCACAGCATAGGGAGAAACTCTTGGAAAAAAACGGAGGCAGATTGCAGCACTTCCTAATAGATCCAAAAATGAATAGCACAGTCTATTTGGTGACTGGGTTCTTTGAACCACCATAGGTTCTGATAGCGGGCACTGTGGCAAACCTTGACTGCCTCAACCACCATTGGTTGGTAGTCCTCAGGTTCCATCCAAGCAACAAGAGTGATAAGAATCAATAACCAAATATAAGAAAAGGGTCATTCGGTATGAGCAACAAGCGCATCTTCGAGCAACTGATTCAACAAAAATAAAGACGAATTCATTTGTACCCCCTTAGCACATTTCTGGGCATAGGCGACAACACCCAAATTGCATTGGACTGGCCAATTGCTGCGAACAACCTTGCTCGCCAGAATTATTGTGCCAATGTGCATCGAGTGTGAGTTAATACCGTCAATGCGATAAGCACAACCATCCCATTGTAAACCAAAGTGCTCCTTTGGTTGCTTCTCAATTTTCTTATCCGTATCTCTTCCACAAATATATTGTGTCGGCTCCTCCCCAGCCTTAGGATCGACGGTGATAGGGATCGACGTATTCATCCAAAGTGTCCCTCCATGGAAACATGCCAACAGTTTCTTTACACATGCATGTGCTTCATTCAAGTCGCCAAAATGAGGCATATTGATGAGCCCCAATAACCCAGACTTGTCTAACCCACGGGCCCATGGTTTCGGAATTCGCTGAATCGGGCCACCAGGCGCCATATGGACTGATTCATATGGCTCGTCCCAGACAACTTTAAGCAAAAGCAGGTCATGATCATCAAACTCGAGCATGATCAATGCAGGGATGATATTGACTGAGCACGTCATCCCTTCTAGCAACGCTGGCAACTTAGGCAGGTACTTCTGATTCTTCGACATTTGTTGTGGCTTGGCTCCTAGACGCGTAGGAGCAACGTATCCCAAAATATCATTCATCGAGACACCCTAGGGCACCACAAACTCAACAACTCCTAATCACGATGGCTCAGTTTGTGTAGGGCCTTCTCCCCGCATCTTCGTAGACGTGCGAGTTTTCCTCTTTTCTGGTGGCATAGGACTGGGTCTCTGAGTCTACCTCTTCCACTTCGGAATGGACAACGAAACCACATGCATACTCATGATTTCTTCTTCCACAACCGTGGGCCGAATAGGGGACTCGTACTCACTCAAAATTTTAATAGCGTCAAGGCCGCTCAGCATCCCTTACCCCTAAAAACCTGAAAGTACACTCAACAGCTCGAACTGTAGTTCACTCAACACTCTGCACAAAATTCACAACTGAAAATACATTCAACACTCTCGCAATTGAATAATTCCATCCTCTACATTCCACGCGGTGTTTTATAGCCACTTCCAATCCAAATCCATCATTACCAAATCTAACTTCACCATTATTTCCAAATCGGGTATTAATGACGCAAAATCCATCGACGATATTATGCTTCTAATGGTCGGATCACCCATTAATGTGGGTCGCTTCAACAAGCACTGTTAGCCAATTGGTTTAACGACCTGCATTTATTACTAGATTTGACCACCCCACAACCATGCAACTATTGCAACTAGTCAACCGACTACCGCCAACAATTTTAACCTTGCGCAACCTCTCCCTCAGGGCTCGCCTTGTGCTACTGAACTAAAATCCTCATTTTTTTTAATTTCCTCAATACTTCATGTGGTGCGCATCACCGACCCCATTCTATAAGGCTTCAAGAGACTCTCGTTGATGAGCTTCGACAATGTTGCGCCATCTAATTGCTGTAACTGAACTGCACCACCAGATGTAATGGACTGAACTAGATAGGGACCTAACCAGTGCATTTGTAACTTATCTGGATGCTTGATTAACTTACTGTCGTATAACAACACCAAATCTCCTATCGCAAACTATTTATGATTAATATGGCAATAATGCCATTCCTTCTGTCAATCTTTCGCTACCTGTTGCTGGAATCCTGTGATGAAACGATCTTCCTCAAGCTGAATCAATTGCGCAAGGCGTTCTTCTAATGCCTCTGCATCATCCATGCCCATCTCTACGGAAATGTACAACCTGGGAATGATATACTCCATAGGCATGGCTACCTCTTGCTCATAAACCAACTTAAATGGTATCTTCCCTATTAGCCATTTGCAAGTAGTGCATAGGGCCCATAGAACTGCAATAATTTTTAAATCCCAATCATTGCGGTTATCGTTACATACCTTGGTCAGCGCTGTCTCCAAAATTTTGTTGAAGGCCTCAACAGTACCATTTTCCTATGGATGGTATGGTGTACTCCTCTTATGTTATATTTGGAGCTCTTCAGTTAGTGCTTTTACCGTTTGGTTGACAAAGTGACTTCCTTGGTCACTCATAAGGATTCTAGGACACCCAAATCGCGTCACAATGTTCTCAAAAATAAATTGTGCTACTATCGTAGCGGTACAATCAATGACTGGTGCAGCTTCCACCCACCGAGTCAAGTAGTCAGTCGCAGTAATAATATAGCGAGCTCCAGTGCGGTTACCTGGCGGATTGATAGGACCCACAAAGTCTACAACTCATTTATCAAACGGTTGCAAAGTCACCTACGACGGCACTGGCATCTCATCCCTCTGCGATAGTTTACCAACCTATTGGCAGATGTGATAGCTCCTTGCATAGTCTGCGGCATCATTATGCATCGGGGACCACCATAGCCCAGTGCACAACACCTTTCGTGCAGTAGCACGGCCTCCATAGTGACATCCCACGATTCCTGCATGTTCTTCTTCTAGAATGGGACCCTGCTCATGTGGTAAGACGCACCGTCACAATATTTCATCCGGTCCAAGTTTATATAGCTATCCATCAATTAGTTGAAAATCAGAGGCTTTTATGACCATCTACTTCTTTTGGCTAATCGACATGTCTGCTGGGGCATCACGAGTAGACAAAAACTGAATTATTGGTGCATAGTGATCATCTGCGACTTCAAGCTGGGACAATTGTGCATATGGCAAGCCATCATCAATATTGGTTGGTTCTTCACCATTCTCAACATGTGACAGATGATTCGGGCCAGCATTCAACCATCCCGGCTTTACCACTATTTCAAAATCAAACTCTTGGAACAAAAGAAACCACCTACAAATTCCCCCCCCCCAAAAAAGGCTTATTGACTAGGTATTGTAAAGCAGAATGATCAGTGAACATCTTGAAATGTCATCCCAACATATAGTTCCTGAAATTTTGTAGAGCATACACCATCGCCATGCCTTCCCTTTCGATCATGGAATAATTTCGTTTAGCAAATGATAACTTTCTACTAGCATATGCTATTGGATGATCCAAGTCGCCTTTGCATGGCTATGCAAGAACAACCCCCAGCACATGGGGTCTTCACTTAGTGAAACCATGCCATAGCACGTTTGTTCATGGCATATGAAACAATACCCCTATTTTCAAAAAATATTGGAAAATACCTCCCAAAATCTTTTTTTAACCCCCTCCCAATATGCCTTGCCAATTTAAAAAACCCCTATTTTCACTATATATTGCATGTATCCATTTTTTCATTTACATTTTTTATACCCCTTTATATTTCTACCTAGTATATTGACATGATACCCCACTTGCATTCTACAATGCACCTTAATTATTTCAATGTATATTGTGGATGCACATTACTTCACCCATAATTATCAACATCACAGAGATCACATTCATTTCCTAAATTAACACTAGTTTGTCACTCTTCCTTTGACATTTTTCCTCTCAACAATGGACAGTCACATCAAGGTTCTACATGATGTCCAAAACATGGCTAAACACTCACTACTTGACACTACTTGACTATTTTTCAAAAGTAAGAGAAAAAACACCAAACGCTTGATAAAACGTAGAGCATATATACACACTATTGCTAAATTCAACTCACAAATAGTGATCTTTTTTTGACCTTTTTCCTCTCAACAATGGACAACCACATCAAGGTTCTGCTTGATGTACAAAACATGGCTAAACACTCAATATTAACATCAAAACCCTAAAACCATGCCCAATAACATAAGCAACTCTCAACTTGTAGTGTAAAAGTTTTCCACCCCATTTAGTGTGTGGTGTGGCCACTATGATAATTTGACAACACAAAACTGAAAAAGCTCCAAAGAAATTTATAAAGGTGGCTGGACAATTAATTATGTAGTTGAAAACTGCACATAGATGGGGAATACATAGAGTTTTGGTTGTAATTTTTTCCTAACAAAGGAAAATGGGTATGCTTCATGTAACATACATTAGATACCAGGGGAAATAAAATATTCGAAGCCTTAAAACCATTAACAAAGAGTATCAGACAATGGGAGATATGTCTATGTTTGTAAAGTGGATAGTTAACGTCCACAATGTTGGGAAGATCTAGTCGCACCATTTCCACCATGTAGGTATAGCTTATGTATTCCATGCCCCAAAATAAGAAGCTTAATAATACAATTCTACCCCTAAATCTAAAACAAAGTTTTACTAATAACTGAAAACATGTTCCTTAACCAAAAGATGGAATTGGGGTCTTTGGCAAGGTACTAACAGAGGAAACAAAGTTGTATAACTAAATAATTGCAAACTCATATATGATGTTGGGACAAACTTTAAGAAAAATAAATAGAACAATGGAATTACATTAATCGAGGTTAACAGTATTGGAATGAGGAACCCAAAAAAGAGATTGAAAATAGTGTAGAAGTATGAAGCCACAAATGCAACAACTTGGTATCTTGGAGTGATTGCGACAACTAACATTCCATAATGTGTGAAATAGAGGAAGGTGAAGAACATGGTGAACATATACCAGAAAAATTTCATGCCCCATTAATATATGTCTGAATTTTTGTATTCCATGCCCCAAAATAAGAAGCTTAATAATACAATTCTACCCATAAATCTAAAACAAAGTTTTACTAATAACTGAAAACATGTTCCTTAACCAAAAGATGGAATTGGGGTCTTTGGTAAGGTACTAACAGAGGAAACGAAGTTGTATAACTAAATAATTGCAAGCTCATATATGATGTTGGGACAAACTTTAAGAAAAATAAATAGAACAATGGAATTAGATTATTCGAGGTCAACAATCTTGGAATGAGGAACCCAGAAAAGAGATTGAAAATAGTGTAGAAGTATGAAGCCACAAATGCAACAACTTGGTATCTTGGAGTGATTGCGACAACCAACATTCCATAATGTGTGAAATAGAGGAAGGTGAAGAACATGGTGAACATATACCAAAAAAATTTCATCACAGACAACTGAAATCCTATCATGTTATATGTGAGCAATCCATACATGGTTGTTTGAATAAGTATGCATGGAATATCAATAACAATTTGAAGCATACAACATATTGTGCAATTTAGATAACACCAGTATAGATCCATCTTAACTATGGCTCTACTAAGCGCGGAGAGGGATCAAGTTCTCTTTAGGTGCAAACCCTTTTTAATTTACAAAAATGTCTAATAAGTATTCCTACTTGGAAGGGATATGACCAACTTGCTTAAGTAATTTCAAAAGAGGTTAAATATCACTAGAAGAATGAGCTTAGTAACATTAATAATCATATAATCAAATAGTTTTCCAAAAATTTCTTTAATTTTCTTTCTTTAAAATTTTTAATGAATATTAAGAGTAGTTAATGAGTAAAATAATCCATATAAAATTTTAAGATCTAGATTTCGAGACTAAATTGGAATTTGAAAACATTTTTGCCCGGAGAGGCGCTCTACAGCCCAGTATGGGGGAGATCTTGTAACGTTACGTAACGTTATGTAATGTTACGTAACATTAATGTTACGTAACATTACATAACGTTATGTCAGCTATAAATAATATTGCCGATTACGAGGGAGATGTTTTAAAGTTACTTTTTACTTTATGATGTAGATGTTGTAAAGTTATGTAAAGTTACTTTTTACTTCTAGAAAGTAAATTTCTTGGTTTAGTCGGCCATTAAGTAAAATGTAATAAATAAAAAATTTAATTATCTCCCCAAATAAACCTGTAACAACAATATATAGAAAGTAAATTTCTTGGTTTAGTCGGCCATTAAGTAAATGTAATAAATAAAAAATTTAATTATCCCCCCGAATAAACCTGTAACAACAATATATAAATTAGGTTAGACACAAGAACATAAAAATATATCCTTCTCCCAATGATCGATGGGTTGAATCTATCAAACAATACAACAACCCTGTCTCAACAATTGCAGTATTTTGATTTGGAACAGTTAAGCGCAATTCAATTAAAAAAATCTAGAAGTATAAAAATGTTTGATTAGATTATGATGAACTAAATCTAAAAGCAACAGGCTCAGAGGGATCATCATTGGAAGGAATAGGCTTTATATTTGCTAGGTTAAAAGAACTAAATCTAAAAGCGTAAGCTCCGCTACTTTTCCTCTACTAATTAAAGACAAGAAAGACCAGATAAATACGCAGTCAAATAAATTTGCTGAACATAAAAAGAAACGCAGTCAAAAGAAACACAGTCAAATATGTTTATATGGCGATGCAAAAGTTTAATCTCATAAAAAAAACATTTTCTAATTCTGAAATAAACGTTTTCTAATTTTGAATTTCCAATAACAATAAGGATATATATATATATATATAGAAGATGTAATAACGATTTGATTTCCAACCTTTTAAAATATTTGATATATAAAATTATTTATATGGATTTTCTCTCTCTTAAGTTAGACATCCCACCCATTCAAGAATATAAAAGGAAACACAGTCAAATATGTTTATATGGTGATGCAGAAGTTTAATCTCATAAAATAAACAGTTTCTAAATTTGAAATAAACGTTTTCTAATTTTGAATTTCCAATAACAATGAGGATATATATATAGAGAAGATGTAATAACGATTTGTTTCCCAACTTTTTAAAATATTTGATATATAAAATTATTTTGTAAAAAATTACAAATAAAACTTACTATCTTACATGTATATATTAATATGTTAACTTGAATTATTAAGATAATAGATATGGGAAAAAATGTTTTTTGGGGATGGAAATATATAAATTTGTATGTTTCATATACTATATACTAGATTATTATTTTTGAAATTCATCTACTAACACTGTAAGTTAACAATGCTCGTCATAATGGACTACGACGAGGAGCTGGCTGATAAATGATAGAAATTCATTTAGCCGGTCATAACAATAATGAATAAAATGAATAACGATAAGTTTTTCAAATGAATTGAAATAAAAATAAATCTCACAATCAGATCACTGCCGGTCATAGTCAAAATCGAGTAAGACGAGGAGTTGAATCATTTTTGCATGTGGGATGACTGATTCTACGACGAAACTACTGGAGAATGCAATGAGAATGAAAAAGATGGGGGCTATGCTAACTGTTTGAATTTTTCCATTACAGTATAATTAGTGTGACGAATGAGTATGTTCTTCTCTAAGTGGAGAGAAGAATGGAGGTAGTTTATCTGAGTTCCTTCCTGGAGCTAGCCATGATTTATTTACCCCGTGGGAATGAAACTCTCAACGTTGACTCGAAGGTTGGCGAGCAGAACTAGAAGCGGAGAAAGAAAGAAAGAGGGAGAGAGAGTCTCACCAAAACCGAGTCTAGACTGAGAAAGAAGAGTGAATCTGAATGGTTAATTGGCATTAATGCCTCTGTGATTAAATTAGGTTTTATTGGATAAGTTAAAAGAGTAGAGTGGAAGAAATCATTGGATGTAATCTTTCAATAACTATATTCAGAAATCATTGGATGTAATCTTTCAATAACTATATTATGAATATTTATGAATATTTATTACTAAAAATCAAATTTGGTTTTTTATGTTTTATGAAGCTTTATAATTTTAAATTGAATGATTACATCAATTATTTTTCCATTAGATTTCTTTTTTCATAGTTGATAACAATGTTTCAAATAAAAAGGTTAATAATCATTGCTTCTAAGAGGCACATTTTATAACTTAGCAGTGGGATATGAGTAACTAGTTTAGTGCTCGTCCTATGGCTGAAAGGTGTACTTTTGAAAAAATAATAAAATATTATAAAAAAATATTATTAAAAAATAAGGTATTGCACTGAAAACAAATTGTAAGAGAGGTTTGCACATTTAGAGATTGATCCCTCTCTGCGCTTGATAGAGCCTAGGATTTGGATCTATGTTGGTACCATCAAATGAAGATTTTAAACATTTATCCAAATGTTTTTGAGAAATGGCTTGTTTTTTTAATATAACTAAAAATGAACATTTACATGTTGGGGTTAACCTTGACTTGGGAATGAGAAACGATGTAAGTGGTTTAAAAACATGGTTTTAGTGGCTAGTGGTTTCTTGCTAGTTTTATTTGCATTGAAGGTTAACTTTGACTTGGGAATGATAAAGGATGTAAGTGGTTTAAGGCACATGGTTTTAGTGGCCTTCTTGCTAGTTTTATTTGCATTGAAGGTTAACCTTGACTTGGGAATGAGAAATGATGTAAGTGGTTTAAGGCACATGGTTTTAGTGGCCCGTGGTTTCTTGTTAGTTGTATTTTCATTGAAGGTTGGTTTTTCCCTACGGGGTTTTCTAAGGTAAATCTAGTGTTGGTATTTTACTACTGAGTTTGTAAGATTGTGAGTATTTCCCTAATATGGTTGTATATTTGTATGAGTATCATATTTTTTATTTTTTTAATTATAAGCTCACATGTTATAAGTTTTTTTTTTTTTTTTTTTTAATTATAAGCTCACATGTTATAAGTTTTTTTTTTTTTTTTTTTTAACTTTTCATTATTATTATTTTTATGGAGCTGACATGTCCCACATAAGACGGGACACATCTCTCCCATTTGAGCTCTCTCCCATTTGAGTTGTAGAAAGGGCCTCTCAGCGCAATCAAGTATACTATATATTTTCTTGATTAAAATATTTATTATATATTGAAACAAATGTGAGTTTTGAAAAGTCTGGTTGTTGGCTATCATGCATATATGTAGGCCACGGATGGGAGAATCATTTTAAATTTTAGTTGAGATAGTTTATAGTCCATAAACTTACATGTGATAGAGCATAGGGTAAAGCAGAGTACATTCCAGTTTATTTTTCTCTATAAAAGACGGTTTGCTACATAACCACTATGGATTGCACTAACGACGAATTACTAATTCCCAGAAACAAAGTTGCACCATTCAAAGCCGCCATGACAGTTAACAACTAGAAACAAAGTTGCGCCATACAAAGCCCCCATGACCGTTAACAAGTCTTTTTGAGTTTCTCCGCAACAGAAACAAACAAAAGTGTTAGGATATCTTGTTTTGAAATTATCTGGTCCATTGGCAAAAGTATTTTCTGCCAATTTTATGATTCCAGTCATGATTTTGTTCCTTTTTGTAGTTAAAAGGATTTTGTATAAAAAGGTTTTAGCCCAAAATTCCTCCATTGATGTGCAATGCTTCAATTTTGACAGCATGCCTGATATATTGTTTGGATCATCCATGGATCATGGATTTATAGTACTAAAATTATAAACCATCTCTGCAGAAGGAAATTTTTTATTTATTAGCATTGCACGAAAATGTTTGTTGTACTTACATTTAGGTTCCAAACTGCCAATAAATGGTGCCAGAAAACAGTGCCAATATAAATGTGAAGAACAAACGGACAAAATTGTAATATTTTCTTCACCAATATGTCCAGTGCTTCTTCCACAGACATGCAGTGAATTGAGCCCATGTAGGCTGTGCAAACTTGGTTCGAAAGTAAAGATCTGTGGCACCTTGAACTTGCGTGGATTGTTCTTCAACTAGCTCTATAAGATGCCTACAAAAGATAGCATCATGTCACTCAAATAATTGACAAGAGTAAACTTTTTTTGAAATCTGTTATGGACATTATAAGAGGGTTTGGTTTGGACTTATGGTAAAGATGCAACTTCTTACAAATTTCAGCAAAATCTATCTCAAGGCACTCTTCAACGGCACTAGAGATGATCTCTAGCATCCATGTTGCAGGGTTACATGACTACTGCATAGTTCAGAGAATATTTAAGACACTATTTCTGTAAATTGTATCAATTTAATTTTGTATTGTCTCAAATATTGTCTTTAGAGTTGTCTTATGTAATACATCAATTATAGAACATATTGTCTCAAGTTATGATTTTGTTAATAATACATTACAATATACTATATTGTATTGATTTATGATAGGGAACAGTGGAATTGAACCACCAACCTTCTGCTTTGAAATGCAGATGCTCAACCGTTGAGCTAGAACCCTTTAAATGATTGGTTAGGAAGAGACAAGTTGTTATCCATCACCTAAATATAGGACAATTTTTTATCTCTTAGATGTTAAATTCATTACTAAGATGCATATTACTGTGCAATAAAAAGTGAATAAACAATTGGAATATTAGCTTTATTAGCACTCCGCCAAAGGAATACACATATTCTTTCTCTATAATTTCTGTAATTTTTCCACTCTGCGCATATTTAGAGGCCAAATACCTTCATAAAAATAAAACAACAAGTTTCATGTTATAAATTCAAATGCCAATATGAACTGCTTTTTAATTTCCATCATGGTAGAATGCGACATAATAAATACCACTGATAATTTATACAAAGGCACCAATAACTCGAATTTCAACAAAAATATCGCCATCATGAACTTGCCGCATGAAGCCAAAGTTTCTGAAGTGTTACACTCAAACACAAGAAATGAAACATTGAATCTGCATATTCTTTTAGCTAGCTTCTATATTTTAGGACATAGTTATTTCAGATTGGTATATTATTTTGGCAATTGAGAAACAAAAATCATTGAGTTGATTAATGAGTAGTCTCTTAAGAATAATTTGTCCATGAATGGATGCTAAGCCTTAAATCTCTAAGTAAATAGGAAGAAGATTATAGATATAATTCTAAATTTCTCCATGAACTGCACCATGTCTTGCAAGACCTGAACATGAATGTATTACCTATATAATGAATTTAAATAAGTAAATAGGTATAAGATTAGAGATAGAATTCTAAATTGCTCCATAAACTGCACCATGTCTTGCAAGATCTGAACATGAATGAATTACCTATATCATGAATTTAAATTTGAATAAATGTAGGATCACAAAATGGCTCTACTAGTGGAATGTGCTTTAACTGTAAAGTCAAGGGACCTGTGATGGAAAATATAACAAAGAGGTGGAGTCTGAGGTGTATTTCTACTCAAGGATGTGGCTTTTCAAACACTAGATATATGATCTAAATCTCCCACACAATCTTCCTTTCTTATTCTTACCTCTCTATCCAACTCAAAAAACCTCTCAAGCAGGATTTTGATTATAGTAAGACCATTATTGTCTGATCATAAACATTCATTTTGATCCACAAGAGTGTTAAGATCATGTCCAAACAGTAACACAATAGATGATTTGTTAAGATAAACAATATATCCATCATGAGTGGGAATCTAAGTCCACTAAGGGATGTCATCGTCGAGCTGAGGAGTAACTAAAACCTTTCCTTTTACTACCAAACAAAGCAATAAAACTTGAAGCTATCTAGGTTGGAATCATTTCAATGATTATGATTAATGCCAACTATAAGCGCATGTAGTAAAAAAACTTGGATAACCATACATCACTCCACACCATGTAATGCTACAAGAAGTGGGTTTGTAGTAAGAGGATACATAACTATACCAATCTTTTTGCTTTCACCGAAAGAGATCATCGCAAAGGAAAGATAGATTAAATGAGTAAATACGTGAAGGGATACTTTGCAAACAGGGTTTTTTTCCCATAAATGAAAGGATGTAAAATAAATGGTGATGGGTGATGAAATGTAGGAAATGAATGCATAGGAAATATTAATCCTAGTGACATATCCACACATTACCATGAAAACATCATATAGTGGGAAATCAACACTAGTTTCTTCCATGTGTTAGAGCTTACCTTTCCTACCTCATTTTTATTTGCAACCTTTGATGTCGAACCATTGTGGGCTCAACCTCCCTTATTAGCTTCAAACAACAAGAAAAAAGGTATAACAAAGTGGCTTCCTTGCTGGCTATGTATCTGCATTAATTAGAGCATGCGAGGAGGATAGGGTAGAGCCAAGTCTTGGCATCCAACATCATTAACAGCAAGGCCAATTTTACCTAGAGCACTAAGGAGAAATTATTAGCATTATCTCGGGGTAATTTCCAATGAATAATGAAAGCAAAGATCCTCACTATTAGATTTGGATCCATGGTTGGAATGCATAAATTGGCATTAAGGTGATGGTAATTCATGGCTAAGTGGATTACTCTACTGCACATATTTTCAACTTTAAATTCCAAGGAGGATTTCAAGGTGGCACAATTAGGAAACAAATATTTTTTCAATGTCCATAGTCTAAGTCCAAGCAAGTAATGAAGGTGGGTTTGATACTTAGTTTGTTCCACTTATTCCCACCACAAGCCACTATCCATTAGATGCAAACCAAGCAATATAATATGATCATTGCAACACATAGGCTAGGAAATAGGGTTAAATGATGTTGTAAAGACAAATCTCATTACAACTTTAATTGTATGTGTTTTCTTTGTAAACCATGAAGTACCAACTAACAAAGATGTCAATTAGACAACACATAATGTAGAAGCCCAAAGTTAAGCTCTACTATTTAATGTATTCTCAAGTTCACCTCATAAGCATATCCCCAATGTTTTTATCATGCTTACTTTTATAAGCAGTTTTTCATAATTAAAACTAGACAGAGAGATACTCCTACTCGTACTTGAAAAATACAAAATTTCTAATACACAAATGCTCATATTCATGCTTGAAGATCCACAACTCCTACCAAATGTGACTAGAGGACAACATGAATCTCAGTTCATTAAACTAAAAGGACCACAATTCTTGAGTACTATTGCTTTTGAATTAGAAAAGAGACACTCACCATAATCAAGTCTACCACCAGTATTTCCTGTGCTTCTTACTCAGTTCACATCCACCTACAACCCAATGCACACACACAAATAAGAGGTTCATGCCCATGTTTTGCATTTCTTGGAAAGAGAAAAAAATAATCAGTATTTTCCATTATAATAATTAGTTTTGTTCTAGAACTATCTTTCTGGTATACAAACTTAATGTATTATAATATTATTTAAAATCTCAAATTCATAATAAATAATGAATAATTGAGAAGAGCGTTATTATAACTTTGGTAGTATGCGCTTCTGTAAGGAATAATAAAAAATGCATATATATCTGGAAATAAAATATGTTAGATATCTAGAAAGCTTCAATTTAAACCAAATAAAAAAAGCTTTAATGAACCAACTAGATTAAATAACAACATTTAAATGTCTAAAACTCTAGTTATATATAGCCATATGAAATTTTGGTGACAAAAGGACTAGGTATGAATATTACAAGTGAAGGTAAGTCACTAAATAAATGCTAATCTATTTGCAACAATATTTGCAGTTGATGACACCAACCTTTTCCAATATCATCAAGATCAACAGGTACAACTACATCTCGTCCTACTATCAAATGTGGCCCCGAAATAGGAATCTACAAATCCAGAACTCTTGTTAAACAATCTCCAAGAATCGCAAAATAGTAATGAATGTCAAGCTAGATGGGATAACAATGAAAATGCGCAGATAATATCAAGAGGAGCAATATACATGGCTTCCAGTGATTGAAAATTGAACACCTCCTAAAAAGAGATAATACACATTACACATCAGTCTATATATAATTCTAAACATCTCAATATTTTCATGAACATTGCATCAATGTTCTAGAAAACATTTAAGTTTTGACAAAACTTCTATTCATTAAAGCTTTACAAACTGTTATGTACAGAGCAATTAACAAAAATAAATACCATCCTCTCCTACAAATACATTGCCTAGAACCCTAGTGTGTTGGTTTGTGGGTGCACCATGCTCCTTTCTTAATAGGTTAAAACTTTGTCCTCTCATTCATTGATAAATAGTGAGAACCCAAGTACAGTCATGTCATTATACTTCTAAGAGAATGTGCCAACTAAAACAAAGAAACATAATGGACATAAACCCAACAAATACATTCAGGACATATACCATAGTAGTTGACATGCACACATTTATTGTGTCACATGTGCATGAACATGGAAACCATCGAGACTAGGAATCAAACCACTGACCTTCACAGTTACAATTGTTGGCCCTGCATAAATAAAAATAAAACTTCAGAGTAAGATAACCATGGTTGCATTTACCATGATCACTAAAACAAGTATGTGTGCAGATTCAAGAATACTAAGAAAAAGAAAAATAACAAATTCAACAATTAATTCTAAAGAAACATTCTTTACATTTGCTTACTAGATCATTCAAAAGACATTTGAAAAAAATGATTACCTAATTATCAAGGAAACTGAGAAAATAATTAATTGGTCAGATTTTCTGGACTCCAAAGATCCATTTGATGATTTTTTTATCTTTGACATTCCTAAAAGGATGCTGATGTTAAACGGGAATGCTCTGAATGTTCTAATTCTAGCCAAGACCCATCCCAACTCTTAAGCCACGTTGAAGGTGAGAGAATGTGATTCTATTTGTTTATGAAATTATGCAAAGTCAAATTCCAGTGTTATTAATAAAGGCGATGTTAAAGAGATTCGATTCCTCAAGGGATCAAACTCCATCTCCAAAGCTAAATCATATGTGAAGGAAATTGCCCAACAAGATTGTGAAGATTCCATTGATTGAAGACATCTGAGAGGTTTTAAAATATATATATGGATCATGTACCATCTAGGGTTCAAAAGAACTCTGCATGCATATTTGAAACACATACTCGAGTTGAATCTCTTACCAATATGTAGAAACAACAATCCAACATAGATATGGGCGGATCAAGTGAGGGTCCTCTATTCTGAAATAACTACCAGTGATTGTATCCATCACTGAAATGAAGGCCCCATTTTAAAATTTTTGATGTGGATCCAAATGCAAAAAGCTGGGAAAATCAGAACCAATCACAAGTTAAGATCCAGATCAACATGGTGAATCACACAATGTTATGCACTCTCAATAAAATGAATCCAAGAAGGGGCTCTATGAAATAGTAGAAATGTATTGCTGGTGCTTAGTTTCATTCTAGAATTTGACTGTGTAAAACATACCTAGATCCTGTTAGCGTAAACAAAGTTATTTGAGTTTGAATTTATCTAAAGGGATTTGTATTTAGGAATTTGTGAACAGAGATTTAGAAAGCCTCTCTTTAGATTCCAATAGAGTATTAAGAGATTTAGAAGTGGAATCACTATAGCATGTTAGATTCCAACCGGTGGGGATTTTGACCAAAGTGGTCATCAAACTACCATCTAATAACCTCAAAAACTCCTCACTATTTCCCTATATGTGCTTCGTGACTAGAACCCATGACCCATGTAATTGAACAGTTGAGGCTCCATGGTTTGGTCGTCAGCTATCTCAGAAAATGGCCTAAATATGGAAATACCATCTCTAATTTTGTAAGCCACAATGAACCACCTCACAGAAATGAACCCAAGGCAGTATAAATAACCTTCACAGAAAACAATTGCCTACCTTTAATAACACCAAACACTTTTCCAGAAATTATGGAAACTCGTCCATTTTTTCCATTGTAGGCATTGAAGCACTAAGATACATTTCATTAACTCCAATTAACCAATCAATTTTATTGATTCTTTTTATCTTTCATTATCATCCATCCCTTTTTCGCATCTCAGATTGGTGTAGGGGAGGAGCTACTTCTTTTAAACTATACTGATGTAGTGGGCGGTAGTTGGAAGCATAGTACGAATAGAAGCAATCCCCAAGCATCATTTTAAAGAAGATACCAATTTTGTCAAAATTATGAATAGAATATGACCACCCAACCAACCGCAAAAACTACTTATCATAGTGGTTATACACTGTTCTAATTCAAACAAGAATCAAATTAATGCAAAATCTTTGCTTTAGAAGAAGAAGAAGGGGAAGTGGGAGAGGGAGGAATATCTTTGGTCGAGGGAAAATGCCATTCTTTGTTGATTCTCCATGCAATATGGTTTGGAAGGCTATCTCCCAGATGAGAAAATGTACTAGCACGTGCTTGGGCAATGTAGTGGGTGGATAGTGTTCCCAATAGGAGGAATCACTAAGATAACAAAAAGCTCACTAAGAAAGCTAATGGTGGTTTAATGGTTACATGTTAATCACTTTATCTCATGGTTGAATGATTGCTAATGGTTATGATCCACCCGCTTAAGAACAAGTTGATTCATATCCAGTTAGAGATCAAGTTTACCCACTCCATTTAATAACCAATAGGAAATATATTTTCCTCATACATTTTAAGGACATCTTTTTTATAACAATGGTCACAAGACAACAATCAAACCAAAAGGATCCAAAATCCTAATAAAATACCTTATAAACTACGGAGTAAAAAGAAGAGCTTCCAATCAGACCCAATCATCTTAGACCAATAATAATAAAAAGAATGCACTAAAAAGGCATAATAAAGGAATAATGGTTACAAATAAACCTTTCCTTTCCTCCCACTTCTGAAATGGACTGGTTCTCATACATGTATAAGAGGTGCTGGATAGCTGCTTCAGCGGAATAGACAACTGGTACATATGTCGCTCTAGGAAAAACTCAACCAGGATCAAGATTGCATTTTCTGATGATCGACAAGTGATTATAAAACTCAATGAAGCAAAAAATCAATTAGTATTCCCTTTAAAGAAATAGAATCTCGATCTCAACCTTGACCCTACTAGCCCTTGGAATTAGTACGACATGGCCTCTATTTCCACCTTTTGGAAGTCATAAGCAGAATACAGTATTTAATACGCAATATTTGACCATCCAATTACCCCTTTACACGCAAGCATTAGGACCTGCCTCTAACTTAAGATTTTATTCATGGCATAGTACTGCATTAAGAAATGATAAATAAAACCAGCAAAACATAAAATAAATCTGCAGAAACCCTTTGCTCGAAGTAGGCAAAACTCATCCAAAGAAATTGAAGCAGTCAAATACATTGAAAACGTTACTAGATAGCTTATAACTCTTTATAATAGATTTTGGCTCCATATCATTAGGGTATGTATGTAGGTTTTTCTAGAATACATGATGAGATTGACGACAGTGGAAGCCTTGAATCAATTGGACATTTTTCTTTTAAGCTACCACGGTTGTCTTTGATTATGAAGCTTCTATCACTTCCTTTGAATATCACTCTCACAGTCTCCATTTTTGAGACCTTCTTTCCATCACCTTTAAAAGGAAAAAGTATTATAATGGGGAGTAGAAGGATGCATTAATCATGACAACAACTTAGTATATACACCTTTTCCCACCGAGGAGCAAGAAACTCATTGACTATGATTGTTGTCTCTACATAGGCTAATGGTGAGATCGAGTAGCCCCATAGACACCATTTGGGAACCAAACCTGCATAAAATTATAGAAATCTCAAATACTGTATATAATTCCTTGACTTGCTAATGTCAAATAATTTTTCCTTTAACCTTTGAAAAATATATACTGGAAAGGGGAAAACTAGCCTTACTTCGTGGAATAATAAATCCATTATGTATAAAGATAATCAATAAACAAAATGAACCTCCATTGTTATATATAAATATCATCCGATAAATACCAGCTATAAGGCGAAATAATGATGTTGATAACTGATGCAGACAAAAGAGAGCTAGAAATTGCCCAAAAAAGCTATGCCAGTATCAAGATGAGAACAACTAATTGCAATTAATTGGAGATAATATCAAAAAACACATTCCTGAAGTATGAGAATTCATTTAGCTTCAACTATGTTAGATTCTTCACACAACATGAAAGAGATATATCAATAGACAAGTCAAGGAAGGGTAAGTGGGTGATCAATATCCACTTTCTGAGAGCATAATTTAATGCTATTGTGGTGGGGATGTGTATAGTAGGATCTTATCCAATGATCTACATCTATGTCCTTAATGTTGTACTGCCGAGTGGATATTGATCCTATCCAATGATCAACATCCTTGTCGTAACATTATTAAATGTTACCCTGCGAGATGGATACTGATTGCTGGAGTAGTGTGTAAAAGTGTAAACGGCAGAAAAATTGAAATAAGTACATTAATTGCCATATGATTTGAATATGAATCTTCTTATCTATTAACTTAATTTATTCACTCCACCATCTCGATGTCTTCATCTTTGAGGATGGTTTTGGTGATAAACAATTGTAGTGTAATATAAAGATTCAAATAATTATTTTTCATTACTCTTTTTATCTAATAAAAGCAGTTTTATTGCAAGAATTTGAGTTGTTTACAAACCTTCTATCTATAGGGGAAAATCCAGTGACATAATATGTTATGGTAGTCCAAGCAAAAGACTCGATCAATGACAGGAATTTTCAGGACAATTGTTGGAATAGTGTATGTCCATGCGGGGTACAACAAAAGGTCTCTCTGTTTGAAAAATATGGGCATTCGAGCCATAGTTATTGCTCTCCGCATAGCCATTGAACATGATGATAATAAGTTAGAAGAAAAGAGTACTGAAATAATAATTTCCACGCAATATATCGATTTTCATTCTTGTCTGAATGAAAACTGACATTGTAATGTAGACCATCAAAATCATCTATAAAAATTGAAGAGAACATATGGTTATAATCTTAATTTATTTTCTAGAAAACTTATATACGAATTCTATCCATCCAAGTTACCTGCACGAACATGAATATAAAGAGGAAAGAGTTTCATTTCATGAGTAACCATTCATGATCAAAACATTCTTTTAATAGCTCAAATTTTCTTTTTGAATATCTAATGAAGGATAGTGTAGCTTTATGAATTACAGACTTATCATAAGGTGTTGAAATCTCATCAACAAGGTTTTTCCCTACATAAAATTGTTGGAATTTGTCTGCAAACTGATTCACGGAAGCATATTGATAAGGCCTTCTGGTATCATCAATCCAGTATTGTTCTTGGTCCTTCTAGGATATAACCTGGAACACAAATAGATAAAATAAAATAAGATGAAAGATCTCACTGAGTAGAAATAACAGCAGTGACGAGGATACGACAATTTTATACCCCCTGCAAAAACTCTGCACTGGGTTTTCGCTCTGGACACCTGAAACCACATCTCTCGAATAACTCAAGTACGTGTTCCTTAGGCCCTTGTTCATCAAGCCTATTATCACCACTGAATCTCTTAATAGTAAATACATTGCAAGGACTTGACACTAATAGCTTTACCTAAATTGTAAATCTTTGGGAGTTTCTGACGCCTTAGAAAAAATATGAGCAGGTGAACCCAATTCCCAAGGAGAAGAAAAAAATAGCCCTCCTTGTCATAAAAAAGCTCCCTGCCCTCACTCTCCCCCGATTTCCTTTTCTTCCAGACAAAGGATTTCATTCTTGTTAAGGATATTGCATAATTTGAATGAATTGATTTAATAATTATTATTATTTATAAAGCCTATTATCACCACTAAATTCCTTAATACATTGTTAGGGATTGAACCCATTTTATCTTTAACTAATTGTAATGCTTTAAGATTTGTTGACACCTTAGTTTCCTGGTCACAAAAGAGCTCCCTTCCCTGACCCTCCCTAGGTTTGCTTTTCTTTTGGATAGCCGACGAGTCAGAGAAAATGTTGAAAATGCAAAAAGATACATCTATTCAAATGCATTATGAGACTTTTTCCAAGAAACATGATATTAAGAGATAAGTACATAGGCAGGAAAAATGGAAAAGGAAACATGGGGTAGGTAATAATAAGAAAAAAGTCTACTACATCCCTGATATCGTCTGATAAGAAAGAGATGAAGATGCTTAATTCAATTCACGTTGCTTTTAAAAAGGATAGTTGATTATCAACATCTAAATCTGACAATATGAGGTCCATACTAAATATATCGAATTCTACAAGCCATTTTGAGGACCATTTGAGGTCTAATGTTGCTGGTGTAGTTCATATAAGCCATTTTGAGAACCATTTGAGGTCTGATGTTTCTGGTGCAGTGTCTTTAATAGCTGATCTAGAGTTGAAGACAACAAAGAGAGACTTTAAAATGTCATCAAAGAGTGAAAGCAATATTCATAATGATGGAGACAATATTATGAATTTTTCTTCCTATATTTAAGAAATTATGATACAATCACCATATACAGGTATTATTTCATAGTAGACCATGAGTGAAAATCAGTTTGGTCAGAAAAGGAAAAGCATGGAAACATAAATTAGAGGTTCTCGATTAGTGCCTGAAAGTGAGTTCCTAGATCATAGAAAAATAGTGACAAATAACATTGTCAACAATTTTGAATCTTTTAAACATGGAAACACTGAAGAGAGCATTCAGGTTTCAAAATGTAAAGAAAATTTGAAGGGTGAAAAATATTTTGAAAATATTCATGAAAATTATGTTCCTAATGTCAAAGATCATGTGCTTTCTACATTTGCGACTAAAGACAATGAAGTTAGGTTAGTTCCAAAAACTTCTTTGCATCAGAATTCCATTCTGAAGAAGAAAAGAAAGTTCTTGAAGAAACATAATTCATGGTTATCAACTCTACCAAAGAGATCAGATAATCAAATAAAGATAAATATTTGCACGGAAGAAGAAAATGTTCTTGAAGTATTATCTGGAGTAGATCATCGAAAGAAAAGGACACAGATCAAGGAAAGGAAACTTAACTTTGATGAATATTTGCATTTGGTAAAAAGGGGAAGAATTGAAGTTGAAGATGAAACCAAGAAAATTGTAGAAGGCTCGAATAAAAAAGGCATAGCAAGTGCCAATGACAATAATGGAGAAAATATGGCATTGAATAATTCTTGTGTGTTAAATGAATTCCATTTGAGAACTAATAATATCTTAAGTTCTAACAGTCTTGAAACTGAAGGTGATTTTCCACATGGGAAGGTTTCTTCAATTTTTATACAAAGGCCTATGTGTTTGCCACCAAAGGCTGATAAATATCGTTTTTGAAGTATCCTACCAAGTGATGAAGTTTCCCTGCCTCCCTCTAAATGATGTCACCGGGTTCAAGAAGCTATGTCTACATGTGTTGCAAAGGCTGCAGTTGCTTTAGTGGAGCCAGAGGGAACTGGTGTGACTGGACATGGTGATGCATACAATATTTTTGTAGATGAAAAACCTTATACTAAATGCTAATGACAAGGAGTCAAGGGAAATGCGGAATGTGTCAAAGTAGACACATTGATCCAAAAAGAAGCAATAGAAACTGGAGGTAGTAAGAAACCTATGGTTTCTTCAGATTCATATCAATCCTTTATAATGTTTTCTTCAGAACCTGCTAAATGGGTAGAGGATAAGCATATGGATCCATGGTTTGAAGATTAAATATCCTCTAATCATATGGATAAATGGAATATTGGAGATAAGGATGAGAGGAGTGCACATGCTAAAATCAAAATGTCTATTGAATAATTGGCTGATCCAAAAATGGAAGAACAAAAGCTATAGAGCGTGGCTGCACCAGTGTTACCTTCTCCAAAGAAGCTATATGTTTCAAATTTAGCTTCAAGGCAAGTCAATTCAATCAGAACACCTCCTATCAAGGCTTATGTTTCACAAAAGGGTGAGGCTAAGCAATATGAATACAAGTCAAAGGGCATCAGGGTGAATAAATCTTGTGCAACCCCAACAAAGAAAAATAGCAGAGGCCTTAAGAAATATCATGGGAAGTTTGGTTGAGAGAAGTTTAACCAAGGGAAATTAGCTAAGCAATTGTTTGTTTGCAAGCATGAGAAAGTTTCCACTATAAAATATGGCATTGAACCTTCATAAAAAAAGGTGACAGGTTCATCAAAATTTAAGGTGAATATAAACCGTACTACAACAATGAAATTGGATGGTGTGGCACTATCTACAGAGTTGCATTTAGAAAAACAAAACAAGCTAGGACAAGTGTAAGTATTATATTAATTCAGTTGTGTTTCAAATTATAGTTTTTTGCCTTTTGTTGGATGATACATAAAGGCATAATTTCATTAAAGTGTACAAAAATATCTATGATAATCACATGTACCTACTAACTTTGAAAATACAACATGGATGAAATGACACCTACAACCAACCATCACCAAAACTTCAAATCACTTTCTATAATGATGGCTACCTTCATAACTATCTTTTCTCTATGTCTTATCAAGTGTAGCATAAGCCTCAACCCATGCATTCCTTCTTTCTGGAGGAATATATTTTGAAATACCTGGGCTTTGAATTTGAGGGGAATAAAGTCCATGGCTTGGGAATGAATACTGTAATGAAGTGTGTGGAGAATATTGTCCATAAGGGCTCCAACCATGCTCACCATGTATTGAAAAGGGTTGATTATTGTCTCTATGCACTCCTACATTAATAAATAACCTTTTCAATCCCTTGACCCTTGAAATAGGCATCAATACTCTAGGTCACCTTTTATGATATATTTAATAGTCTTCCCATGATTTCTGGGGTTACCCATGATTCAATGGTTTTCCTAGTACTTGCAAAGTGTAATCCAACCTCCATAAATAAAAAAATTTGTACCATGTGTGAAAATTCACCTATGTGTATAAAGAACCTTCAACCACTCCCTTCCTTTAAGGTTTCATCCATGCTCCAACAAATCGAAATCTATGCCATCAATCTCCAAACCTGTTGGTTGCCTATGAAAAGTAAGTGCAGAAATGCACTCCATTCATTCAAAAAAATTGAGTACATGCCAGAATAGGTTAATATAATGTGTTTCAAATCTTGAGGGGGTACCATACACCTCCTTAGACTTCAGTCAAATTTCTATGCAGAGGGGTTCCCTTGTCCAACAAACAGAAGCTCTCATGTTGATCCTGTGGATTATTCATCTTTAAAAATTACACTGATCCAATATGGTAAAAGGGTTATTAATCTATGGTTCAAATAACATAACACATGTATGTTCCACACATATGCTAAACATAGTGGTGACATATTACAATGGCTGCGACATACGTCACACCTGCTGCAACAGACATATCACACTAGCTGCGACATACATCGCACCTGCTGCGACAGACATATCACACTGGCTGCGACATACGTCGCAACTGCTGCGACAGACATATCACACTTGCTGCGATAGACATATCGCACTTGCTGCGACAGACATATCACACTTGCTGTGACATACTTATCGCACTTGTTGCGACATCGCGAAGTTAGTGGTGACATCAAACGGTTACATTACGTGTGACACTATGGTATGGTGCAACATATGTGCATGGGGGTCATTGCAACGTGTTATGAGTCAACATATGTGCGTGGAGTTGGTTACAACGTTTTGGGAATATGGAACGTCATGGTACCATAACGCTTGGACAGCGATTTGGCCAAATTGCATGGTTGAGTTTTAGCATATGGTTGTAACGATAATAAAGAATATAACAGCTGTGTGAAAGAGGGAGGTGAATCAGTTACTTATACTCCCACTGAATGCTTAAATAGAGGAGGCTGGCCACCAGTGAAGGGGGGACTCAGTTCGTTCAGAGCGTAGTACATCGTTTCTCTATTATGCGAAGCTTGGAGAGTTTGCTGTAAAGTGTTTCGATGCTGTTACTGGGGAAGTCGACATTCTCTGTCATACTTTGGCTTTCTTTGCCTTACGAAGGCTGATTGTAATTTCTAGAGAAAGGTCTTAAAGACTTTGTACAGCATTCTGTTTACAGTTGCTGAAGTTGTTTCCAGAACCATTTTGTACCATTTTTAAGAGATTAATTGGATCGGTACCCATTAGAGAGGGACCCGGAGACGTAGCCCAGTGAAGGGGGTGAACTTTGTTATCAACTTCGGTTTTGTGACTCTCTGATTCTGTGTTTATTTTATATATGTTTATCAGTCTTGCTTTCCATCTTTTTTCAGCATTTAATTTTTGTTAATGCTGCCCCATTAATTCACCTACTGAACGCATTCATTTTAACACAAAATTTTAATGCACACAAGTTGAGGTCTGACGGATCATGTTATGGTATCAGAGCTGGTTGACTGTTTGTGCAAGTTTGTGAATGCTTACCAGGTCCAGGTTAAAGCTTGATGAAGAAGAATTAATTGAAGGTGATCCTGATATTGGCTCAAGGAGAACATTCTCAAGAACCATGTCTTCTCCACGAGGGGAAGAATAAGGACATACATAATGGGAAAAACCTGTTATTTTAGAAACTGAGTTTCTGAAGGCTTTTATGAGCATGAAATCCATGATGGAAATTCTACTCGATGAACGAGCAGAAAGGAATAAGAAAGAAGAAGGATTTTCATCCAAAGATGCAGAAGTGAAGAAGGAAGAAAAGGGTAAAGGAGTAGGAGGTGATGGTGATCCTCTTGATACTACTCAAACTTTCTCTTCTTCTCATGATTCTCATTCATATAATGCTAATGAAAATTCTAATATGCCTTATTTCAAATTGGATGTTAAGTTTGAGTTACCGATTTATAATGGAGATTTAGATGCTGAAAAGTTAGACAATTGGATCAAGCAGCTTGAAGTATATTGCAGGGTGCAGGGCATTAATGATGACCCTTCTAGGATTCAATTGGCCACATTGAGAATAAGTGGAATGGCTCTTACTTGGTGGGAGATCAAGATTCAGCAAGATCTTCGAAAGAATGGTAAAATTATTTCAGTTTGGAATGAATTCATTGAAGTATTAAGGAAGCAATTTTATCCTTTAGGCCATATTCAACAATTAACCATGGGTTGGAAAATGTTTAGACAAGCTAAAGGACAAAGCATTCAAGATTATACTCATGAATTCAGAAAGAGGGATATTGCATTGAATGTTGCATTAGATACACAGGAAACTCTTCTTAAGTAAATTGGTGGCATGCATTCTTATTTGAGACATACTTTGTTGATGTTTAACCCCAGTAATTTGGATGATGTATGTGTTCAAGCTACCCATTTAGAAGCCAGGGGTAAGCATGCTAATGATACTTTTGTTAGGAAGTCATTTAAATTTGACAGCCAATCGAGAGGTCAAGATAAGGGGAAAAAGAAGATGGCTAATGTTAAGAAAGAGGGTGAAAAACCTACATGTTCGCATTGTCAGAAGGGACATGACGTCTCTAAGTGTTGGAAACTTCATCCAGAGTTAAGGCCAAAGAAGTTCGGAGGAAACAAGGATAAAGGAAAAGAAAAAGCTACTGCAGCAGTTATTCAAGACTTGGGATCTAACTCAGGTGATGAAACAAAGGTTACAGCCGTCGGAATCCAGGGGAAGAATAAAAGTATCTCACTTCCCATTAATACAAAATCAAGTTCTAGTGCAAGTACAAATATGCCATCTACTTCTAAGCAAAATGATAAAGATAGAAGTGCACTGTTTCATGTTTGTGTCATTGCAAATCACACAAAGATTGATACATTGTTTGATAGTGGGTCACGAGTAAATCTGATATCAAAAGAAGTGGTTAAGAAATTGCATTTAGTTACTATGCCTCATGAAAAGCCCTATCCTCTTGGTTGGGTTACTAATGATACACGATTGTAAGTTACAAAGAAATGTGTATTGAAGTTTGCCATTACTGAAAAGTTCATGGATGAGGTAGAACTAGATGTAGTACCACTTGACATTTGTGGAATAGTACTTGGGAGTCCATATTTGTATGAACGGAAAGCAGTCTTTTATAGAGAGCAGAATAAGTATCATCTTTTTAAAGATGGTATAGAATATATTGTACGAGCACATAAAATAAAAACCAATCTAGCAATAGTTTCTGCAGGACAAATGAAGAGGCTGGTAAATGCTAGTAAGAATTTTGTGTTAATGATGGTTAAGGTGAAAAATGATGAGATCTATAAATATTTTGAAGGGTGTGACCCTAAGCATAAATCTAAACTGATTGAAATCATTTCTGAGTATGATGATTTGTTTCAAGATCCGAAAGGGTTACCACCAAAGAGAGAGATTCAGCATGAGATACATTTGCAGCAGGATGTGCCACTCCCGAACATAGCCATGTACCAGATGTCTATAATGCAGAATGAGGAGATCAAGAAGCAGGTTCAGGAGCTAATTGAGAAGGGGGTCATCCAGCCTAGCACTTCTCCTTGTGGCTCTCCTATAGTCTTGGTTCCGAAGAAGGATGGGTCGTGGAGAATGTGTATCGACTATAGGGCCCTTAACAAAATCACCATTAAAAACAAGTATCCTCTTCCTCGCATTGATGATTTGCTTGATCAGTTGAAACATGCAATTTATTTTACTAAATTGGATCTGCGTAATGGGTATCATCAAATCTGTGTTGCTGAAAATGATGCTTGGAAAACAGCGTTTAAAACAAAACAGGGTTTGTATGAATGGCTTGTAATTCCTTTTGGGCTTTGTAACGCTCCCGCTAATTTCATGCGGGTCATGAATGATGTATTTCGACCATTCATTGATGATTTTGTAATTGTATATCTGGATGATATCCTAGTGTTTAGCAAAACCTGGGAAGAGCATATAGTACATATGAAGAAAGTTTCAGATGTACTGAGAAAGGAAAAGCTTTATGTAAAAATGTCTAAATGTGAATTTTCTAAAACTTCTTTAGTATATCTAGGCCATATTATTGGTGGAGGCCACCTGCGAGTGGACCCAGCCAAGGTTGCTATCATTGTAAACTGGCCACGACCTAACACCGTTACTGTAATCAGAATTTTTCTGGGTGCGGTTCAGTATTGGAGGAAATTCATTTTTGGGTTTTCTTCCATTGCTGCTCCATTACATGCGTTGAAAAGCATTAAAGAAATTTTCCAGTGGGGAGGCAAGCATCAGAGAGCCTTCGACACTTTGAAGGAAAGGATTAGCATCGCACCAGTTCTGACATTGCCATATTTGCAGTAGCCATTTGAGATCGAAACCGATGCCAACGGGTTTGCCATGGGAGCCGTTTTGATGCAAGGGATGAAGCCAGTCTGTTACCATTCAGAAACGTTCTCTACTGCGGTAAGTAACTATCTGACCTATGACAAAGAGTTGTATGCTTTAGTATGGAGTGTGAAGAAGTGGAAACATTATATCATGGGAAAAGAGACATTCATACATACTGATCATTAGCCACTTCAATATTTACAATCTCAAACTAAAATACAACAAAGTAGGCATTTAAGATGGATGGGATTCTTACAACAATTTCATCTCATAATTAAGTACAAAAAGGGAATTCGTAATAAGGTAGCAGACATGTTATCAAGGCCTCCTACAAATGTTGCAATCATTCTTCAAAACAGTTCATTAACACATGAAAGTTATATTGAACAGTATGTAGAAGATAAAGACTTTAAGAAAGTATATGCATCACTAATACATGGTAAATAGGAAGATAACTATTATGTGCATAATCAGATCTTGTATCACCTTGGTAAACACTGTATTCCAGAGAAAGAGAGAGTGCATGTGATCCGAGAAGCACATAGTTCATTGATTGCAGGACATTTTGGTGTAAGTAAAACATTGTCTGTATTGCAGAATCATTGTTATTGGCCTCAGATGCAAGAAACTGTAGCTAAATATATAAGAGGTTGTGTTATGTGTGCAACAAGTAAGCCTAGCAATAGGAAATTGGGTTTGTACACACCTCTTCCAGTTTCTTCTCGTCCTTGGGAAATCATTTCTATGGACTTCGTAGGGGGACTACCTATGTCTAGAAAAGGGCATGATTACCTATATGTTGTTGTGGATAGGTTCAGCAAAATGTGTATCGTGGTGCCATGTAACAAGTAGATCACTGCTGAACAAACAACTCATCTATTCTTTCAGAATGTTTGGGTACATTTTGGGCTGCCCATGTCTATTATATCTAATCAAGATTCCCAGTTCTTTGGAGAATTCTGGTCAACTCTATGGGAGCTTATGGATACTAAACTTAAGAAGAGTACAACTTTTCATCCACAGACTGATGGACAAACAAAGGTAGTGAACAGAAGAGTGGTTCAGCTGCTCAGAGGATATTGTAATAAACATCCTAAACTTTGGGATGAGTAGTTGCAGTTTATACAGCATGCCTACAACCATGCAGTTCATTCTTCCACGAAAAGATATCCTTTTGAAACTTGTTTTGGTTATTTGCCAAAAACACCGATGGAATTCTCTTTTGGAAAAGATGTAGTGGATGGACATCATGATGCAGATAAAGCCTTAAAGTTCATTCAGAGAATCCAAGTAGTGTAGCAGGCAGTTCAAGAACAGTTGGAGAAGATCCAGGCAAAGTACAAAGCCATGCATGACAAGCATCGAGTTGATCATCAATTTCAGGTTGGTGACAGAGTTTGGTTACATATCACCAAAGAAAGGATGAAAGGTGAAGGTAAAAAGCTTAAACCTATCCGGTATGGTGCTTTTGAGATCTTGGAAAAGATCGGTACTAATGATTTTCACTTGAATTTACCTCCATGCATGCAAATTTATTCAGTTGTCAATGTTGAGAATCTTAAATTGTATGAGACTCCTATGATCATGGATGAGGAAATTATCATGCAGATTCCTTCAGTTGATGATATGGCATCTGAATATATGCATGAGTTGCAGGATGATGTTATTCTTGACAGAAATGTAAGGACTTCACGAAGGGGGATGTTGAGTACCTTCGAGTGGGGCTTAAGGGCATGCATCCTAGCAAAGCAAGATGGATGGAAATTGAAAAAGTGAGGGAGCTATACCCTCACTTACTTACAGAATGATTCAGTCTTTTGGTGGTCCAAAATCTCTCCAATGGGGAGGAATGATCTAGTGGATTATTCATATTTAAAAATTACACTGATCCAATATGGTACAAGGGTTATTAATCTATGGTTCAAAGAACATAACACATGTATGTTCCACACATATTCTAAACATAGTGGTGACATATCACACTGGCTACGAAATACGTCGCACCTACTGCGACAGACATATCACACTAGCTGCGACATACATCGCACCTGCTGCGATAGACATATCACACTTGCTGCGACAGACATATCGCACTTGCTGCGACATCGTGAAGTTAGTGGTGACATCAAACGGTTACATTACGTGTGATTCTATGGTATGGTGCAACATATGTGCATGGGGGTCATTGCAACGTGTTATGAGTCAACATATGTGCATGGAGTTGGTTACAACGTTTCAGGAATATGGAACGTCATGGTACCATAACGCTTGGGCAGCGATTTGGCCGAATTGCAGGGTTCAGTTTTCAGCATATGGTTGTAACGATAATAAAGAAGATAACAACTATGTGAAAGAGGGAGGCGAATCCGTTACTTATACTCCCACTGAACGCTTAAATAGAGGAGGCTAGCCACCAGTGAAGGGGGGGCTCAGTTCGTTTAGAGCGCAGTACATCGTTTCTTTGTTATGCGAAGCTTGGAGAGTTTGTTGTAAAGTGTTCTAATGTTGTTACTGGGGAAGTCGACATTCTCTGTCATACTTTGGCTTTCTTTGCCTTACGAAGGCTGATTGTAATTTCCAGAGAAAGGTCTTAAAGAATTTGTACATCATTTCATTTACAGTTGCTGAAGTTGTTTCCAAAACCATTTTGTACCATTTTTAAGAGATTAATTAGATCGGTACCCATTGGAGAGGGACCCGGAGACGTAGCCCAGTGAAGGGGGTGAACTCCGTTATCAACTTCGGTTTTGTGACTCTCTGATTCTATGTTTCTTTTATATCTGTTTATCAATCTTGTTTTCCATCTGTTTTCAGCATTTAATTTTTGTTAATGCTGCCCCATTAATTCACCTGCTGAACACATTCTTTTTAACACAAACTTTTAATGCACACAAGTTGAGGTCCGACGGATCACATGTCTAGCTAGGTCACGACCTTAAAATAAGATTATTTTTATTATCATTGTTTATTATCAAATCTCTTTTATAAAGGTATCCCACTCTCAAAATCCAAATTAAGTGCTCAGAATTTCAATGGTTTGCTTCATGGGCCAATTCTGGCCCCAAAAAACAAAATATGAAATCAGCTTGATTCAGCTTTCAAAATGCATACAAAACCATCTTAAATGCACACCTAATGGAATATGAAGGAATATTCATGTAGCCTATCAAATAATGCACAACCCTATAGCTTTCATAAATCATAAAGGATGTCTTTACATGAGAGTTGTAGACATGTAAAAATGACACTTTAGTTATTTTGTCACCTTCAAGCTATGTGAACTAACCTTACCAAAAGTGCACGCCAAACTCAAATTATGCACCCAAACAACAAAATAAATCATGGGATGAAATCGTACACCATTTATGACATTTCCACGTGGTCATACTTTATGTCTTGATCCAATAAGTGGTTGTTGTTGCAAATCAAGGAAAAAATTCCTTCAAATCTGGTTATGGCAAATCGGTCTGGAACAAGATTTCAAAATGTATGCAAAGGCCATCATGCAAATTGCATCTATGGAGTTGTAGTATCTTGGATGATTCTTCCTCTTATTTGTTCAAATATTCAAACATTGTCCTCATTTTGAAGCTAGAGGTTTTCCAATATGGTAGTTTGATGTTTTGGCACTTCTTACAACCTATGGACTAGTTTTGACACGTGCACTTCAAATCCCACCAATCATCCCCAAGATGATTTTAAGAGTTTTCTTTGATGTCTTCTAAAATATTTGACTTTATCTCGAGCTGATATTTTCCTTTATTTAGCACATAATGTATGTTATCCATATTTAAGATAATTTGAGCATGTGAAACTCATGTCAAATCAACCTAACTTAGCTCTGTAAAATGCATGCCATCTGTATCATAAAAAGTATGCAGCAGTAGACAACCCTATCACTGAAAAGTCCAGTTTTTATATTACTTCCAAAAGAAAATCGTCATCAATAAGATACAGTCTAAAGACTCTAGTAATATTACCTTTGAGTTTAAGTACTTAGTTGCAACCTTCTGCTCTTCAATGGGATTGACAGGATTTCTGATTTATATCCATATGCAGATAGATTAAAAACAATGTACAAGTACAAATTTAATAAAAAACATAAGGTCGTATGTTTAGTACATATCACCCAATTCTTGGGGCATGTCATTGGCATATTTATTTTGAATTATTGAGATATCCATGGTTCCACTGTTCAACTATTTGAACTCTTGTCTATCATTCTTCCATTGGTTTCTTTTCTCTTCATACTATATTACCCTTTGTTGAGTTTCTCTTTGTTGTACAAAAAAAGACAAATTTATTTATGTAATCCATTTTTCCTGGATAATAGTTTAATTAGCTGCAATGTTTCTGCAAATAGATATGTATTTGATTGAACATAGATGTAGAAATATGCAACAAGGCAATGATTGTACTCTCATGTTGTTTTGAGAACCCTTATTATGTTACCATCCTATGTGTAATTGGAATAAAGCTAAGTGACAAGATTCAATGAATTTGAACCTTGAGGTTTGTAATTCGCCGAATTTCAAGAAGAGAAAAAAATTTGAATTAAATTCGTGGAATCTTAAAAACAGATTTCATCATATTCAAATTTTAACGCAAATTAAATGCAGAATTTAATTAAAAATCGAAAAAATTCACCCAGTTTTTTAACCCTACAAACGTACCTCACGCAACTTTAACACTCTCATGGTTTACTCTTACGGTTTACCCTAATATAAAATTTTTGAGGTCCACCCAAATTCACTGTATTTCTTTGTTTCCCTCTCTTCTCCATGCCGCACAACACAAAAACTTCATCTCTGGTTTCCCTCACTATTGACATCTATTCACATCTAGGTTGTAGGTTGTAGCTCGGTGCTCACTACTCAATACTTGGTGCTTAGTGCTCACAAGTCAAGTCACAACCCGACATCAAATCATGACCCATGATTTTGCTAATTTATCTACCGTTGTTGAATATTGGACTCCTCGACAGATTTATTTTTCAACATATTTTTATGTTTAAGAGACAGATTTCAGTTTTATTGTTTATTTCTTAAACTATTTATGCATAACATATTTCATTTTATAGTTTAAACTTTATTTCAATGACATATTTTATTAACAATTTTAATATTATACATACATACATACATACATACATACATACATACATACATACATACATACATACATACATACATACATATATATATATATATATATTCGAATCTCAAGACAAATCTCAAACGAACCTCATCCAAAAATTTGAATTTGAACCAAATCAAATGGTCGTCGAATTCGAGCCATGTGACTTAGGAATAAAGTAGAGATTCATCCTTGCTTCATTCCTCTGGCTGAGGAATGAAACAAAAAGAATGGACCCACTCTCCGTGTCAAATTGTGCTTTCCTTATTTACACTCCATTTCATTGTGTAATTGGAATAAAGTAGTAATTCATCCTTCATTCCTCTGGCTGAGGAAAAAAACAAAAAAAATGGACCACTCTCCATATCAAATTGTGCATTCCTTATTTACACTCCATTTCATTGATCTGCTAGATAAATATAAATTAGATCATGTTTTTCTCTCTTCGTTGACTTATCCTCATTTGGATTTGCTTTTGCAGCATTCTGAATTTCATACTTGATAACATGTATTGCTTCTTTATGTCCATAGATGGATTGCATTTCATTGTACCTTGGATATTGTTGGTCATCTGTATATTCATAGGCACATTGTACATGGATACCAAACAATACTTTAGTGTTGTGTCTCCCATTCGTAGTTTCATGTGTCCAAACAAATATTGAAACATTGAACAACCAATGTCAAATACTCCTTCACAAAATTGCTACTGTCTATGTCAAATATTCCTTCACAAAAGCGCCATTCATTCCCAAGTTGATATTGTCTATGTCTGTACGATTTCAGTTTTCAGCATGGTTTGTGGATGCTACAGCTTGAATGCAATATTCATAGCCCTCTACACATGCCAAGCACATAACCCGTGCTACTAATGATAGTGCATCCATACAAACCTATATGCATACCCTACACAAATGGCCTTAATCTCCATTATAGTATTGAACTAATCAGTTGTGTGGCCAATCACAAAATATTAGTATAGATGAAGTTCACAAATTTTCCATTAAAATACCTTAGAGATGGCACATAATGAAAAATGACAAAGAAAGTAGAAAAAAAAATGTACCGCAAGTCATTTTAAGTTCAAATACAAGGCATCCATTGTTTTCTGAAAATGAAATAGCTTGGAGCATCCTTTTGTAACTCAATATGTTGCTTTATGCCTACCACTGCAATCGTTATTTTAGATAATGAGGACAATGGAGAAGAAAAGGAAGCTGGGAAAGACCAAGGGATGGAAGCTGTTGAGTAAGGAAACGCCAATGGAACATCATCCAACCCAATTTCCATGGACACTGATGTCCAAGATCGATCTTCAAACCTGCTCTGGTTTATTCTTTTTATAAAAAATATGCACTTAATATTAGTTTCT
This sequence comes from Pseudotsuga menziesii, assembly GCA_001517045.1. Classification (NCBI taxonomy): domain Eukaryota; kingdom Viridiplantae; phylum Streptophyta; class Pinopsida; order Pinales; family Pinaceae; genus Pseudotsuga; species Pseudotsuga menziesii. The sequence continues at coordinate 271,371 of LPNX011133336.1, forward strand.
TTGGATTATGGCTTAGTTAATTTATTGATTATTCACTGGTTCTGTTGTTATACCTCTATTGGCATATCCAAGAAATAGAGCATCCAAATTAAGAAAGAACATACCAAAACAATTTTAGAAGAGAAATACTAAATGAAGGCAAAGCATGATGCATTTCATCACTGCAATCCTTATTTTAGAAAATGAGGATGATGGAGAAGAAAAGAAAGTTGGGAATGACCAAGGGATGGATGTTGTTGAGTAAGGAAAGGACACTGGAACCTCATCCAACCCAATTTCTATGAACACTAATGCCCAAGATTGTATCTTCAGACCTGATCTGTTTTATGCTTTTTTATCCAAAATCTTCCCTTAGTATTAGTTTCTTTGAATTATATCCTAGTTAGTTCATTCATTGGTTCTGTGGTTAGCTATATAGGATTTAATATAGTATATTTGGATGACTCTAAAGGCCATGGGCACATTTATTTTATTTTTCTTATGGACCATCTCTGGCAAAAATTGGTTCTTTCTAACAATGTGTGCTAGACCAGAGTGTTGGGCACCACATTAACCCCATTCGCCATGGGTTGTAACCTCCATGTACACTAATAGAATAGACTAATTCACAAAAATAATAAAAACAACCACGCTTTCTGCCAGTATTAACACTTGCCAAATTTTATTCATTCTATTGGTTCCCTACTCAATTAAAGAAAAAAGAACATAACATCTTAACATGAACTATGCTTGGTTAAACTGCATTAAGCAACCAATCCACTGGTTATTTAATTCTGGTTGTGGCCTATCTTACCCATATGACTAGAGAATGAAGCTAAGTGCAAAGATAAATATTATAACAAAAACAAAGACTATGTTAATGAGCTAATGATTATTCATAGATAATGTAGGTAGAGCTTTAAGCAGTCTACCAGGCTTAGGGTTTCAGTATCACCATTATCTTCCACACCATTAAAAAGGGGAAGTATGCCAATGGGGACAAAGCTTACTAGGAATCAATTTCTTGAAGTTTCAGCGAATGTATTTATGTCGGTGGGTTGTGGTTTAGTGGTTGAAATAGGGCGTCGCCACAATGACAACCATGTTCAAACACTAGTGGGCATAAAACCATGATCATATGTAGAAGTTGCTTCACTTTGATAGCCTCCACATTATGGTTTACGATGACGATCTAGAGTGGGTTTTATAGGTCTCAGCAGGTCAAAGAGGAAAAACATGTATACCTTGTCAAAGAAAAAAGACTCGGTGTGAATGTATTTTTAGAATCACTGAAAATAAAATGAAACTACTAAATTTGGGTGAATATTATCATTCATTAAACTCTACGCAAAATGAACCAAAACTTGTTGTATTTTTATTGGTTGGAAGTGATCGATAGCCCTTAGAATAATAATCCACTAGGCATAAATGTGTGGACCCATGAGATTTCATTTTTCTCAAAACTGGGCAACTGGTTATAAAACTTTGGTGGTGAAAATTTGCATTATTGTGAACCAAAAAAATTATAACAAAAACATAGACTATGCTAATGAGCTATTGATTCTTCACAAATAATGTAGGTAGAGCTTTAAGCAGTCTACCGGGCTCAGGGTTTCAATCTCACCATTATCTGCCACACTATTAAAAAGGGGAAGTACCCAATGGGGACAAAGCTTACTAGGAATCAATTTCTTGAAGTTCCAGCGAATGTATTTCTCTCAGTGGGTTGTGGTTTAGTGGCTGAAATAGGGCATCGGCACAATGACAACCCATGTTCAAACACTAGTGGGTATAAAACCGTGGCCATATGTAGAATTTTCTTCACTTTGATAGCCTCCACATTATGGTTTACGACGATGATCCAGAGTGGGTTTTATAGCTCTCAGTAGGTCAAAGAGGAAAAACACGTATACCTCGCCAAAGAAAAAATACTCGCCATGAATGTATTTTCAGAATCACTGAAAATAAAATGAAATTACTAAATTTGGGTGAATCTTATCATTCATAAAAGTCCGCACAAAATGAACCAAAACTTGTTGTATTTTTATTAATTGGCAATGATCGATAGCCCTTAGAATAATAATCCGGCATAAACATGTGGACCCATGAGATTTCATTTTTTCTCAAAACTGGGAAACTGGTTATAAAACTTTGGTGATGAAAATTTGCATGATTGTGAACCCAAAAAACTCCAAATCTGCTATAAAATGGGAATATGGATATACATGTTCATGTCGCTTCAATCTGAGATGAAAGAAGATCGGTGGCAACACTGCGATGATGGCTATAAAAGAAAAAAATAGCATGAATGTCCTCGACGAAAACCTGCACCTCCTTCTCACAAACCAGTGTGAAGAGAAGCCTGAGGGTTTAGCCATTAAACACTTTTCCTCCTTCCAATCCTGTCATGATTTTTTTTTACTGCAGTAGTACAATTACCCCCAGCTCCATAGTCCCAACACACAAGCCAAGATTTCATTTCTCCTGAAGCGCAGTTTTTTGGGTGATGATTTTTCTAAATTTATAGAAAAAAATCACAATTTAATTCATTTATATTCTACAACCTATGTTTTAGGCATAAGCACAGAGCCCTTGGCACAAATATAGAGCCCTTGGCACAAGCACAGAGCCCTTTGGCACAAGCACATATCCTTGAGCAGAGCCCTAAAGGGTAAACCCTATATGAGAAAATGAACTCATAGCTACAAGCAGAAAACCAGAAAAACCCTATGCTCCCTCCTCTAAACCCATGTACATATGAAACGCATATGGCTGGTTTGCAATAAAAAATCCCCCACCATATGGGGTATTTATATAATATATAAAATAAACCATTATACCCTTANAACGTAGTAGAAGAAGCATCCACATGCACATGGAATTCTCTATTCCAGTCAGGAAAGACCAGTATTGGTGCAGAGCCCATCTTGTCCTTTAGGGTGTCGAAGCTTCATTAACATTCCAGAGTCCATTCAAACATGGTGTCTTTCTTTAACAACTTTTCCATGGGAGCAGTAATCGTAGCGTATCCTCTAATAAACTTGCAATAATAGCCCGTATGTCCCAGTGTTGCTCAGAGCATCTTTACATTCGTTAGTGATGGTAAACTGAGGATTAGTGCAATCTTCGTCGGATCTACCAACATGCCTTCTTTGCATAAGATGTGCCCAATTAGCATGCCAAAGGGTGCACATAAAATACAGTTTTTTGAATTCAATGCAATCTGATGCTATTTACACTGTTCCAGCATCAATCACAGATTGTTCAGATGGTATTTAACCAAGCCATAGATGGTCCAGTCATCCATATATACCTACAGGAATTTTTGAATAAAATCTTTAAATACAGCGACAACTATGTTGGAGAATATAGCGAGTGCATTCTTCAGCCCAAGTGGCATGATGGTATATTGGAAACAACCCCACTCGGTGATGAATGTAGTCTTATGGTGATCCTCCTTTGCAATCTGGATTTGGTGGTATCCCAAAAATCCAGCTATGAAGGAATATACCTCCTGGCCGCCTACACCTTCCAGGACTTCATCTGTAAAAGGGGTCGGGAACGGATCGTGCACACATGCATCATTCAACTTTCGTAGATCGAAATAAATGCAGATTTCACCAGTCTTCTTATCTTGGACCACCATTGAGCTTATCCACTCAGATTATTCTATAGGTTCAATGATCCCAGCATCAAGCATGCTATCGATCTCAGCTTTCACGTGAACCTTGTATCATGGGTTTAGTCTATATGGCCTCTAATGTACTGGTTTTGCATCTGGCTTGAGTGGAATCTTCATTTCCCCCAAGTTGCTGAGTATCCCTTTCATCTTTGAAAATTGTGTTGGGAAAAGGTCCCGAAATTCGTGCAGTAGATCTGTGATTTTAGCCATCGTCTCTTCGCCCCAATAGTCTCCAACATTAGAAAATTTAGGATTCTCTGTCGTCCCAATGTCAACTTTCTGAATCCTCAGCGGCTGGTTCATTGAGTCCATCGATATGTTGGGAGATACGACACCATGATTTCCTTTGGACTCTGGAATATTAACATTCCGCAGCTCGTCATCATCTTCAGGTTCCCCAGACAAGTTGTAGCACGTCATCATGGATTGGATGAAGCAATTTGCATGAGGATCAATGGGGTATGCAACAGGGATGACTTTTAGCACTAAGTCACAGATAATGTGTAAAGCATTACATACCTCAGGGTTTGCGTCCTGGAAGCTAAATGTTTGCACAAAGAAAAATGACAACTCCTCCCAAGTGGTAATGGTTCTGCGCACTTATGCTACCACATACCAGGATCTTGGCATCTCTTCTAGAGTATGAACAAAAGTGTGAACCCGCTCATCTCTGGGTTGCGATGTCCATAATGTCTGACACTCAATCAAATGATTCGAGTGGTCATTTCATCCATCATATCTCCCAGCATGATAGAACTCTACATTGCTAAAGTGGACCATCATCAACCTACGGCACTGCTCCCAGTCATGGATCATCTGTTTGTGTGTCACCCACCATCGAGCCAGAGTAGCCTTTAGTGCTACATCAAGAGCCAGTATCCTTTGCAGTTCAAACAATTTTTATTCAATTTCTTGAAAGAACTCATATATTCCTGGCAGTCCTTCATAAATGGGCAACTCGATAGTCTCATTTGCAACATGTCGGAGAGATTGTGTGATCAACCCAAACTTTCTCAATGATACCTCATGCAACTGATTTTGCCAAGTTTCTAGAGCATCATTAGAGTTAGAGGACGCGGAACTTGCACTCCTCCATCCAAGTTCACCATTGACAGTAGGGTGGATATATTCCTCAGAGATGTTATAAGCATGATCCCAAATTATCCCAACTTCATCCTTTACTGGTTCGATATATCGCCATCCTTTCTAAGGGTCCATAGGAGAAATGACCCTAACATCCTGGTTTTCAAATGTCATAACATGTTTTTTAAAGTTGATAACTACCATGCTATCATTAGCCCATCCAATTCCTCGCAGCGCAGGATACGAACCACCATCTCCTACAACTTCTATCATGTCAAATTCAACACGTGTTTTCAAACCTTCAATGTCAACAACCAAGTTTGAAACACGACCAATGGGCTGAACCTTTGTCTAGTTTGCTAAACGCAGTTGTATCGACAACCATCCCAATGTTGGATTTCCCATCAATTGTCAATTTTTCTTTGTCATGATGTTTACATTTGATCCAAGGTCCAAAATTACTGAGTCAACCTCATAATCTCCTGTCTGGACATTCATCCTCATCTCCTTGCCGGTCTTCCTTTTTTTCAAGGAATTCACAGTGGAATCCTTCATTGTCTTATCCGGGAGGTGCAATAATGTCTCAATCTCGACAAGGGCACCTGAGTCCTTCGCTAGCGATAGACAACTCTCATAAAAATTACGTAGGGTACCATACTACCGCGATGGTCCTGCCTCGACAGATGGATCGAAAGCAAATGGCATATCAACAATTGGTAACTTACCTGGATTTCTCCTAATTTCGTTATTTGAATTAAAGAAGGTATCTTTCTCTGTCGCAATATCAAATGCGACCTTCTTCTTACCAGTGAGCAGAAATTGTAGCCGTGGTCCATCATCTCTAGTTGTCGCACCAGCGTGAGTGACAATCCCAATGTCGAAATCCTTCATCCACGGTTCAGCCTGAATAGTGGCAATTATCGATCCCTGGTTCAAAGGTAGGTTTTGATTCAATGGTTGATCCATCGATTAGTTCTTTGTCTAAGGCGGGTTTTGATTCTGAGTCTACAGTGTGACCTGGTTCTGCATTATCGACTGGTTTTGTACTTGGAATGCAGGCTGATTCTGATTCTGCGCATTTTGTAACTGAGGAATTTGTCTTGCCTTCCATTTTGCAATCAACTGAGGGAAACTTTCAACATTATTATCACTGGCTGCATAGTATGTGCACTACGCATGAGGGCACTCCCTCTGGTAATGTCCAAATACCCCGCAGGTATAGCACTAGACTGATTCACGAACTCGTCCTCCTCCGAGGAAAAATCCTCCTCCTCGGCCTCTAAACCCTCCGCAGAATCCTCCTCGGACTCCTCCTTTCTGAAACTATGGTTGGGCCCTTTGTTGCTACGGTGGGTTAGCTTGCTATTGAACATATTGCTCAGCTTGAACATGTTGTGGCTAATTATACTATAGTCACGATGCCTGGTTATATTGTGGTTGTACCACCATTTGCGGTTGTCGTGCGAACTGCGACTGCACTATAAACTGTTTCTGTGGTTACGTAGGGATAAAATGCAATGGAGTTGGTGGTGTATACGGTACCTATGCTGCTATTTGTACTACTTGCAACTGTGCTTGCATCGTTTGAGGGTCCTCCCCTTTCAAAAAGTATGAATCATATGTCCTTTCCTGGTGCAAATCATAAGCACGGTAGTTTTTTTTGTCATGTACAACTGATCGACAAAATGTACTATACAAACTTTCTGCTTTGGTAACCATCTTCTGCATGTAATCACAATTCTCGTGTTGATGCCCATATACCTAGAATATGCGACACCATGGTGCACCAGTACCACTCAATGGGTTAGGGGATCCTGACAGTAAATAGTTTTGAAATGTCGGACAAGTATCCTTGGTATGTCCACTTGCATGGAAATTAGTGCACTAAAGATCATTGTGATCTTCCTAAGCCTTTTTGATGTCTTTCAATTGTAGCATCAAATTGGCCAACTGTGCCTGAATCTAATTCATTCCAATAGTGGTTTTCGCTACTGGCGATGCCTCTAATTTCATCGCGGTCTCCAGAGCCTCGCTCCGTGTCATAATCTTTTGCTGCATTAATGGTTGTCGGATATGCAGGACAAGCGCCACGATAAACCATTCTTTATGATGAACGTCACTCATCTAAAAATTGACCCAAGCCATCAATCTCTTAAATCACTGATCAAAATCCCAAATCATTTCATTGGGGAATTGTTTGATCTCCTTTAATTCAGTAATGTACTGAGCTTCGGACTTCGACTTCTTAAATTCCTCAAATAGCCTTGTTTTGATCTCGACTAATGTTTTTGCAGTACCTCCCTGAGGCACCCGTGTGAATCTCATAAACCATTCCAATGTGCAGCTCCTCATAGTAGTGTCTAGCTGAATTTTCTTGACATCATCATTAATAGTTTGTCGAGTAGTCCAGATCGCTTCACATAAGAACCAATACTGCTCTGGATCGTCGGTACCATTTCCATTGAATATCTAAAACTTTATTTCATCTCCTGCCATTCTGGACCTTCTTCCTCCTACTGGTGCTCTATTACTAGACTGTTGCTCACACGTCGGGCAAGTCGACATATAATGTGCATTCCTTCCTTGTGGTGGAGTAGTGCGCGGAGGAGTAGACACATTACTACTAGGGTTCGATCCTCTCGTTCTTCTGGGTGTAGCATGGGCCTGTATGTCCTCATCGTCACAAAAATGTTTCTTAATCCCATGTGGTTGTTCACAGTATCGTACTTCGACTTTAGCGGGACCTTCCCCCGTCCTCTGCCTCTTTTCTCGAAACCTTGCTCCTCCCCTCGTACAACCACTTATTTCTTCGACGACCTTTACATTCTCACCTGAACTCATGCCCATCTACCCCTTACTTCCTTATGCATTTCCCCCCTTTCTGTCGTAGTTCCTACATCCCCCGCACACCAGAGTCCACTACTCTTGGTCCATCTTTAGGATACAACACATATTTCAATAAATTTGTAATTATTTGGTGGATCTAGAATTTAGAACTTCCTCTAGATTGAGTTCTTTCAAAATGAGGAAAGTCATAGCCTTTGAATCCTGACATAATTTCTATTAATATTATTTATAGTTTGTATTAAATGTTAAGCTGATTAAATTATTTTATGACATAATACCAACATTGTATTTGTTATTACAACAATTATAAATATTGTCATAATAATTATTTTTGTCTTTGTTGAGTATGTTGTTTTATTTTTGGAAGTTGACACCACTTATAATCAAAACAAGAAATTTTTTTATGATTTTAGAGTATAAGTTTTACCCTTGTAATGATTAAAATAATATATGAATTAAAATAGCAACATAATTTGTTGTTTTTGTTGTTGGTATAAGTGGTAGTGCATTAAAAACTAAGTTGATGAATGTTACTTTATGAATAATAGATTAACGTGAGAAATTTCTTACCTATAAATTTATTTAATGATATTCATGTTAGTAAAGCCTCCCTTATTTATTTATATTAATTATTTTAACAATCAAAATCAATTATGAACTAGAATAGCATTAGTGCAGTATAGTTTGCTTTTTTCATATACAAGAGGAAAGGGGGAAAACCAACTAAACTAATTATTGCAAGTGTTTATTATTTATTTATGAAGTATTTGAACAATGTGTTTAATTGAAAAGAGCATATTTATATTGAAAATATAAATATCTTACAATATTTATATTATCATTAAGATTTTATATCGTCTATTAATTTATGTTAGGGCATGGAGGAATCGAACCACCATCATCCTGCTTGTAATGCAGGTGCTCTTCCATTGAGCTAGCACCCTTTACAACATGAGGGGAGAGGGACTATGTTAACACCTAGATTACACATTTTTAATCATCTCTAACAAATCAAAATGATGAAAGTCTTAGACTTCGATTCTTTCAAAATGATGAAATTCTTAGACTTTAATTCCTTACATAATTTCTATTAATATTATCTATAGTTTGCATTAAATGGTAAGTTGATTAAGTTTATGTAATGACATTAATATTATATATGTTACTATGATTAAGCAATTGAATTATAATTTAATATGGTAACTAGTACATTGTTGGTATTGAGTTCCTATACTAGTAGAAGGTTGGCATGATTTTAGAATTACCCAAACTATTTAATGACGTAATACAAATATGTTTGTTACTATAACAATTTTAATTCTCGACATAGCAAGTAATATTGTATGTGTTGAGTGTCATGTTGTAATATATTAGGAGGTTGGCAACATTTTACAAGTGACAAGAAAAACTATTATACAGTAAATGTTACTATGCTAAGTTTATTATTTTAATCAATTATACGTTAGAATAGAAATATAATTTATTTATATTACTATTATTTATATTTTGTAATAAAAGTTAAATTGGTCAATGATTATATCACGAAAAATAGATCATAGAATGTTTTTTTTACATTTTATTATTAAATTTATTTAATGACATTAATAATCAATGTTTGTTGCTATTATTATCTCAGAATTTCATTTAATTGAAATTATGTTAACTAATGTGTCTAGTTTGAGTTACCATAGTAAGTCTAATCCTTTTTTGAGTATGATGTTTTATTTTTGGAAGTTCGCACCACTTGATAGTGGACAAGAGAAAATATTTTATGACCTAGAGTAAAATAGGTTTTATCTTAGTAATGATTAAAATAAATTATGAATTAGAATAGGGACATAATTTATTATTATTGGTGGTGGTGGTGGTGTATTAAAAACTAAGTTATGAATGTTGATTTTATGAATAACATATTTATGTGAGAAATTTTACCTATAAATTTATTTAATGATATACTTTGATTATCATTAATATTTATATTTACGTTTTAAAACAAAATTCACCAATATTTGACTAGTGAATTATTAATAATTTGTGTTAGAAATTTCTTACATAATATAAAGTTATTTAACAACATATTGATATTGTGTTGTGACGATTATTAACTTATGTAGTATTGACATTAAATGTTAATGTTAAGTGTTATATATTAAGTGTTACATTCATGAATCATCTCCACCTAATCTCCTTATATTTAGTCAAGCAAATCAATTACAACTTGTACACCACGTTTATTTATCATGGTCTTCATGCAATCTTCTTTCTTTTGCATCCATGCCCAAACTATGGTATCAATTTCAATAGATCCAAGTCATGTGTCATCAAGGTTTGGTACCCAATATTGTTTTAAAATTTTCCCTTATATTTTCCTGAACTAAGCTTCCATCAATCAACCTTTATATGAAGAGTCTCACTTTCATCATTCTGGAAGATATATGAGGTGGTTTTTTCCATCCAAATCGTCTCTCCTTCATCCTCAGTTCATGATCTAACTAAAAACATCTTTTCTTTCTCAAATTCAATCATAGGATTGAATCTTGGATTTATCTTGTTGCACTTGGGTCCAACATATACTAGTTCATCCGTCACATTATCAAAAGCTTCATCCATAATACTTATATTACATGCAATGCATTACAATCAGCATTAAATCTCACGCGGATTAAATTGTCTTTATGATGCAATGTATTTGATGATAATGTCTAACATGGATTAAAGTTAACATGATGTTACTACTAAATGATTGATTTTCTGGATTAATTTATGTGAAATCTTTTCAGTCCACAATGAGTTTTTCATGGTTCTCGTAACAAGCATGGTTGGAGTGTTCACTCAAAATGTTGCTCTGAAAAACATTCACACAGTTTAACCTAGAAAATCAATCACAATGATGACGAACTGATAAAACCTGCACACTCAAAATGTTAATATTGTATTTATTGAGTATAAGTAAATATACTAGTACAAAGTTGGCACCACTTTAAAGTCTACACGAGAAAATATAATTATGAATTTGATTTCAATATAGTAGTACAATTAAATTTATATCAACTATAATAACGAATAATAGGGAAAACTTACTTCAAACCTTATTGCAAGTGCCTTACATTTATTCACAAAGAAAGTCTATAAGATGTTTTAAGGTGCATTCGCATAAAGTATCATCACATGAATTAACATTGAAGTTGAACCAAAATTTTCATATATGTAGAAAATAACATAAAATTCCTCAAAAGGTAGCTTGAAGAGAGTATTTGATATACTACAAACATTGACAACTTTTTCTTCATGTATATTAATTATTCATTCAAAAATCAAAATTACATTCATGAATCATCTCCATCTAATCTCCTTATATTTTCTCAAGCAAATCAAGTACAGCTTCAAGATGAAGATTTCCATCATAATGACAAAGAGAGTTTATGGAGGAAGAGGTTTAAAATAAATATTTTGATTTGTTGAGCTTCCATTTAAAGATAGGAAAGCATCCTTTTACACTCTACATTTTGAGTAAATAGAGTTTTGAAGTAATGCATTTGAAAGTGGGTTTCTTGAACTTCCACTCTCAAAAAGAAAATCACCATACATATCAAGGTGTAGGTCTTCATGGTAAATTGTGATCCCATGTGTACAAATGGTAGGGAGAAATGACCAAAACCTCCTGTGTTATGCCCATGTGTTAACATACCTGTCAACAACAAACCCAAGTTTGTTCATGCAATAGATTTTGATTTGACACGTAATATTGGAATTGAAATCTTGGTTTTGTCCATTTTATCATGGATAATGCTCAAGTATTCCTATGGATAACACTTTGACATAATTATGTGGGAATAGTAGAAATATCTTCCACACATAACAATCTTGTTATGTTTCTTCAGTCTAGCTCGTGTCTTTTCTTCCAACTCTTTTGTAGTCGATGTCTTCATCTGTGCTTTCAACATGATACATTCACTACATTTATTGAAGTTAGTGTTCTTTGAGAATGCCACATCTGGAAAATGAGTACCAAATCTTGATCATTCTTGGTTGTGATATTGATGAAAAATTGAGCCCTTGAAGATCCTCATTGATCTCTTTTAACAAAGAACTTTGGGTGTACGTTGATGGCAACAATCTTAAAGGAGCAGAAGTTCTATCTTCTTCAACTTGTCATGTTTGGTTCAGTGAAAAATATGAATTATCCATTACAGTTTTGTGCAATATTTCTATTGCTGCCACAGTATGTGCACATGGTTTGCATTTGTTGGTGTTACCATGAATTCCTTTGACATGTCCTTGTTGGAAATTATGTTAGTAAGTATAGAAGGTACTTTGAGGAATATTAGGTATCTTGTACCATGCTTTCTTACAAATAATATCTCCATTAAACGTCATGTCCTTTACTTTCCTAACAGTAGAAGGTAGGCCATGGCTCTTTGACATGATTTTGTTGGAAATGAGTGAATTCAAGACAAATTCCCTAATGAAATCTTTTTTTAAGAGTTTCATACCCCTTCTAGCAGCTGCAATGGCTTTCCTATCCACAAGTTGAAGACAATCTTGTTTACAACATTCATCCACTGCCAAAAGTCAGATTTCTTTCTCTCCATCTCTCTGTATTTCAAAGTTTCCAACTTTTTTTGTAGCCACAACTCATTTAATCCTTTTATATGGTCTCGTTACATGCATAGCAATTGAATCTGTATCTTTTTCATTATAAATATCACCATCCCATGTGTTTAAGGGACTTGTGTCCTCTGTAAGATCCCATACCATCATTTCCTCGAGTTTCTCCTTGAAATTTTCATTCACCCTTAAAATATCACCTTCATTGTCTGCCAAATTATTTATTGGCCATCTAACCAAACAATGTACAGACTTATCCCCAATCCTACATCTTTCACAATTTCTGTCTATGTCTTCCACAATAAAACCGAATTCTTTTTCAACTAACATTTCACCCTCAATCATGTCATCCTCATGGACATTAACTATTATCCCTTTGGCAATGCACATGCTTGTTCCCATGCATTCATTTGTAGGAGAAACCTTTTTACATGTGAATGTAAGCCTATCTTGGGGAGTATTTACTGGATTATCATGACAATGAGGTTTCAAATCTGCTTCTTGCCAAATCTCATAAGATCCCAATGCACCCCTAGTGTATTCTCAAATCTTGTTGGATGTGGCAAAACACCATCATGTTTTAACACCTTCTCAATGTTAACCACTATGGATCCTTTATTACCATCCTTTCATGCACCTTATGGCCAATCTTTGTATTGAATATGGAGCCTTCACCCGCCTTCACTCCACATTGCAAAAGATCTACCTTGTCTCCAATAGAAAATGCAGAAGAGACATTTGTACCTATACAACAAATTAAACAAACTTGGTATTTTCTCAAAAAATAAGCAATGTACTATCAAAAACACTTAACATGTATTTCAATATTTTGATTTACCTTTGTTATGCCTCAAATCTATGATCTCCCATGGATGTGAGTCCCCTTCATCAACATCTTCCACAATCAAATGTGGTTCAATGACATCAATTATCAAAACCATAACATATCCTACATTAAGCATTTCTCCACCATAATGAGTTGTAGTCTCTGTAGATTCAACCCTTCCTAGTCCAATAACTTGACCATTAATTAGGAGGTCAACATAGTCCTCTCTTGTCAAAATTATATTTTCCATTGTAACTCCTCCCAATTTCTGTAACACATTTGAATTGTAGTTTGTAATTAAGGTTAAAACATATGAAGTGTATGTTAAAAAAAGTAATATAGTTGCAGTAATTCAAAACACTAGGGTAGCCCCTTTGTATGCCACGAAACATTGTTCCCCTACATCTTGTTCTCACTAGCAAAAGGGAATTTACATATAAATTACATAAAACATATATCAAGAGATAACAATAAGAGATATAAGAAGTATTAGAGAATGATAGATATCAACTCAGATAAAACCACCAAATTCATATTTGACTTTGGGCATGGCACTTATATTATTAATGTATATGTATGAATGTGTTGGAAATCTAGCTAGAGTTAGCTTCCGTTCTTAAAACATTGCATAATGAATGAAGGTTAATGTGTGTTAGATTTCATAATGTATTTTTCCATCTAACAAAACCACATTGTCATCAATCACATTACACCATGATGAAAATCTAGCTGGAGTTAGCTTTCATTCATAAAACATTGCAAGGTGACTAGAAGTTAATCTGTGTTAGTTTTCATAAGGTAGTTTTTACTCTAACACAACCACATTGTCATCAAATACATTACACCATAATGGAAATATAGTGGAGTTAGCTTCCTTCTAACAACATAGCATGGTGAGTGAAACCTAACATGCGATAGCTTTCATAAGGATGTTTTCCATCTAACACAACTACATTGTCATCAATCAAATTGTACCACGATGGAAATCTAACTGGAGTTAGTTTTCATTCTTAAAACATTGCACCATTAGTGAAAGCTAAAGTGTGTTACTTTTCATAGAGTAGTTGTTCGTCTGACACAACCACATTGTCATCAATCACATTGCACCATGATGGAAATTTAGTTACAGTTAGCTTTCGTTCTTAAAACATTGCACCGTGAGTGAAAGGTAATGTGTGTTAGTTTTCATAATGCAGTTTTAAATATAACACAACCACATTGTCATCAATCACATTGCACCATGATGGAAATCTAGCTGGAGTTGGTTTTCGTTCTTAAAACATTGCACGGTGAGTGAAAGCTAATATGTGTTAGTTTTCATAAGGCAGATTTCTATCTAAAACAACCAAATTGTCATTAAATATATCACACCATGATGGATATTTAGTTGGATTTAGCTTTCATTTGAACAACGTGGCACGATGAGAGAAACCTAATGTATGTTATCTTTCTTAACGTAGTTTTTCATCTACCACAACCACATTGTCATCAATCATATTGCACCACAATGGAGATCTAGTTGGAGTTAGTTTTCATCTTTAAATCGTTTCATGGTGAGTGAATCTAATGTGTGTTAGCTTTCATAATGTAGTTTTTCATCTAGCACAACCACATTGTCATCAATCACAATTCATCGTGATGAAAATCTAGTTGGAGTTAGCTTTCGTTCTTAAGACATTGCACAGTGAGTAAAATCTAATGTGAGTTAGTTGTCATAAGTTAGTTTTTCATCTAACATAACCACATTGTCCTCAAAGACTTTACACCATGATGAAAATTTAGCTAGAGTTAGTTTTCCTTCTAACAACATGGCATGATGAGTGAAATCTAATGTGTGTTAGTTCATTGCACCATAATGGAAAGCTAGTTGGAGTTAGTTTTTGTTCTTAAAACATTGCATGTTGAGTGAATGTTAATGTATTAGTTTTTATAAGATAGCTTTCTATCTAAAACAACAACATTGTCATCAAATACATAACACGATGATGGAAATCTAGATATAATTAGCTTTCCTTTTAACAATGTGTTAACTTTCGTTCTTAAAGCATTGTACGGTGAGTGAAAGCTAATGTGTGTTATCTCATTGCACTAAGATGTAAATCTAGCTAGAGTTAGCTTTTGTTTTTAAAACATTGCATGATGAGTGAAAGTTAATGTGTGTTAGAATTCATAAGGTAATTTTCTATCTAAAAGAGTCACATTATCATCAAATACATAACACCATGACGAAAATCTTGTTGAAGTTAGCTTTAGTCCTTAAATCATTGCACAATGAGTGAAATCTAATGTGTTAGCTTTCATAATGTAGTTTCCATATAACAAAACCACGTTGTCATCAATCACAATGCACCATGATTGAAATATAGTTGGAGTTAGCTTTCATAAAATAGTTTTTCATCTAACACAACCACATTACCATCAAATACATTACACCATGATGGAAATCTGTTTGGAGTTAGCTTTCCTCCTAACAACATGGTACGGTGATTGAAAGCTCATGTGTGTTAGCTCATTACACCATGATGAAAATCTAGCTGGAATTAGTTTTCTATCTAACACAACCACATTGTCACATTGCATCGTGATAGAAATCTAGCTGGCATTAGCTTTCGACCTTAAATCGTTGCATGGTGAGTGAAATTTAATGTGTACTAGCTTTCATAATGTAGTTTTCCATTTAGCACAACCACATTGTCATTAATCAAAATGCACTATGTTGAAAATTTAGCTAGAGTTAGCTAGAAGGAAATCTAGCTGGAGTGGTTATTTGATGTGTGTTAGCTTTCGTAAGGTAGTTTTCCATATAACACATCCTCATTGGCATCTAATACATTACACCATGATGCAAATCTAGTTGGAGTTATATTTGTTTCTAACAACATGGCATGATGTGTGAAAGGTAATGTGTGTTAGATTTCATACGGTAGTTTTTCATCTAACACAACCACATCATCATCAATCACATTGCTATGTACTGAAAATCTAGTTGGAGTTAGCTTTCGACCTTAAATCAGTGTACGATGAATGAAATATAATGTGCGTTAGCTTTCATAATGTAGTTTTCCATCTAGCACAACCACATTGTCATCAATCACAATGCACCATAATGGAAATCTAGCTATAGTCAGCTTTCTTTCTTAAAACATTCAACGGTTAGTAAAGCTAATGTATGTTATCTTTCATAAGGTTGTTTTCCATCCAACACAACCACATTGTTATCAAATACATTACACCATGATTGAAATCTAGCTGGAGTAAACTTTCCTTCTAAAAACATGCACTATAAGGGTAAGCTTATGTGTGTTAGCTCATTACACCATAATGGAAATCTAGTTGGAGTTAGGTTTCCTTTTAACAACATGGTAGAATTAGTGAAAGTTAATGTGTGTTAACTTTCATAAGGTATTTTTCCATGTAACACAACCACATTATCATCAAACACATTACACCGTGTTGAAAATCTAGTTGAAGTTAGCTTTCATCCTTAAATTATTGCACGGTGAGTGAAATATAATGTGTGTAAGATTGCATAGTGTATTTTCTCAGCTAGCACAACCACATTGTCATCAATCACAATGCACCATGATAGAAATATAGTTGGAGTTAGATTTCCTTCTTATAACATTGCACGGTGAGTAAAGCCAATGTCCGTTAGCCTTCATAAGGTAGTTTTCCATCTAACATAGTCATATTGTCATCAAATACATTACACCATGATGAAAATCTACCTAGATTCGGCTTTTCCTTTAACAACAAGGTACGATGAGTGAAAGCTAATATGTGTTAGCTTTCATAAGGTAGTTTTTTCATCTAACACAACCACATCGTCATCGATTGCATTGCACCATGATGGAAATCTAATTGTAGTTAGCTTTCGTCATTAAATCATTGCACGGTGAGTGAAATCTAATGTATGTTAGCTTTCATAATGTAGTTTTTCATCTCGCACAACCACATTGTCATCAATCACAACGCACCATGATGGAAATCTAGTTAGAGTTAGCTTTTATTCTTAAAACATTGCTCGGTGAGTAAAGCTAATGTCTGTTAGCTTTAATAAAGTATTTTTTTATCTGACACAGCCACATTTTTATCAAATACATTACACCATGATGGAAATCTAGATGGAGTTAGCTTTCCTTCTAACATGACACTATAAGGAAAATATTATGCGTGTTTGGTCATTACACCATGATGGAAATATAGCTGGAGTTAGCTTTCATTTTTAAAACATGTCACGATGAGTGAAAGTTAATATGTGTTAGCTTTCATAAGGTAGTTTTCAATGCAACACAACCACATTGTCATCAAACACATTGCACCGTGTTGAAAAATCAAACACATTGCACCGTGTTGGAAATGTAGCTGGAGTTAGCATTCATCCTTAAATCGTTGCATGGTGAGTGAAATCTAATGTGTGTAATCTTTCATAGTATATTTTTCCATCTAGCACAACCAGATTGTCATCAATCACAATGCACCATGATGTAAATCTAGTTGGAGTTAGCTTTCGTTCTTAGAATATTGCACGGTGAGTAAAGCTAATGTCTGTTAGCCTTCACAAGGTAGTTTTTCGTCTAAGATAGCCACATTGTCATCAAATACATTAAACCATGATGGAAATCTAGCTTGAGTTAGCTTTTCTTCTAACAACATGGCACTATAAGGGGAAGCTTATGTGTGTCAGCGCATTACACCATGATTAAAAATTTAGCTGGAGTTAGCTTTCATTTTAAGAACATGGAACGATAAGTGAAAGCTAATGTGTGTTAGCTTTAATAAGGTAGTTTTTCATGTTACACAACCACGTTGTCATCAATCACATTGTGTTGTGTTGGAAATCTAGCTGAAGTTAACTTTCATCTTTAAATCATTGCACGGTGAGTGAAATCTAATGTGTGTAAGCTTTCATAGTGTAGTTTTTCATCTAGAACAACCACATTGACATCAAGTACAATGCACCATGATGGAAATCTAGCTGAAGTTAGCTTTCATTCTTAAAATATTCACAGTGAGTAAAAGTTAATGTGTGTTATCTTTCATAAGGTATTTTTCCATCTAACACTGCCACATTGTCATCAAATACATTACACCGTGATGGAAATCTAGTTGGAGTTAGCTTTCCTTCTAACATGGCACTATGAGCGAAATCTTATGTGTGTTAGCTTATTACACCATTATGAAAATCTAGCTGGAGTTAGCTTTATTTTTAACAACATGGCATGATGAGTGAAAGTTAATGTGTGTTAGCTTTCACAAAGTAATTTTTCATCTAACACAACCAAATTGTCAGATTAAATGGCAATGAAAATCTAGCTGAAATTAACTTTCAACTTTAAATCGTTGCATGGTGAGTGAAATATAATGTGTGTTAGCTTTCATAATGTAGTTTTTCATTTAGCACAACCACATTGCCATCAACCAAAATGCACCATGTTGGAAATCTAGCTAGAGTTAGCTTTCGTTCTTAAAACATTGCACGGCGAGTAATAGCTAATGTGTGTTAGCTTTCGTAAGGTAGTTTTTCATCTAACACAACCACATTGTCATCAAATACATTACACCATGATGCAAATATAGCTAGAGTTAGTTTTATTTCTAACAACGTAACACGATGAGTGAAAACCAATGTGTGTTTACTTTCAGAAGGTAGTTTTTCATCTAACACAACCACATCGTTATCGATCACATTGCATCGTGATGGAAATCTAGCTAGAGTTAGGTTTTGTCCTTAAATCATTGCACGTTGAGTGAAATCTAATGTGTTAGATTTCATAATGTGGTTTTTCAACTAGCACGGCCACATTGTCATCAATCATAATGCACCATGATGGAAATCTAGATAGAGTTAGCATTTGTTCTTAAAACATTGCACGGTTAGTAAAGCTAGTGTCTGTTAGCTTTTATAAGGAAGTTTTCCATTTAACACAACCGCATTGTTATCAAATACATTACACCATGATGAAAATCTAGCTGGATTTAGCTTTCGTTTTTACAACATGGCACTATAACGGAAAGCTAACATGTGTTAGGTCATTACACCATGATGGAAATATGGCTGGAGTTAGATTTCTTTTTAACAACATGGCACTATGAGTGAAAGCTAACATGTGTTAGCTTTCATAAGATAGTTTTCCATTCAACACAACCACATTGTCATCAAGCACATTGCACCATGTTGGAAATCTAGCTGGATTTAGATTTCAACCTTAAATCGTTGCACGGTGAGTGAGATATAATGTGTATAAGCTTTCATAGTGTATTTTTCCATCTAGCACAACCACATTGGCATCAATCACAATGCACCATGATGGAAATCTAGCTGGAGTTAGGTTTCGTTCTTAAAACATTGCACGGTGAGTAAAGCTAATGTCTGTTAGCCTTCATAAGGTAGTTTTCCATTTAACACAGTCACATTGTCATCAAATACATTACACCATGATGGAAATCTAGTTGGAGTTAGCTTTCCTTCTAACAACATGGCACTATAATGGAAAGCTTATGGGTGTTATCTCATTACACCATGATGAAAATCTAACTGGATTTAAGCTTTCATTTTAACAACATGGTATCATGAGTGAAAGATAATGTGTGTTAGATTTCATAAGTTAGTTTTTCATGTAACACAACGACATTGTCATCAATCACATTACACTGTGTTGGAAATCTAGCTGAAGTTAGCTTTCATCCTTAAATCGTTGCATGACGAGTGAAATATAATGTGTATAAGCTTTCATAGTGTAGTTTTCCATAGCACAACCACATTGTCATCAATCATAATTCACCATGATGGAAATGGAGCTGGAGTTAGCTTTTGTTCTTAAAACATTGGACGGTGAATAATAGCTAATGTGTGTTAGCTTTCATAAGGTAGCTTTCTAGGTAACACTGCCACATTGTCATCAAATACATTACACTAGCTGGAGTTAGTTTTCCTTCTAACATGGCACTATGAGTGAAAGCTCATGTGTGTTAGCTCATTACACCATTATGAAAATCTAGCTAGAGTTACATTTCTTTTTAACAACATGGCATGATGAGTGAAATCTAATGTGTGTTATCTTTCATAAGTTAGTTTTCCATATAACAAAACCACATTATCACATTGCACCGTGATGGAAATCTAGCTAGAGTTAGATTTCAACCTCAAATACTTGGGGTTTGTAATAAAACCTAATGACTAGTATAAAGAAGACCGGACTTGGCTCATTGGTAAGGTAGAGAAGAGTTTGATGACTTGAGAAAAACATCCGTTGTTTTTGTAGTATATATGGATAAAAAGTGTTGATGGGAGGACCATGAAGACTAGTCCCGATCGCTAGGGAAATTGGAGTCAAGGAAGCTAGTCCAACAAAGGGGATAGGTCATGAGAGTTTAGGGATTATAATTGCGTGCACATGCCATAAATAAACCCAAACGTGCTTAAAAATGAGTTTAGAAATAAACTAGGATGTTCCAAGAGTGGTTCCACATCAAAACATTATCAACTAGGGTGTGCCTCATACAATGAAGTATTACATGCTCTTATGTATTACATACTCTTACTCTAGAAAGATGATTAGAATATACTCTATAATAATAATGCATAAAGCATCGAAAGGAGATAAAGGAATACATTTGTCAATTAAAACCCTTCCAATGTGACATATTTTCATGGCCTTAATTAACAAGTTATGGGTTATTCTACAATGCATTAGCAAAAATAGAAATAGGAACAAGGATTTCACATTTTTAATGGAGAATAATCCCTTACAATTCAATATACACCATGAAACATATGTCTATTAGAATTGAAAAGAGAGGGAGCTCTCAAAGTCCAACCATGAGTATAAATGAGGAAGAGGGTCTCTTATATAGGAGAGAAGCCCAACTTCCTTTACAATAAAATAATTATAAAATCATATATCTAGCCTAGGGTGGATTAAATAATGAAAAACCTTCACTAAACCCTAACAAACTCTAACAATCATGAAAATATGAGGTGCTTAATTTCCACATGTACAATGTATAAGATAGAATAAGGCCCATAAAAGGGAGGAAACCCCTTTCAAATGAGGGTAAATGATGTCAAATAAAAGCAACATCCTAACTTCCAAAGGCTCAAGAAGAAGCATACTCCATCAAATGAGGAAGGTACCTCAGAAAAAATCTAATGATCCAGATTCCAAACCTCCAAAGCCTCTCCAACAATGGTGCACCAAGGAAGAATGGTCCCAAAGTGATACATGAAAAACTTAGATCTCAATCACTAAAAAAACCTTCTCAAATCATGAGTGATAACCCCTCTAAAGGAACTCTAAGTGGACAAACCCTATAAATCTCTTCCACAAAGCATGAAAGACAACTCCAAAGCATGAGTAAATGTCCACGAAGCCTCCAAAAGTGGTCATATTAATGAAAAGGTCCCCAAAGAGTGGAACACTTCAACAATTTGTAATGGATAATAGTGGAAATATCCTTAAAGGGATGGAGAACCCTCATCAACCTTCCAATGATGAATATATCCAAAAGAAAGAATGCTTGGAATGAAAGAGTCCTCCCAATGGTTGAATGCTCTCCATGAAAGAGGATGCCAACTAGCTTGAAAAAAAACGATGTTAGAAAACCAAGCCTCCACTAAGGGACGAATCCTCCTTAAACGATATAAAATGTGATTTCAGGCACTTTCAAAGTGGATTCCCCCCTTCAAAAAAATATAAAATTTGAACGCTCCTGCTAGGACTTTAATCACACAAAAATAATGGATTTAGGACTGCTGCTACAGATCTATAGGTTGTCACCATTCAAGGGTTCACACCAGCCACAAATCACCAAGGATAGGGTGTTTGACTTCATATTCTATTCACTAAAACATACCATCCATTTTAATCCTAGGCACAACTTCTACAGGGGCCTTTTTCTAGTTGCTTCAGGTTTGTGAAAGGCCACTTAGGATCCATAGTAGAAAATACCTAGAACCCTAAGAATCCATGGCAATTACAATCTCATCTTTAATAGATGTGACAAAATGATAGTGCTTATATCTTCTATTGAAGGGGTTCATTATTTGCTGCCATACTACTACAAGAATTTTCATCAATGCTTATAACCGTTGTACTATCAACTTTTTGATCCATGGAAGCTTAGAGAGCCCTCCAACTTATGCCACCATAGTTGTATATCCAGGTTAAATGAGAATCCATCCAAACATGTGAGAGGAAAATCATGCCTTGGATCCTCCAACCTTGTGTTAGCGTGAAAGAAAGACCAAAAAAATGTTCTTTTCAAACTGAGAGAATAGACAGAACGACTACCCTGATTATGCAATGGAAGTATGCATTTATAGCTTTAAAATAGGCCATAAATGTCCAAACTAATATCAATGGTGATGGATTTCATGTGTTTAAAATATATTTTAGTTATGCTTTTTCTAATCCCTTTATACTTGCTTTTTATGTACAAGTTCAATGAAGAAGAAAAGAACAATAAAAGGAAACTTAATCTTTCAAGTCTTATGACAATATGGACTATGGTTTGAGATAAATGAGATTTAAAAGAACACGAGTGTGCACCAAAACAGAGTATTGGATTTGCTTATGTAGATTCCAGATAATGTCATGCAAATGGAATACACAAATATGCCAAATTTTAGGCCATTCAAGATATTAAAAGAGAGAATAAATTCAAGACTGAGATTCCAATGTAATTCCTAGACAATGACATACCAAAGTTTTATTCCAAATTAAACTTTAAAGCCTAAGTTCTTTGTTTGGCTAACAATCCCATTTAATTGCAGATCTAAACCAATGAAAATAATTCTAATAGGAGTGAAATATAACCCTGCAAAGTAATTAAAATTTAAAGGTTCGATTAAGGGCACTATCCCTGATCAGAATGTTGCAAAAGAGGTTGAATAACTTCCTTATGATCTCCTATAATCATTTGAAATCTTGTAATAATGATGTAAATTTGAATGAGGGTTTAAGCTCAATTGAATTTGTTTAGAACAGCTACAATGCATATAATTTCTTCAAACAAACAAAAAAAACAATGGAGATAGATACCAAAAGACAAAGTTTTGTCAATGTTTAGTTGGATATTTAGATTAGTGAAGCATTGAAATAACATAATTAAGAGATAAATCCTAAAAAAATTATTCACTTACAAGATTCCAAAGGACGGGGGTCGAATATACCTTTAGGGTACCAACGATTTGCATGAAATGGCCATGGAAATGAGATTCTATACAAACATTGAGGTTTTACTATCATAGATCAATAAGAGATAATGATGTTGTTTTTATTTTTATCTTTTTTGTTCAATTATATTAGTATGGTTCAAACTGACTTTTTAATCTAAAATGGTTGAATTTTGAGGCTACAGATTATGTTGTGGTAGAGAAGCCGTCTATGGAGACATGGATGCAAGGTGGTGTAGACTATATCATTTTTAAGAGATTGGATATCGATGGAATTCATATCCTTGGAAGTGTGCTAGTATAATCTATTGCACTTGACCATTTTGTTCGACATGTTTTTTTAATTGTCCGGTATCTGTGTTGCTGATGCAGTATCTCCATGTTTTTATAGCTTGTTTTTAAATGTAATAGTTGTTCAAAATTGATGGAAAAATATTTTCAGGTTGATCGTATGGTGGTAGAGTTTACAGATTAAAATCAAGGAATGGAAAAAATTGGCACATTTACCATGAAACAAGAGAAACTCTTTCAACTTGTTCAGAAGGAAACTTCCAATCTTGCTGATGTAGTTCTTAATCTTAGTCTTTTTTAAAAGTAAACATGTTTGACTGGGAACTTGTAAATTCTCTAACATAGATTTTGTATGTAAGATAAGGATATAATCAACACAAAAAACGAAAATGGGGACCAAATTCCCATTTTATCAAAATTAAAGTCTAAGAGTTGATTACAAGTAAGAGGTAAAATCCCCTTGTTATTCTAACCCCCCTTGTGAGGTGCCCTGCATGCATGCTCAGAAAATACAATGTAACCCCATGCATGCACCCCAACTTAGTTTTTTGTAACCTCTCCATGTGATAAATATAAGATAACTCACACAAGAGGAGTTTCCTACATACTGAAGGTAAACTACTAAAAATTAGCACTTCAAATCGTATACGTCAGTATTCTAAAAATAGTGTTGCCACTTCTCTAGTGAAGTGCATCCTACATGTAACTGAAAATGGATACATAAATACCAATTTGGTGTGCCTTCAATGTTGCACTATCTCCTTAGGAGATTCGCCCATCCTTCCTGCTAATGGTAGAGTATGATCCCACCTCATTTATGCACCTCTATTCCTGTCTAGAATAAGTAGTCTGTTGTTGGCTTAATTGTTGTCATGTTGGTTAGTGTAATTCAAAATTAATATGCCTTGACTTATACCAATAAGGGTGTGCAATTCCCTCTTTTGTTGCAAATTCATGTTGTCCCAAAGTGGTGAATGTTTCCCTTGATGCGCCTTCATGATGTTGGAATAAATATGCCCATTTCCATGAATGCATTTTGCTTAATATTGCTCAATATAGGGATGGTAACTCCCTTATGAATTTTCCTGTTATATCCTACAGAGAACATCATCCCTCCTAACATTTTTTTATGCCTGACTTAAATGTAGGACATCACCTCCTTCCCAATACTTTTTTGTGTCTGCTTTAAACATAGGACATGCAAAACAACATTTGATATCTCAACAAAATATTGCACTTCACCTTGATTTTGTATCATTTCTTCCTCTATGGTCTAGCCAGTACGTGCCATAGTCTATTTCTCTTTGACACTAAATTGAGCATTATTAGCTTCCTCAACATGCTACTTTGGAAATACAAAAATTGTTTTCCTAGATAATCTAGAGAGGGATGGGCCTCAAAATCCAAATAGACCAATGAATACTCTAGTTCATCCATATGAGTTGGTATACTTCCTGTTGAATACTCTCCTATGGAAACTTGCACTCTCTCTTGGGAACTTTGAACATCTTGCTCATTTATGTGGCCATGGCCCACTACATTCTACCATGCTCTTAGAAATTGTCACCATTGATGCTACAGGCATAGCACTCAAACCATCTTCAATATGTTCCAATTGATGACACTTGGAATCTCTTATCAATTTTTCACATTCAACATTGCTCATCTCAGTCCCATCAGAAATCTGTTCAAGTCCATTTTGCAAAGCTGTTTGATCCTGAGAAGTTGCATCCATAGAATTTGTTAAGCTCTTGGAACCTCAAAATCCAAATAGACCAGTGAATACTCTAGTTGATCCATATGAGTTGGTATACTTCCTGTTGAATACTCTCCTATGAAAACATGCACTATGTCTTGGGAACTTTGAACATCTTCCTCATTTATGTGGCCACGACCCACTACAATCTACCCTGCTCTTAGAAATTGTCACCTCTGATGCTACAAGCATAGCACTCAAACCATCTTCAATATGTTCCAACTAATGACACTTGGGAATCTCTTGTCAGTTTTTCACATTCAACATTGCTCATCTCAGTCCCATCAGAGTTTTGTTCAATCCCATTCTGCAGAGCAGTTTGATCCTGAGAAGTTGTATCCATAGAATTTGTTAAGCTCTTGGAACCTCAAAATACAAATAAACCAGTGGCAAGCCTAGCAACAAATGCAAATGCTGCTCGAGGTGTTGACATGCCACCATTGCTATAGTCATTCAAGTTTTCTACTATGGTGGATGATTCACTGAAAGACTTGGGCAACAATTTATCTCAAAAGCATCTTGAAAAATGGTAGAATACTTTCCACTCTTCGACTTCTTGTAATAGAGTGCCTCCTAATTATATTTTCTTGTATACTGCCTTGAGTCTAAAATGTGTGATATATTCTTGCATTGCTGCCAATATTTCTTGTTTCTTATAGACAAGAACAACTAAGGAGTTGTGGGATCTTATTAAAGATATAAATAAGATGATAGAAATATTGAATAGAATACCTTGCAGATTGGTCTATAAAACAAGCATTTTTGGGAAAGGAATGAAGGCCGATCAACAATAAAATTATGCTTCTAGGGCATTGCCTCACCTAATATCAACAGTAAAAGGTTCTATTTCCAGTTCTGGGTATAAATTTGAAGTGAAATCTTGAGGATGCAACCCTAAATCCAACCACTTCTGTGCAACTTAGACTTCTCATCCTCTTGTTCAATTCTGGGCAACTTTGTCGATGAAAACAACCTTCAAGTCTTCTTTTATCATAGCGAGTAAGCCACAAGTTTGACTTAGTTCTTCAATCTCTTCCTTCACAGCTTTGTGGTGTGTTTGTCTAACTACAACTATTTTTCATCTATAGCCTCTAAGAAAGACTATAACTCGATCTATTGCATCCCATCTCCATGAAATCTAACTTTTAGTTCCTTGTGGTTTGGGACAAAGGTTGCAAACTGTCCAATTAACAACCACAACTTGCATGTTGAAGACAAAGAAAATAAAACTTGTCTTTTGAATGAGCATCTTGTTGGTTCTTTATGAAATGCTAGAGGAGATAAGTTGATGATCAATGAGGGTGGTCTCCCCAATCACTTGAATAGTTCAACCCCTGTGGTAGTGAAAAATAAAGTGTTTTGTTTTAAGAGAATGGCTTGATCAAGCCACTTCATCACTCTTTCCCAAATCTTGTGAAAATTGGTCTAAGTGAACCATGACTTTGACAAAGTATTTCCCATGAACTTATTGGAGTAATATAGGGCCCATATTGTACCTATTTTCTAATCCTTCCCAACCCAATTCCACCACACTAAAAGATCTTCTAAGTCTTAGAAAGACTTCTAGAGCTAGAACTTAAGCATATTCTGCCCAGCAACCTTCAACATGTTTTAATGACTGGAACTTCACAAAGAAATTCTACCCAGTCAACCTTTCACACTCACCTAAAACCCCAAATCATTCACTATTGG
>LPNX011133336.1:298804-346125 GCA_001517045.1 Pseudotsuga menziesii
ATGCTGCAAAAAGAACAAGTCTTAATGTAGTGCCCAATCAACACCAAACCAGTTCCACTGAATAAAATTTATCCTACACAATCAAGTTTCAACACTCAACACTTACCTTAGTATCAAACAATAAATCCCAGCTAAGAACTGCCTTATTTTTTACTAACTCTTCTGAAACAATATGAATTGCTGAAGCATGTGTCAAAGGAATGATGACATATTTAATTATCAAGTCTTCCAACCTTGCAAACACAACATCCAATATCCCTGCTATCTACATATAAAGGAAAATAAGGTTTTCATTTCCCCATGGCAAGGAGGAGAACATAACATCCAATATCTGTTCTATATACAGATAAGGAAAAATTAATTTGTCACTTCCCCAAGGGAATGGAGAAATTCCCCATATTAAATAATCACAAAATCAGTAAAACCACTACTTTTCCTACAGATGATTGAGTATAGTTCAATAAATTTTAGACATTACCCAAACAGAAAATGGAAGAAATGGGAAAAACGTATCACAATCGCCAAAGGGAAGGGAAATACTGATGAAAATATTTGAAAAGTGAAATTAAAGAAGCCGAAGCACTCAACAGACTCTAGTACTAAAAGACAACTAAATTTATGATCTATAAATTGCCTTGGATATTCCAATGGACAGCTTGTCACAACAAATTTTAGATTACTATTGTAAATACAGTGATATTGCACTCACCTATACAGTGGTTACTTATGATTAAGATTTAATATTAGAAGCATGTTGCTTTCGTTATGAAAGATAACTGAGAATTTAAGAACAGACCGCAATAATTGAAAGAACACAGAAATTAACACCAAGATTTTACCCTAAATAAATATGTGAGAGAAAAACTCTATGAAGAAATAAGGTTTGTGCCTTGCTCTTTTTAGTCTCTGGTTTACAAAACGAAAACAACGGTTGACTCACTATGGAGTAAATTGACACCGTCGCATGTAACAGGCTACTACAAGGTGGCCTTCTTCCCTTCCTCTCCGATTATACTTACTTGTTTGAACTGCCCAACTATGGAACAAAAAATTATTACACAAAAACACAACCCATTTCTCTCCTGGCAGTGAAGGTTTAAGGTTGGAGTAATCAAATTCAAAACAGTAACACTTTTCAGGAGTCACTGAGATTATATTATTCACTACTTGTGAGAGGATATTTTTGTGCCTGGGTTCTTTGTTTATCTCTTTTCCCTATCCTAGTGTGGCTGTCTAGCTCACTAGGGATTTTTCTTCTACAGGATACAATCCACAGTAGTGGTCACGAGATGCTACAGTGGACGAGTAGCAACAGCCACTGGTCCCTTTCCTTGTGCTCACATTGTAAAGCTAGGGCAGTAGCATACCCTAGCTTCTTGCTCTCGGTGGGAGTCTAGGGAAGCAGCAAAGGATGCCCCAACCCTTACTGGTGGCCTCCTTTATTAGCAGTGCATCCCAAACAAATTTGGGGAGCCCTAACAACAGAATTTGGGCAGCAAAGTCTAAAAGGCCATCTGCATGTCTTAATAATAACCCCCTAGACAAGGCAACGCACCAATTCTCTTCCTCGCTATGAAGAAAATCTTCTACCTGAAGAAAATTCCCAGCAATCCATAGTGGGTACAAATGAAAGACAATAGGAATGGGATTGCTTTGCTAGATAATTTTGTATCTATTTATAATAGATTTTATTGAAACGACAGTAGAAACAGATTAAAGCATCAAAAAATGAGATGGTTTCCTTTTACAAATCCTTTTTGGGGAGAGTGCAGAGAGAAATTACATCAGGAAAAGTTGCAATTTTCATTAACTCTAGAAACTATTTAGGCAGTATTAATTTTTGTTTTGACATTACTTCAAACACATGGCATGCATTCTTAATAAATATTACCTGATTAGGCTCGATCCATATTTGAATAAATTGGCCCTCTTCAGCAGTTCATATCTCTATCACGGTGGGTTCTCAACGTTTTTTCATTATGAGTTTTATGTGTTGTGTCAGCATGTCAGTGCTAGGGCATGAGCTGTTCTCAGTCACGATTTGTCCCAGTGATTCAGTTACATGGATTATTCTTAGCCATGCCACAAAACTGTTAGTTAGGGAGGTATGAGGAGCATTCGAGCATGTAGAAATAAAGGCAGAGTAGTATTAGCTATGCCGCAAAACTCATAAGCACAGGAAGAGCAGTCAGGAAGGGATGGCAGTAGGACCGACATATTGGGCAGAGGTTTTGTTCTTTGTGTATTTTTATTTTTAGTCTTTTTATGATATTCTATTTTTTTATGATTTATTTTTTATTATTTTATTGTTTTAATGTTCTTTTTAATATATTTTTTTATTTTGCTTTATGTATTTATTTTAGAAGGCTAAATATTTTTTATTTTTTATCACTAGAATTTAGGGATAGAAATTGTAATCTTGGATTGATGATGATGGTAACGATGTTTTATATATGTGAATTTATTTAATATGATTGATGATGGAAATGATATTTTTATCTATGCGAATTTATTGAATATGGTGACGATGACAAGGATGATGATGAAGATGATGAAGATGATGACTATGCCGACAATTTTGTCCCAATTATACAAGTAGTGTGGAATGTTGTTGCTCGGCTTCTCCGTTTCTACCTTCTTATGAATAAGTTCATGTGGTGGATCCTCTTATTAAATAGTTATAAAATATTGAAACTAACCATGGGCATGTCCAGTCTCAATATAGGGCTCATGATATAGGTCTCAATTTAAAGGATATCCACCCTTGAGGAAAACTAAATTTAGAGCCAACATTTTGCTCAAGACTCCATTGAGTTAGGTTCTAGAATTATTTTTTTGTATGTTGTACAATGATACACCTTGACTGCTTGAAGTATAATACAAGGTTGGCCTCGATGCTTTAGGCAATGAAGATGGGAATAGAGGAGGGTGACACAAAGAATGTAGAGAAATCACATTAAAAGACATGTTTTTCATGAAATATATTGTCCCCAAAAATGAATCATGGAGGGGAGTCCTAAAATTTGTAGTTACAAAGATTACTTCCATGAATTAGCAAGTGATGAACATCTATGTATGTTAGTTCCTTGATGTTTTACTACTCAAAGAAATTGTGGGATGCTCCAATGAAAATAATTGCCTTAATGGCATCTTGTATAGCTCTCATAAATGCAGGTGTTCATGTCTTTGTCTGTGATCATTTCTAGAACATACCACATCTATGGTTTTTGTTATTGAAAAATATGGTTAAATGTCTAGTTTTGATATAAAACCAAGCATGGTAGTACAATTTTGTGAATATTTCTTAGCAGTTTTGTATGAGATCATGTTTGGTAATCATTTGCCAATATTTTAAGGGGAGACAATGAAGGTTGTAGATCCATTGGAAAGTGGTCCATTGAGAAATCTTGCGAGTTAAAGGATTGAAGGCTCACATGGGTATTGAGAATTGATCTTACTCTTATTTAGGGGAATAATCAGATCAAAGTCTAAAAGGCCATCTACACGTCTTAATAATAACCCCCAAGTGCATACAATAGCATAACCTAGCCTACATATCCAACCTCTGACATGAAAGTGGATGGGTAAAGCATGGTCCACATGTCATATTAAAAATATGAAAGTATAACCAAGCCTACATATCCATCTCATAACACATATATCAAGGAGAGGAGTGCAACACTTGCC
The DNA here is from genome assembly GCA_001517045.1 of Pseudotsuga menziesii. Lineage (NCBI taxonomy): Eukaryota > Viridiplantae > Streptophyta > Pinopsida > Pinales > Pinaceae > Pseudotsuga > Pseudotsuga menziesii. Next base: position 302,492 of record LPNX011133336.1, read on the forward strand.
TGATGTGGTAACTAACCAGGTGCGTCATTCCCAAGATACATCAGATGACTCAATGTCAACTACTTGGTAACTGACCAAGTGCCTCCATTCTCCCAAAGAATGGCCCTCATCCCTAGGCTAAGGTCCCAGTCCCAGAATGGGTTGATTTCGTGGTAACTCACAAAGTGCCTCCATTCTCCTAGAGAATGGCCCTCAACCCTAGGTTGAGTTCCCCACCCCCTGAGTTTTTATTTTTCCCTCAGCCCTTTTCCCGTAGCAACTGCGTTCCAAAGGTTCGTGGTTCTCTTCTCCTCCACGATTCAATAGTTTCAGGAAAGATTGATTTTAATTGTATCTCTTGGACTACCACCATCATCTCTGAATTGAAATCCCATGTATCCAAGTCAAGAAGTTCTCAACTAGGGGTCTATTTCCCAAAGATGGTCTCTTAATGATTATTTACCAGAATCCTCAAAATATTTCACCTGTAATTTATTGAATAATGTTGAAATACAATGGATACCACAACTTATTAAGCAAGATAAGTAGAGATGTAATATTCCTTTCTCCACCAACTTCGTTTCCTTAGGCCAGCTTTGATGGAGCTTCTAACCATTATGGCATGAAATCATTCTTAATAACCTTAGCCATGAATCTTCCTACTAATACCACTCATAACCATCCTCCACTTTCTCAAAACCAATATCATGACCTAAGAACATTTTCAACTTTCCCACTCATGCCTTGGTACACATTTTTTTCATTTGGAATGTACATAGGATTTGATGTAGGAGATTAAACAAGGAATATTGGGATTTAGGTTATAAGCCCAATTATAAGCCATCTGTGAGGAGATATGCCAACTAGTTGAGGATTGGGAAGCTTTACGCAACTGGAATTTTTTATTAGATTTGCATCATGATCGAAGTAGGATCATCTGAGTTGGTTTCGGAAGCTTCAGGAATGGATCCACCCCCGGATCTGAGCCTAGAGGAGCACCAAAGAATCTTAGATGAAGCCTTCAAAGCTTTGGTGGCTACCACATCTCCCTCAACTCTTCCCGCTCTGGATTACAACGATGTGATATTTGTTAAGTGGGAAGCCACTCCTCGAATCCATATCACATCAACAGCTTCAATATTGAAAGCCCTAGCTCTGAGTGAGAAAGGTATGATAGGTCTGTTTATAGGAATATGGCCATCACCAAAAACTATGGACGTCTAGATAAACAAAAACTGGATACCCCTGATCTTTGGGGGTCTGCAACATTGTTTTTGCAGAAAAATGCTTTTTCACTTTCTTGTTCAAAAATAAATCTGATAGAGATCTCATATTCATGAGTCGACCCTACTTCATGGATCCTCGTGGCTTATGCCTAAATGGTTGGAGTCTTTCATTTGACCCAGAAATGGATGTGCCATCGCCAGTCATGATTTGGGTTCACCTCTCACATATTCCCCTGCATTGTTGGAATGATGAAACTCTACAAGCAATAGGGAATTCTCTTGGAAACTACATTGACAAAGCAGAATTGAAGGGACCATTTTTTCCCTGCACAAGGATATGTGTAAAAGTAGATCTAGGGCTAAGGGCCATTCTCTGGGAGAATGGAGGCACCTGGTCAGTTACCACAAAATCAACCTAGTATGGGACTGGAACCTCATCCTAGGGATGAGGGCCATTCTCTGGGAGAGTGGAGGTACTTGGTTAGTTACCAAGTAATCGACATTGAGTCATCTGATGCAGCCTAGGGTTGAGGCACCTGGTTAGTTACCACATCATCACCATAAGCCTAGACTGGGTCTAGACAAGTCATGCACTCCTCTCCTTGATATATGGGCTATGAGATGGATATGTAGGCTAGGTTATACTTTCATATTTTTAATATGACACATGGACCATGCTTTACCCATCCACTTTCATGTCAGAGGCTGGATATGTAGGCTAGGTTATGCTATTATATGCACTTGGAGGTTATTATTAAGACATGCATATGGCCTTTTATACTTTGATCTGATTATTCCCCTCAAGAAGAGTATGATCAATTTTTAATACCCATGTGAGACTTCAAGTTCCTTAATTCACAATATTTCTCAATGGACCACTTTCCAAGGGATCTACAACCTTCATTGTCTCCCCTTAAAATCTTGGAAAATGATTACCAAGCATGATCTCATACAAAACTACCAAGAAATATTCACACAAATGTACTACCATGCTTGGTTTTATATCAAAACTAGTTATTTTACCATATTTTTCAATAACAAAAACCACAGATGTGGTATGTTCTAGAAATGATCACAGACAAAGACATGACCATCTACATTTATGAGACCTATACAAGATGCCATTAAGGCAATTATTTTCATTGGAGCATCCCACAATTTCTTTGTGTAGTAAAACATCAAGGAACTAACATACATAGATGTTCATCACTTTCTAATTCATGGAAGTAATCTTTGTAACCACAAATTTTAGGACTCCCCTCCATGATTCATTTTTGGGGACAATGTATTTCATGAAAAACAGGTCCTTTTAATGTGGTTTCTTTGCATTCTTTGTGTCACCCTCCTCTATTCCCATCTTAATTACCTAGAGCATCAAGTTGGAAAACGAGGACAACCTTGTATTATACTTCAAGCATTCAAGGTGTATCATTGTACAACATACACCAACTTTTTCTAGAACCTAACTCAATGGAGTCTTTGAGCAACATGTTGGATCTACATTTAGATTTCCTCAAGGGTGGATATCCTTTAAATTGAGACCTATATCATGAGCCCTATATTGAGACTGGGCATGCCCATGGTTAGTTGCAATAATTTATAACTATTTAATAAGAGGATCCACCACATGAACTTTTTCATCAGAAGGTAGAAACAGAGAAGTCGAGCAACAATATTCTACACTGCTTGTAGAATCAAGACATAATTATCGGCATAGTCATCATATTCATCATCATCCTTGTCATTGTCACTATATTAAATAAATTCACATACATACAAACATCATTTCCATCATCAATCATATTAAATAAATTCACATATATAAAATATCATTACCATCATCATCAATCCAAAATTACAATTTCTATCCCTAAATTCCACTGATAAAAAAATAAAAAATATTCGGCCACTTAAAATAAATACATATAAAAAGCACAATAAAAAAACAAATATTAAAAAGAACTTTAAAACAATAAAATAATAAAAAATAAAAATAAAAACATAAAGAAAACACAAAATCATAAAGAAAGCAAAATAAAAATGCACAACACAAAACAAAACCTCCACCCAGTATGCTGGCCCAACTGTCAGCCCCTCCTGACTCTTCTTCCTGTGCTTATGAGTTCTGCGGCATAACTAATAATACTCTGCCTTTATTTCTACATGCCCGAATGCTCCTCATACCTCCCTAACTAACAGTTCTGTGGCATAGCTAAGAATACTCCATGTAACTGAATCACTTGGACTAACCGTGGATGAGAACATTTCATGCCCTAGTACCCATAGAACTCACAATGAAAAAGCATTGAGAACCCACGGTGATAGAGAGATGAAGCGCTGAAGAGGACCAATTTATTCAAATCTGGATCAAGCCTAATCAGGTAATCTTTATTGAGAATGCATGCCATGTGTTTGAAGTAATGTCTTAAAAAAAATAATACTGCCTAAATAGTTTCTGGAGTTAACGAAGATTGCAACTTTTCCTGATGTAATTTCTCTCTGCACTCTCCACAAAAAGGATTTGTAAAAAGAAACCATCTCAGTTTTGGATGCTTTAATCTGTTTCTACTGTCATTTGGATAACATCAATTATAAATAGATACAAAATTATTTTTCGAATAAATCCCATTCCTCTTGTCTTTCGTTTGTACCCACTATGGATTGCTGGGAATTTTCTTCAGATAGAAGATTTTCTTCACAGTGAGGAAGAGAATTGGTACATTTCCTTGTCCAGGATTGTCGTCATCTATTTTAGATGAAACTATTTTGTGTGAAATGGGAAACCTTGAAATATATATGTATAGTAATGGGATCATCCAGCTGTATAGGTATAGGGTTGATTAAATACGCTTCACTAAGTAATAACAAAATAATGTCGAATCCTATGTCTTGAATTCAATTTCTTTTTCTACATCCATACAATTGAGTGAACACTACTCAAAGCTTGGTCATTTTTTATCTACACCAAACAATTGTATATTTTCTTGAGATGATTTGTCAAAAAGGACAGATCACACGAGGCTAGCAAGAATTTCAAGAGCATGTTATATGCAGGATTTGATGTTCCTCACTATGACTACAATATATTTCTAAGCGATTTTAATATGACACGTGCACCATGCTTTACCCATCCACTTTCATGTCAGAGGCTAGATATGTAAGTTAGGTTATGCTATTGTATGCACTTGGGGGTTATTATTAAGACATGCAGATGGCCTTTTAGACTTTGCTGCCCAAATTTTGTTGTTAGGGCTACCCAAATTTGTTTGGGATGCGCTGCTGATAAAGGAGGCCACTAGCAAGGGTTGGGGCATCCTTTGTTGCTTCCCTAGACTTCCACCGAGAGCAAGCATCAAGGGTATGTTGCTGCCCTAGGTCCACACTGTGAGCACAAGGAAAGGGAATAGTGGTTGCTGCTACCCGTGCACTGTAGCAACTCGTGACCATTGCCGTGGATTGTATCCTGTAGAAGGAGAAGCCCTAGTGAGCTAGGAATCCAAACTAGGATAGGAAAAGAGATAAAGAAAGAACCCAACCACGAAAATCTCCTCTCACAAGCAGTGAATAATCTCAGTCATGAATCTTTCCTCAGTCAATGAAGGAGAAGTGAAGTGATGGAAGTTGTTGTGTGTTAAAATGAATTGCAAGTTACATTTATTTATAGGCTTTTATACATTTTAGTTGGTCCCACATAATTAGGAGTTGACATTAGGGTTTGTATCTTTTTCCTCTTTGACCCTTTCGACTTTAATATTTTGTGGTACAAAAGGTCTTCTTGCATTTTGACTTGTGCCACTTGGTCTTTCTCATGGACCAAGGGTTAAGGTTAGATGGTCCTCCAAGTAATTTGTGGTCAAAGTGAGTGGTCTCTAGGGTCCTTCATGCCCATTCAAAGCACATCATCATAAATAAGGAGGATTACTAAATGCTTTTACTTGATCTCCTCGTGCCACCAAGATTAGGTGCTAGGTCTCTTAACCAGGAGTGGATAAAACCTGGAGAAGGTCTTATAGCCCATAGATCAAGGAGAGGAGTGCATCACGTGCCCAGAAAAGGTCTAGGGCTTATGGTGATGACCCGGTAACTGACCAGGTGCCTCATCCCTAGGATGCATCAAATAACTCAATGTCAATTACTTGGTAATTGACCAAGTTCCTCCATTCTCCCAGAGAATGGCCCTTAGCCCCAGGCTGAGTCCCCCAGTCCCAAATTGGTTCAAATTTCTGCTAACTAACTAGGTGCCTCCATTCAGTGAATGGCCCTTAGTTCTAGGATGAGACCCCTAGCCCCATACTGGGTCAATTTCATGGTAATTGACCAGGTGCCTCCATTCTTCTAGAGAATGGCCTTGAGCCCTAGTCTAGTTCCCTAGTCCCAGACTGGTTCAAATTCCTGATAACTGACCAGGTGCCTCCATTCAAAGAATGGCCCTCAGTGTTGAATTATAGCATTAGCATGAATTCTTTAAAATTTTGTAGACTGAAAGATAACAAAAGACAAGTGCAGTAGAAACATCAACAACATCACACACACTGAACATAATAGTTTTTCACGAGGAAACCTTTAAAGGACAAAAAACCCAAACAAATTAGTAACTCATCTCTTAAATAAGATGACCGAGTCTTCAATAATTTTCAAACCCTAAATGGTTTGAATCATTGATCAACCAAATCCACAAAAGATAAATTTTTACATCAAAACCATAATTAGGGTTTTCTTCCCTAATTCACTTTACTACCCAAATTTCGTTGTTAGTGCTTCCCAGGGCAGCCTTTGCTGCTGCCCTAGACTTCCACCGAGAGCAAGCAGTGAGGGTATGCTACTACCCTAGGTCCACACTGTGAGCACAAGGAAATGGAGCAGTGACTACTGCTACTTGTGGATTGTAGCAGCTTGTGACCACTGATGTGGATTCTAGCCTATATAAGGAGAAGCCCTAGTGAGCTAGGAAACCACACTAGGATAGCAAAAAGAGATAAATAAAGAACGATAAATAAAGAACCTAGCCACAAAAATCTCCTCTCAGAAGCAGCAGATAATCTCAGTCATGAATCTTTCCTCAGTCCATGAAGGAGCAGTGAAGTGATGAAAGTTGTTGTGTGTTAAAATGAATTGCAAGTGACATTTATCTATAGGATTTCAAACATTTGAGTTGGTCCCACATAATTAGGAGTTGACATTATGGTTTGTATCTTTTTCCTCTTTACCCTTTTGACTTTAATATTTTGTGGTGCAAAAAGTCTTCTTGCATTTTGACTTGTTCCACTTGGTCTTCCAAATGGACCAAGGCTTAGGGTTAGATGGTCCTCCCAAGTATTTTGTGGTCAAAGCAAGTGGTCTCTAGGGTCGTCATGCCCACTCAAAGCACATCATCATAAATAAGGAGAATTACTAAATGCTTTAACTTGATCTCCTCATGCCACCAAGATCAGGTGCTAGGTCTCTTAACCAGGGGTAGCTAATACCCAGAGAAGGTCTAATAGCCCATAGATAAAGGAGAGGAGTGCATCACATGCCCAGACCTGGTCTAGGGCTTATGGTGATGACCTGGTAACTAACTAGGTGCCTCAGCCCTAGGATGCATCAAATGACTCAATTTCAAATACTTGGTCACTGACAAAGTGCCTCCATTCTCCCGGAGAATGGCCCTTAGCCCAGGCTGAGTCCCCCAGTCCCAGATTGGTTCAAATTTTTGGCAACTGACAAAGTACCTTCTTTCAATGAATGGCCCTCAGTTCTAGGCTGAGACCCCTAGTCCCACCCTAGTCCCAAACTGGGTCAATTTCCTGGTAACTGATCAGCCTCCATTCTCCTATAGAATGGCCCTTAGCCCTTGGTTGAGTTCCCTATTCCCAAACTGGTTCAAATTCCTCGTAACTTACCAAGTGCCTCCATTGAAAGAATGGCCCTCGGTGTTGAATTTTAGCATTAGCATGAATTCTTTAAAATTTTGCAGACCAAAAGATAACAAAATAAAAGAAAAGTGCAGGATAAACATCAACAACATCACACACATTGAACACAATAGTTTTGCATGGGGAAACCTTTAAAGGACAAAAACCCCAACAACCCTCCTGCTTCCCAAAAAACCCTGATGCTACTCGAGCCTACTTTTGCTTCCCGAGACCCTGTTGTTACTGCCTGACAGCTTGTTGCTGATGCCCGAGCTACCGTAGGAGCTGCCCGGGATAGAAAACAACCAAGAGAAGGCTGCCTGCAAGAGATTGGGGTTGCCTAAGGTTTCCCGTTAAGGGCTTGAGACGGACCGAGGGTGAAATGATGCTGCTGTTGAAGAATCTGAGGCTACCTGTGATGGAATGTTGCTGTTCGTGAATGTATGATGCTCCCCGTGAAGATTCTAAGGGTTGTTGTGAAGGTGAATAGGCCGAGGGTTAAACCCTAGCTAGTGAAAAGATGAAATGGTGCTACAAGAGATCACCGTGGAACCCTAGCTTGGGGTTACACTATAACAAGAGTGGGTGTCGTGAGTCATAGATGATCCAACTTTCCTTTGCTTGCTTCTTCTTAAAGGAAATGCTTCAAACATTAGATGTAGGTTCTTTTGTGGAATTAAGAACCAAATCATCAAGGTCATTCTCTTCTAAGGTGTCCATAAGCCCGGATTTCCATGAGTTGTAGTTGGCTGAACCCTCAAGCCTTTCTTCTGGTTTGAAGATGTTGGTGGCCATCTCTGATTAACTAGTCTGCTATCTTAGTCTGCAAATGTCCCAAGGTTTAGGATTATTATGGTAATTTGCTCTCTTACTACAATATTCACATGCAAAGCTCTGATACCATGTTGAATTTTAACATGTGCATGTCATTCTTAAGAAATTGCAGACTATAATATAGATAGATATTGAAAAGTAAACAGGGGTGAGACAAGTGCAGTATTCAACCAAGCATCACACAATTGAACACATGATTTTTCATGGGGATACCTTTAAAGGACAAAAAACCCAAAAGCATCAGTAATTCATCCCTTAAATGAGATGACTGAGTTTGTTCATCAAAAGAAAAGAATTGATCTCAAAATTTCGAGATGAATGTACATGAAAAAAATTCAAGTACAATGAATCCCTAGCAGGCTTGCTGCTGCTACCATATGCTGCCATGTGGAGGGTGAGTAATACCCTAACCACCTGTGACCATCAACTTGCTGCCCAAATTCACTGCTTCCAGAGTTCCATTGCTACCCAAATTTCCTTCACAGAACATGAATTTTACATCAAAATACAAATTAGGGCTTTATCCCTAATTCTTCCTGCTGTCCAGAAAATCTAAATATGCAGCCCAGATTTGTTGCTACTTGCCTGGACTTCCCATATTTGTTTCCGGATCTACAACTTCCTACCTGGAGCTGCTCGGATCTAATGCTGCCTTCCTGGACCCTACTTTTCTGTTGCCCGTGTTCATGACTGCTTGCCCGGATTTGCCCGTAATGAAACTGAGCCTTCCCAAGAAGTTCCTGTACCTTCCCAAGTCCTCTGTCTACTTTCCTGAGATCTCTGTCTGCCTGCCCGGACTGTTTCTTCTTGCCCGTAGCTTGCCTGGACACTACTATAGGAAAATAGGTACTATTTTGTAAGCAATCCTATACAAAAGATTGCACTAAATTATGCCCAATAGAGTTGCTAGTTTTGTTGTGTAAATTTTTTTCTAAAAACAAAGGATGTCTGCTAATAGATAAAGGGAGAGGCCATTGCTGTTATTCCCCTAGGATAATTGATCTTGAATAAAATCTAAGAGGAAAAATTGAATCAATCAATAAAGTGGAATGAAGGAAACTATTACTTGTTAGTTTTCCTTAATCCTTATCCTTTTCTAGAGATTCAACACCATCCGTCTTCAAATATGCACACAAGATGAACATAGACCTTTCTCAAACCTTTTGGCATTATAACTTCATAAACCAAATCATAAATCAATAAGATAACTAATGTACCGTTTGGAAAATTAATTGCTTAAATTGTTAATCATTAAATTATCAACCAAGAGCTCATAAGATCATTAGGTAGCAACAAAATATATGCATCTATAAGCTTGAATGGTACTAAAATAACCTATACTAATCGCACTCAACTTTCAAGCAATCTACTGAATAAACACTTCCAAGGATCAAGTTAAATACTTTAAACTTATCTTTTCCATGCCTTGTGATGTTGACTCCTGAAAAGTGTTACTGTTTTGAATTTGATGACTCCAACCTTAAACCTTCACTGCCAAGAGAGAAAGGGGTTCTGTTTTTGTGTAATAATTTTATGTTCCATAGTTGGGAAGTTCAAACAAGTATAATGGCAAAGGAAAGGAAGAAGGCCACCTTGTAGTAGCCTGTTACATATGACGGTGTCAATTTACTCCACAGTGAGCCAATCTTTGTTTTCGTTTTGTAAACCAGAGACTAAAAAGAGCAAGGCACAAACCTTATTTCTTCATAGAGTTTTTCTCTCACATATTTCTTTAGGGTAAAATCTTGGTGTTAATTTCTGTTTTCTTTCAATTATTGCGGTCTGTTCTTAAATTCTCAGTTATCTTTCATAATGAAAGCAACATGCTTCTAATATTAAATCTTAATCATAAGTAACCACTGCATAGGTGAGTGTAATCTCACTGTATTTACAATAGTAATCTAAGATCTGCTATGACAAGCTGTCCATTGGAATATCCAAGGCAGTTTACAGATCATAAACTTAGTTGTCCTTTAGTCCTAGAGTCTGTTGAGTGCTTCGGCTTCCTTAATTTCACTTTTCAAATATTTTCATGAGTATTTCCCTTGCCTTTGGCCATTGTGATACGCTTTTCCCATTTCTTCCATTTTCTGTTTGGGTAATGTCTAAAATTTATTGAACTATAATCAATGATTTGTAGGAAAAGTAGTGGTTTTATATTATTCATCTTGTTTGTTTGCTAAAGATTCTTGCTATTTAGGCCTATTGTACTTAGATATTTCCTACTTCAACGACAAATATTTCAGAATGACTAGACTTCTTTACTGATTTTGTGATTATTTAATATGGGGAATTTCTCCATTGCCTTGGGGAAGTGACAAATTAATTTTTCCTTATCTATATATAGAAGGGATATTAGATGCTATGTTCTCTTCATTGCCATGGGGAAATGAAAACCTTGTTTTCCTTTATCTATAGATAGCAAGGATATTGGATGTTGCGTTTGCAAGGTTGGCAGACTTAATAATTAAATCTGTCGTGATTCCTTTGACACATGCTTCAACAATTCATATTTTTTCAGAAGAGTTAGTAAAAAATAAGCCAGATCTTAGCTGGGATTTATTGTCTGATACTCAGGTAAGTGTTGAAACTTGATTGTGTAGGATAAATTTTATTCAGTGGAACTGGTTTGGTGTTGATTGGGCACTACATTAAGTCTTGTCCTTTTTGCAGCATGATTGCCTGGAGTTACAAAATAAATTAACGGACATTTAAAATTGATTTAGAATTTTAGACTAAATAATTTATGTAGAGTAAGGATGTAATGGAGAAATCTAAACTTCTATTGCATCATTCTTTTTTGGTCAGTAGAAAAGTTTAAAATCTCATTAAGTATATAGATCTTGTTCCTATTGGTGGATTTGTACAGAAAATCTCTTATCTAAGTTGTTGCCATCTGTTATTTGATAAGAAAATTTCATTGACTACATTTACAGGGTATTATGCATTATATATATATAATTAGTTTTTGGTCACTAGAAAAGTTCAAAATTTCATTAATTATGGAAATCTAGTTCCTATTGGTGGACATGTATAGAAAATCTCTTGCTAATGTGTTGATGTTATGCTGGTGAATATTTATTTAAATTTGCAAAAAATCTTGTCTCAATATTTTACTCCTAAAAAACTTATTTCCATCCTTAACGACTAAAACACAAGAGCCTTAGTTAAACTCTTTTTCAGGGACCAGCCCCCTTGGCTTCGTTAGGAATTTTGCCTAAAGAGAGGAGTCAATATCAAGTGATAGTACTTGACTCGAGACTTGCCCTCAAGGACACACCTAGCATCTTGAATATTTTTGTTACGCTTAACCCCTAGGTGTGTGAAAGGTGGCAACATGATGTATTAGGGGTTCAATGGTTACAATCTTTGGGAACGATAAAAAACATTCATGAAATTTTCCTGAGAAGGAAAATAATTTGTATTAAATGGTATCATAGGGAAACAAGCAAGGTGATAAACTCTAATGGTATGAAAAACTTGTTAAAGAAAGGACAACAAGGTGTAATTACACAGTTACACTCACTAGATGTTCATACATCTGAGGCTCCCATTTCCCCGTATTTCCAAAGGGTCCTTAATAATCCTTCCAGTGTATTTTAAGATATTCCAATAGGTCTTCCACATGTTCGATATATGGACCATGATTTCACTGAATTCCAGGAAGAACTTCTTCTAGCACCATACCTTATAGATACCCATATCACCAAAAGAATGAAATGGATCATATGGTTGAAGAAGTGGCGAGAAAATCTACAGTTCAAGCAGTGGTAGATCACATAGACCACTAGCAAGCAGTTCTCCAAATCTTGAAGATGTAAAAAAACATGATGAAACGATAGACATATCAACGTCATTGTCAAAGGATTTTTGAAGAAGGGAAAGTTGTACGGGAACCTAAACAAATCATCAAAACAAGGACCAAATAGCTACAAAATGAGGGTATTATTGAGTGCCTCATCAAGTGGAATAACTTATTAGTTTCATATTTGACATGGGAAGACTAGCCTTCATACAGATGCATCCACAACTATCCAAGCGTTGAGGACAATGCTTGTTTGAAGGGGAGGGGCACGTTAAGCCCTAAATATTGGGCACATTTCCATATATATAGTGGCATATTACCCCCTATATTTTGGTGTATTACATATTATTGATGTCAGCTTGGGTCTATTAGTTGTCATTGTGAACATTTGTCTCCTATATATAGGAAGAAGATATTTTCATTTTAGTCATTGTTATATCTTGTCTTGACTTATGTACTTAGTACATTGTGTAAGGAGGTTCCTCCCTCGAAGAGGATTTCTATATATATCTATTATTCATTATTAAGACGTGGATTGCTTTCTTCTTGTCCATTTTTTCTATTTTTATGTTATTTCTAAGACTCGGTTGCATAACACATAATTTTGACTATTTTGAAACTTATAAACGAATATTTGAAAAAGATTTCAAAATTTTTATTGGAGATATTTTAAAACATTTAAACCAAATATTGTAGAAAACCTATGATAGTGTAATCAATTCTTTTAAAAACTCCGAAAAGAAGCTTTATAGGAAATGCCATTGTTTTTGTTGAACAGTGAGAAGATCTTTTGGGAAAACATTGATACTATTATCGACCCTTTTTTATACAATGTTTCCTTCCCATAATTTTGACTATTGCAAACTTATAAACCAATCTTTTATAAATATGTCAAAAGTGTTATCGACGAGATTTCAAAACATTGAAATTAAATCTTCTATCAAACTGCCGATAGTGTTACCAACGCCTTTTAAAAACTCTGAAAGAATCTTTACAGGAATGACAATGAATGTTTTTTATTGAATTGCAATAACATATTTTGGGAAATTACCCTCATACCTCTATTATCCCCAAAATTAGTGTTCGTACATACAGACCAAAGGATCACATGCACACATCCAAACATGATTTATGTCAATATTTCACTATTCATCATGTGTATCAAAGCATAAGACGCATTAATAGTTATAATCCAAAACGGTCATATGTACATAAAAATTGTATCGTCAAACTTGGTCAAGCATGGATTTTGACCTTTGACCAAAAATTTACAATGTTCAAAATTTGAGGCATTACATAATATCAAATTATGAGTTCTTCTACAGCTAAGAGGAACTAGTACACATATAATTTTGTCAAATGTATTAAGAGGATAAAACTTTTACATACGATAAAAGAGAAGCTAGTTGTAGTTCATAGTCCCTTGTGACTTTAATATTAGTTCAAACCATCGTAATAGAAGGGATCGACAACATAGTGTAATGTTGATATAAAGGATACCACACAAATTAGTGATGAGGCTCAATGCTTAGTTGCAATAAGGTTTGTTTAAGATTCCCTTGAGCATATTTTAGGAGACAAAAATAAGTAATGATAATGATGATGTTGTGATTGAATATGTGGAATATTTATTACAATTATGGTAAATTAAAGGCCAAGCTCACCATTGATACTTATTCTTTTCTTTCTTATTTTAATTTCTATATTTTCCAACAATTATTATGATTGTTCATTAAGCATTTTTATATTTATGGTTTATGTAGTGAAGACTTAAGTTTTAAGTAAATAATTCTTAATGGTATTTTTATCATTAAATGTCGTTTGAAATATGGATATGGGTGTTTCATTGAGCATGATGATGTATTGATAGATTATTTTACATATTGGATTTTTAAATAAAATACAAAATGATAAATTTTGATTTTTTCATTTTTTGTGGGGCATCATCCCCTTAAATTGAGGGTACTCTCAATGATTCCACAAATCTCGTATCCTCATCCCCAAAATTGTGAAACATATTTCAAATCAAACATTTTTTTTAGAGTAATTTTATGGTTGACTCCATTTTTAACTTAAAAAGGAAAAACTTTGGTCTAAATCCCACTATTCAATTCTTTAATACCACTTTAGAAGGGGAATTAAAACTATAAAGGGCCTTCGCAACACCCGAAGAGATATTGGCTATAGAGGGAAGCACTCAAAAGGAAAGTTGAAGTTTATTAAGAATACAAGATAATTGTTGATAGGATAAAGGCCAAAATCATTCCAAACTACCTAGGCTTCAATATAACCTTCTCTTCACCCAATATTTGAATGGTTAAATTGGAAATTGCTCCTACTACCCATTTTTTTTAGCAAGGGGTGATATGTTGATTAGTTGTTCGTGAGATGAGATATATCGCTTCCCCATAGATCATAAGTCAAATATCATTCCGTATTTTTTTCAAATGGTCCATCTTCCTTGGATGTTCTTGACAAATATGGTATCAAATGCGCTAGTGTTCTGATATCTCTTTCCCACATTGGCACTAAAAATGTTTTCTTATATAACAATATGATATCATGGGATTTTAATTTTATTATTTTATAATGAATAATAACAAGTGAATAATTTAGTCATTACTTATTCTAACCTTGGTTTATTATGCCTTAGAAGTGTGCCAATCCAAAGGTTAAGTTGTACCTTAGTGAAATAAGTTAAGTAATTTCACCCATTTCAAAACATTTTTCCTAGACATCTTTCATTTCACTAGCCAATTCATCCACCCCATTCATTTACCCCTTTGTAAATGATCTATCATTAATAATTACCTTAGGTCTCATAACTATCCCCATGTATGATTGCCTAAATAAGCTAAACGATTCTAGTACTCTACGGTCAATGCTACTAAATTAAAGTGGAAATATGCGGGATATATTATATCTTACAAAAAGTCAATTTCCCTATGTCCCAGGCTGTCAAAGCTAAATCTAAAGTAAAGGTACTAAGACAAGGAAAAGTATAAGAGATGCAATTAAAGTAAAAGATACAAAATAAATTAAAATAGAATAAAAAACATGAGGTGCAAGGATATATGACTTATTCCAACACTTCCTTTAAAGGAACACATGAGGAAGAAATATCAACCCTATCCCTTGAAATCAAAGGGTATACCTATCACACTTAGTTACTATGATGGTTAATTTGCAAAGGCCCCTTTATTTCCCTAAAGTACATATTAAATTCATGTTCCCTCACTTAGCTTATAAATCTAGGCTATGCGCATTGGCTTAGGACACATTTAATAAGTCTTTCAAAAGGGTCACACCAATGTTAGATTAGATGAGTACAAGTTAGATAAGTCATTGGGTTGTTAGAAAGGTGTATTTATAATTAATATAATGTATTATATTCATATTTGTGAACAATTCCTAAGTTAAATGTTGGCTAAACCCTTATCACTAGAGCACTCTACTATATTTTCATGCTATGACACTTGTTATGGTATTCTTGATGTTTATTAGGGTCTCTAGGATGGGATTGTCCCCTTCCTAAAAGATGAATACCCTCAATTCCTTGGCATGTGGGAGACATTCCACACTTTTTTACCATGATTTATTACACTTGGACCTATATTTAGCACATTGTACTATTGTCACTTGATCTAGATGCCTCTTGAAGACATCAGAGTTCATTTTAGAGGGTATTACCCACATGTGTGAACATTTGGAGGTGACTTCTTGATAATTTAGAGGAGTATTCTAGGTTTTTACCCTATATTGGTTTGTTGCTACCACTTATCACTTAAATCATAAATATTTATCCCCTTCTTGAGGCATATGCCACTCATTCTTTGAATTTGAATCCTAGATGTTGTTAAAGTTACAACATCATGAGTCATTCTCCAAGCCAATCTTGTGCACTAGGATTGGGCCTCATGTGTTGAGGTAATAGGGGTATTCAGTTGGACTCGGGAACTTGAAGTAAATTCTTGGGTTGACACAAGAATGACTAAGCCTTATGTGTGTAAGGTTAATCCCAGTGTGTTGAAGTGAATGCTTTGATATGTCAAAGGGATGATGTTGTACAGTCTTATTGGACAAGGCTAAGGAAATGTGTACCAAGTCGGATCCGCATGTGTTGAGGTGGGCCTCATGTGTAGAAGAAATGCTTTTCTAGTTGTAGCATGCTTGTTTGTGACATCCTACTAACCATGATATAGCTATTTTGTATCGTCTAGAGTGAATTAATTTACCATAAGGTCACTTGTCACGAATAGTAGAATGATATGACCAAATCAATGGACAAATATCCTTAGTATAATTGTTATGATAAATAATTAATGTGATAGATAAAAGTGGGAACATATGGATCATGTAGATAAGATAGAGAGATAAGAGATAGCATGCATAGAGAAATATATAATTTGAATTTCTCATGGTAATTAAATTTGGTTAAATAGAGAATTCAAATTGCACATATTACTAATTCCAATTGAAAGAGAATTTGAACTTGCACATGTTTTTTACTTTAGTTAATAAATCAGGACTCAAATTATTGAACTCTGGTGATGTAAACAATACAAGATTCAATTAAAGTAAAGAAAACTCATTTTGATCACTTCCATGATGCAATCAAGAAGGAGTTAAATTGAGGGAGTTAACTAAGTGATAATAAAACTAGTTAACTAATGTTTTCTTAATCACGACACTTTAGTTAAACAAAAAGATGGCACTTAATATAAAATAAAGGATGAAACTCTAGTTAAGTAAGTGTTTTCATGGCGAAACTTGACTATTTGCATGACAACACTTAAGTTAACATCCAAACTAAGTGATCTAGCATCCAGTTGAAGTATGAGTTCATTCTGAATTTAGTGCACGACGTATTTATCCAAGCATATGATATATTGCAAGTTGGTTATGTAGAAATCAATCAAGTGATATATTTTTGATGTATCAAAGGAAAAAGGGTGAATCGGTGTGTAGGGTTTTCCTACTAGTGCAAAAAGTGTGAATTGGTGTGCTAGGTTTTATCTTCAGTGTTGAAAGGGTGAATGGTTGAGAGGATAGAGTTCACTAGTGAAAATAATGTGAATTGAATTATATGTAGGGAATACTACTAAGAAACACCTTCCATCTCTATTATCTCTTGCTCCATGATAACACGTGGGGTGTTGATTCTCTCTTATCTTTCGCTTGGGGTGCCAAAAGAAATATTCTATTGTAAAAGATATTCTTTGTTATCTATCAGTATTATACTTTGGATATTTTTTGGGTTTTTATCCCTTATTGTTTTGAGGGTTTTCACCAGGGTACATGTTGTGTTATGTGTGATTTCTTATTTTTATGAATGTTCAAATTGTTTCAAGTACTCTGAAATTCCACTTTAAATATTAAAGGCCAAATCTCAACCAAATATTCCATATGGTATCAAATATCTTGGCATGAGGGAGTTAAGTTTTGGAAAGAAATATTGATCCTATGTAGATCCTAATAAGTTGATCACATTACTTGAATATCAATGACCTCAATCTCCGTGAGATTAGAAGATGGACTTAAAGACCTCAAATATCAACACTTGGAAGGCCATGATCTTGAACATCTTGGAAGAGCATGAGTTAGATGGATATGTATCCAACATTATGGAAGATCCTACATAAAATTAAAGGGATGTTACTTTTAAGAATAACCAATATAAATCAAGGTGGATCATCTATGATTCGGTGAAATACAACTTGATTTTAATGATTATTCCATTGAGTACCACAAAGGAATGTTTTTATACTTTGAAAAACCTCTATGAAAAGAAGGATCTGAGTCAAAACAAGGAATTGAAGAACAAGATTTAGAATTTGAAGATGGATAAGGATGAGACGGTGGCCTCCTTCTTCACAAATATATCTCATATAAGATATCAACTCACAAGAAATGGAGTAGTGGTGGATGAGGATGATCTCATTCAGACTACTGTCAATCGTCTTTCACCTTCATGGGATACATTCTTAGCTATCGTAAATGGTCAATATGAACAACCTAAATTTGAGATATTGTGGCATGATTTACTCCAAGAGGAAGGTAAAATCCAAAGCAATATTACTTCCTCCAAAGAAGAAAACCTTGCTCTTATAGCAAGGATAAATAGAGGATTGATGAGTTTGAGGTGCAAAACAATTTCTCCATGCAATGATTTTCTATATTATTCATGAGGCTTCCTTCAACCATGCATATATTTCCTACCTCTTGCATGAGACCAACTTTTCAAGTTAAGATGCAATGAGCTGTTAAATTTTTATCATTCAAGCTAGCATTAACTTAGGATCTTATCTATGAGAATGACATGCACAACAATAAACACAAGAGACAAGAGACACAAAGAATTTTCCTCGAGGAAACCATAAAGGAGAAAACCCCGCAACTTCCTTAAAGATAGAATGAGCACCAATAGCAAACATAAAACCTGAAAAAATAAAGATGATCTGTGACAACAATTGTGTCTTTATCTGATCCCAACTTCTTCTCTCTCAATCATGTGCCCCAGTGAGTGAGTGTGTGTGTGATAAATAGAGAGTCTCACTCTCTGTTTATATTCTTTCGTTCACTTAACCTTTAACTTTGTTATGTAGACTCGAGTAATCCTAACTCAGTTATGTAGGCTCGAGTAACCACAACTAGGGTACTAATGACCCGACTTACATTAACTCACCTAGGGCTGGCTTCTCTAGGAGAGTCTAATAACCCTAGTGCCCCACAACTGTGGGGACTTTAACCCTTGATCAATAGGAGGGTTACCCACAATGACTTTACATGACTTGTTNCGATAGGGACATCGAGGCAAGACATGACTCAAATACATTACAGACAATTCCTGAAATAAACATCGGGGTACAATACATAATATATGCAAGTGAATACATTCCAAAGTTACAAATACATCAACACTCCCTCTTAACTATGAAGGTATTCTCTTGACACAATTTATTAGCACAAATCTTCTTCTCTGTATCATCTGGATCATCATCGATTTCTCGTCATCTTCATCTTCAAGTCATCTTCATCTGGATCTGGATCATCACTTGATCTGGATCATCTCTGGGTCATCATTGCTAGATCATCACTACTGGATCATCATAGGATTTGAATCATCACTCGATTTGGATCATCTCTAGGTCATGAGCACTGGTGCTATCTCTTGATTCTTCTCATCACAGGAATTTCTACAGAGCTAGCCCTTTCTCATGCTGGTTGTAGGCCTAGCCTTCATGTAGGTCTTTATCATCTTCATCACTTATATCTAACGATGGAATGAACCATGTCAGAAAGGCCCGCCCAGCACTTACATCTGACCATGGGAGGAACACATCCAAGAACCATGTCAGAAAGGCACGCCTAACACTCACATCTGACCATGGGAGGAACACATCCAAAACCCATGTCAAAAAGGCCCAGCACTCACATCCGACCTCATCTTGTCAGAAAGGCTCTTCACTTACATATGACCATGTGTAAACACATCGTGCCAGAATGGCTCTACACTTACATCTGACCATGTGTAAACACATTGTACCAGAATGGCTCTATACTTACATCCGACCACGTGAGAACACACTGCATCAGAATGGTGCTCAGTCCTAGACTGAGTATTCCTTGTAACTGACCAGGTACATCCATTCTCCCAGAGAATGGCATTCAATGCTTATATCTGATCATGTGGGAACACATCCCACAGTCACCTCAGAATGGCTCAGCACTTACATCTTCCATGGAAGGAACCAATCCTCTCACCATGACAGAATGGCTCAGCCCTTACATCTGACCATGGAAGGAACCAATCCTCTCTCCATGTCAGAATGGGTCACGGACTCATCACTTCCCCTTGGAGGGAATCTCGATCTGGAGAACACCAACATTAGAGTAAATTTGGGGTCTAAAATGGGCCTTATAAGAAAACGCACCAACAATCAATTTTATTAGTTGGAATTCAAGAACCAATAGAATTTCAATCAAATGAGTCAACCATAATTGTTGAATTGACATATTTGTCATAAAAGAAAACTACTTTTTTTGTTCGTATTTTCGACATATCTCCCTGTGTTTTTACTCAAATTTCAAGCGGGAGAGCTTATTGGATGCGGAATTTGATTCTGCATCCAACGAGCTCTCCCGCTTAGAATTTGAGTAAACACATAGGGATATATGTTGAAAATACGAACACAAAAAGTAGTTTTTTTCATTCTTCCTCCAAAATTAGTAACTATTATTTTATTATTTTCCTTAGGAGGCCCATTTTAGACCTCAAATTTCCTCTAATGGTTTCTCCCTGAACTATTCAAAATTCACTCTGGCCAATGGCTTAGTCAACACATCAGCTATCTATTCATTCATTGCATCATACTGGAGGTTCAATGCTCCTCTCTGCACCATATCCCTAATATAGTGATATTTTATCTTGATATGCTTCGACTTGTCATGGAAAACTGGGTTCTTAGACAACTTCACACAAATCTGGTTGTCGCAATATATAAAAGTAGCATCCAACTGGAGATCAAATAAATCAGATAGTAGCTTCCTCAGCCATACTGCCTCACAACTGAATAAGCTGCAGCATACTCTGCTTCAGCTGTAGTCAGTGCCACGCAAGACTGTTTCCTGCTAAACCAAGAGATCACACCTGATCCCATATTGAAGCAGCACCCTGAAGTGTTATTCCTCTCAATGGCACTACCTACCCAATCTGAATCAAAATAACCTTCTAGAATAATCTTATTTTTCACCTCATACTTGATCCCATAATCAACTGTAGCCCTCACGTACCTCAAAATATGCTTTGCAACAATCAAGTGAACATGTCTTGGATCTGTCAGGAACTGGCTCAAGGTGTTCACATAAAAGAAAATATCTGGTCTCGTATTCGTCAGGTACATCAAGGACCCAATCATCTAACAATACATCATAGAATCAACTACTTCTGATGAAGCATCACTCAATAGCTTTAGGTTCGATGCCATAGGTGTGGTCATGGCCTTGCAATCCATCATCTTGAATCTCTTCAGGATCTCTACCGCATAATTCCCTTGTCCCATGGAAATTCCATCTGCATTATGCCACACCTCCATGCCTAGAAAATAGTGCATCATATTAGAGTCCTTCATCTCGAACTTGGTAGCATGTTTCCTTCTTTCAACTCTAATGAGTTCCTCTTTTCTGTTAGGAACAAGTCATCGACATATAACAGGAGCATCAATGGTCTTCCGCCTTCAACCTTGAAGAAAATGTTGGCATCCGCTTTACTCTTAGTAAATCCTAGAGCCATCAGTAAGCTGTCCATCCTGTTGTACCATGTCGAACCTCAGGATCTTCTGCAATCACTCCCTTTGAAGCGGAGCATCATTCTCCCTCTGTATTTCATACTCTATGCTTGAAACATTCTGTACCGGAGTGACAAGTAGCTTCCTCTGCTACTAATGTTCTATGTATCCATCTAGGGTCACTGGATACCAAGATCTTGTATCTTGAAAACATTCTTCTTGCACCCATCTGTGAGCTTGTCATCCTCTTCAAGCTCCTTATGTATGTGTTATCCCATGGGCATCTTCTGAGCTCATACAAGGTCTTTTTTAATTTTCACACATGAGTCTGCCTCTCATGTGCCTTAAATTCTGGTGGTTACAAATGTCTCTTTGTAGTCTATGCCTTCTTTATATGAGAATCCTCGTGCTACGATTCCTGCCTTGTATCCCATGATGTTTTCATCTACTGCATGTTGTATCCCATATGGAATATACTACCGACTTCCCTTCAGGTCTCGATGTTGCATCCTAGACATCAATCTTCTTGAACTAGTACACTCCTATCAATGATGTCGCTCAATTAGTCACTACATAACTACACTATGTCTGATATCTCTTCTTCGAAAGTATTGTCATATTATTCTTCATCTTGGATTCTTTCTTGAACTATCATCACTTGTTCTTCGGAACAACTCTCATCCTTCTTTGCTTGTAGGTGATTGTACATGATCTTTCCTACAAGTCAAATGCATTAGTTGTATGGTTAGAAACATTTCATAAGGCATATTCATAATGGCAAATTCTTATGCATAAATATATGATCATGCAACTATTTTATCCAATACAACATTCATCCATATCTCATGAAAAATTCTCTAGATGCCTTCCATCTCTACCAGGACAACATTGATATTGTGCACTAATCTAATATGTCAGCAAAGAGGTTTCATTCTAGATAAGTAGCGATGGAGAGTTATATAGCACCATGAGATACTTACCCATCACATGTGTGTTAGTAGTATACTGTCATTAATGCAAACATTCTATCATGCATAATACATTAACTGAATATAAACAAATGCATAACACAAAAATATCATGAAATGACAATTGAATACTTATCTTTATTTGTTTCATGGGTAGACTCCTTCTTGAGCCTTCAGCTTCATCATCTTCTTCATTCGAAATAGCATCATTTCTTATCCAAATGCTAAGATGGATAAGAGGTTCTTCAAGAGTTGAGTTATTCATACTCCTCATCGCTTGAGGGATCTTCTTTGGATGGTGAGAGCTTGATCTTCAGTTGCTCCCATCTTCTCTTCTCTTCTCTTATTATGAGTCGAGCTTCTTCTTTTTCCTAGAGACTATTGAAAGTAATCACTTCCTTCTGGCACACGTTCCTCAAATGAATGAATCCCTTGATCCTGGGATTCCATTCAATGTGGTTATCACAACTTCTGCATTCTCCACTTCTTCTTCTACTGCTTCAAGTTGTTCTTTGATTTGTAAAGTATGACTGTATGGTTTATGCATTCTGGATCTTCACATT
The DNA here is from genome assembly GCA_001517045.1 of Pseudotsuga menziesii. NCBI lineage: Eukaryota > Viridiplantae > Streptophyta > Pinopsida > Pinales > Pinaceae > Pseudotsuga > Pseudotsuga menziesii. The sequence goes on from LPNX011133336.1 coordinate 325,048, forward strand.
CTTCAACTATTTTCTCAAAGTCATCTTCCAATTTATGTTCTTCCCTTCAAATAGCTTAGTCAAGGAATCAATCATCTCTTTTGGTGTCTTTAGGGAAGACACTTGTGGTATAAGGTGATCCGTGATTGAATCAGCAATGATCTTCTTGGCCTTGACCAAGTTCTTCTTGTGTAAGGCTTTTAGCCTTATCTCCCTCTGGAACTGGAACCTCTCCTACTTACGTAGGTGTCTAATTCATGTTCTTCAGAGGGATCATATACTTCCATGCTTGGAAGTTGTCAACTTCACCAAGCTTATCATCAACCTGATGTGATAGATCTTTTTGAAATGAGAACCTCAAATATAAATAGCAAAATATTAGATCTTATCGATTTGAGGTGTCTGTCCTAGTTCGAGAGCTAGCTAATCTAGGGTTTGTTAGAGAAACCCTAACTTTTAAAACTTGGAGTATTTTATACCTGATTGAATATAAATATAGAAATATTCAAGGTGAGCTATCCAATGTGCTCATTTTCTGAAAACAGTGGAGGGAAGCTCCCGGAACAGGAAGCCCTAGTTTACCAATTTCTTCTGTAGAAATTCCTAATACTGTTTCTACGGTGTCGTCGAAATTACTACTTCTCTATTTCTAAAATTTAGTACTGAGGTATCCTTGCCTGTACTTGTTCCAACACCACATGTTTCATTAGAATTGGTTTCACCAATTGGGACTTATGATCATTTTCCCAAGGTGACCTGTTTCAGGACTGTTCAACATAGTGAAGTTGTACAGACTTCCATGTGTCACTGTTTCATCTTTGGGTTCTGAAATAGCTGCCACAGAAATTCCAGTCCATGCCCTTTACAGAAAATCTTGATAAATGTCATTTGGACCTTCATAGCCCGAGATATAGCAATTATCCCTAGGTGTCTTGTTTAGGGATGAATCCTGGAAGAGGATGGAACCCTAACTTGGAGGAATTGTATATCCTATAATATAGTGAATATGAGGCTAGAAATTTGAAACAGTGTTCATCAGGATTTTTTCTTTGACCTGTGAAATTCTTGGCCCCTGAGACTTCTTAAATCCTGAGATATAGCAAATTTACCAAAACTTATCAGTTTTAGTATTTAGGGTTTTTCCAGCTCAGGGTCAAACTAGGGTTTGAATTTCCTGGAGTTACACCCAACCAAAAATATCGAACCAGGTCTCTAAACATTGATTTTGATGAGGAGAAAAATCCTATGCCAGCCTCACTCAAAAATTATTCTTCTGTAAAAAACCATAATTTCCCACACCAAAAACTGAAAATTCCTAGAATCGAATTCCACTTCGACAGAAAGATGCGCCCTTCAATGGAGAGTCAACCTAGCATACTTTTGCTGATGGATTATGGAGAGATACCCAAAAAGTAAGAATCCATAGCTTCTATAGCTGCACAATGTCTTCTTCTCAAGTTAGCTCTGATACCATGTTATATTTTTATCATTCAAGCTAGCATTAACTTAGGATCTTATTGGAGAGAATAACATGCACAACAATAAACACAAGAGACAAGAGCCACAAAGAATTTTCCTCAGGGAAACCATAAAGGAGAAAACCCTGCAACTTCCTCAAAGGTAGAATGAGCACCAATAGCAGAAGTAAAACCTGAAAACATAAAGATGATCTCCAACAACAGTTGTCTCTTTCTATGATCCCAGCTTCTTCTCTCTCACTCATGCGCTCCAGTGAGTGAGTGTGTGTGTGATAAATGAAGAGTCTCACTCTCTATTTATATTCTTTCATTCACTTAACCTTTAACTCTGTTATGTAGGCTCGAGTAATCCTAACTCAGTTATGTAGGCTTGAGTAACAACAACTGGGGTACTAATGACCCGACTTACATTAACTCACCTAGGGTCGACTTTTCTAGGAGAGTCTAATAACCGTAGTTCCCCACAACTGTGGGGACTTTAACCCTTGATCAAAGGAGGGTTACCCACAATGACTTTACATGACTTTTTTACATTATTGAATCTCTCGATAGGAACATCGAGGCAAGACATGACTCAAATACATTACAGACACTTCCCGGAATAAATATTGGGGTACAATACATAAGATATATAAGTGAATACATTCCGAAGTTACAAATACATCAACAGAGCTTCTACCAAAAAACAAGATCAATACCTAAGGAATCCATTTATCTCTATAAGGAAGAAGAGATAAAGAGTGAGCTCAAAATATAATAAAATATAAGTATTTATATTTTGATTATAAATTTATCTTGTAAATCATATCTGAATTATTTTTAATATATTTCATTACAATTTTATGTAGATTTGTATTCTTAGAATTAGGAAGTATGTTATAGTATAACATGATGAGCATATGTTATAGTTTTCTTTTATTGGTGAATATTAAAGCTCATGTAGTATTATAGTTATGATTGAGTAAGAAGCATATAGTGTTGCATAACATTCCATGAGATATGGATGGAGGTTGTGTTGAACCATTGGTTAAGATGTTTGCATGAATCTGTGAACTATTTCCATTGCATTGAAATATTCATATGGTTGAATTTTGTGATCATGCAAGGTTGCTAACCATTTTACTGAATTTGGTTTGTAGGGAAATTTTATGACCAACAAAGAAGAATGAAAAATATGAATAAAACCTAGTTACAAATCATGTATTCAAAGGAAAGAAGAAGCCAAAAGCTTCTAGGAGAATATCATAATGGAATCCCTTGTGTTATTTTAGAAGACTACAGGAAAAAGATTTACCGGTGAAGAACATCTGAATATTTCTAGTTTCCATTCATGTATCAAAAGAGAAGAGGATAATGATGGAAGATATAGATTCATATTATACCCATCCATATGTTGAGAGGAATAATATACAAGAGTCCTCATGTTCTCTAGATCCTGAATAACCAGTAGAACCGGTTGAAAATTCACTTGATGAACCTCTTGCTAATAGAATATGTGCATGGTGCTGAGATATTATACAAGATGCAGAAAGGCATGGAGAACCATTAGACTCATTCAAAGAGAGAAAGAGATATGAAATATACTCGAGGTATGTTGAATTGATGATTCACATCAATGACTCAAAACCTTCCTCTTATGAAGAAGCAACTAAGAAAAAGTATGAAAAATTCCATGATAATATATTGTGAAGAATGATGTTTGGTAAGTTGTTCCTAATCTTGAGGGTAATTCCATAGTAACTTCACTAGATGGATATAAAGACTACCTTCCTCAATGGTGATGTTGAGGAAGAGGTTTACATACAAAAACCTGAGGGGTTTGTAGTGCATGGTAAGAAGTCCCATGTATGAAAACTAAAAAAATCCTTGTATGGGATTAATAAATCTATGTGGTCTTAGTATTCAATTTTTACATCTATATTCAAAGATTGATATTATTTGAGAGAGAAGCTATTCCAAACCTGTAATTCAAGATTGTAAAGAACCAACCTCTAATATTGGTTCTCTATGTTAATGATTTGTTCCTTACTAGAAAGGAATAACTGATAATTTTGTGCAAGAGGGAGCTCACTTCTAAGTTCGAGCACTTGAGTCTTATTCACTGCCTTCTTGGTATTGAATATTGGAAAAGGAAAGATGAGATTTTCCTTTTGCAAGGAAATTAAACATTTGATGTGTTGCAAAGGTTTGGTAAGATGCATTGCAAATCCATGATTACTCCAATGGTTTCTAGTTTAGTGAAACTACATGAGTCGGATTCTGGATCAGATATAGTTGATGCTACCATTGAAAGGTATCTTATTGGTTCCTTAATTTTTTTCTATGATTTAATTCATGTCTGATCATAGTCATAGACATTAGATTACTGTTAATCATGTGCTTAGGTACCTTCAAAGTACATTTTATTATTGACTCAGATATGCCTCCATTGATGCGGTAAATTTGTTGGTTATTCCAAACCCAATTAGGATGGTAGTATTGCAGCTAGTAATATAGAAGAAAATGTGTATTGTGTCTAGTAATAAATAATCAAAGTGTATTACAACTTCTACTACAAAAACAAAGTAAATTTCAGTTGGTACTACTTGCCGAGAGGTTTTGTGGCTTAGGAAGATACTAGCTGGGTTGTTCGGGGAGAAGCTTGAGACTATGGTCATTTTCTCTGTTAAATAGAGGTGTATTAAGGTTTCAGAAAACCTTGTGAGATTAAGTATCACTTCATCAAATACATGGTCCAAATAAGTGTCTCGGTACATTGGTATTGATGTGAAGATAACATATGGGTTGTCTAATCCCGTGTCTATGACGAAGTATAGTACTTCTGAGACAAGATTGGTATGGTAAGGAATGCCTCCCTCGCTAAGAGAGAGTGTTAAATTTATTGCATCAAGAGTCATTCTCGAAGCCAATGTTGGGCACTAGGATTGGGCCTCATGCGTTGAGGTAATAAATCTTGAGTTGGATTCAAGAACTTGGAGTAAATTATTGTGTTGGATTCAAGAATGACTAAGCATTCAGTGTAAAAGGTTAATACTCGTGTGTTAAGGTTAATGCTTTGATATTTCAAAGTGATGATGTTTCACAATATTATTGTACAAATCTAAGGAATTGTGTACCAATTCAGATCCTCATGTGTTGAGGTGGTTATCATGTCTAGAGGCAATGTTTTTCTTGTTGTAGCATGTTGATTTGTGACATCCTACTAACCATGATATAGCTATTATGTCTCCTCTAAAGATTGATCACTATGAGAATTGATTCATAGTGAGATCTAGGAGGTAGATAAATATTCACTATCTAAGTTATTCACAAAATATGCAAGAGAACAACAAAAGAGAACAAAAATAACACACATAGATGGTGCCAATAAATGATATTTATATTAGTGACAAATTGTAGATCTGTACGGTACATACTTATAATACAATGGGGAAAATTTGTGATCCGTTGGAGGCCATCTTGATGCATACAAGTGTCAGAGTAGGATTTGACCCCTAAACCCCCCTAGGTTAACCAATAGGCTCCAAAACCATACCAAACAATCAGGAATGCAAGTGTAAACATGTATGGAGGCATGTTGATTCATAAATGTAGGCAATATAGGAATGGTTGAACACATGTGTGAGTGAGAGATTCTCTAGGAGCCAATAAATGCCCAAGAAGAACACAAAACAACCACATTCATACATTAGCGCTCCTAGTCAAACATAGAGTGGTATGTAATCATTAATGAGTGCGCCTAGGTTTTCATGATCATCAAACTAGAGCACCTCAACTATTAGGATGATCAAAGTGGGGCACCTCAACTGTGAGTTAATGATCTAGAAATCACCTATTAGAAAAATATTGATCAGTATAACCTAAGTAGGATCATATAACATAAGTACATGACAAATGAAAAATTCCTCCTAGGTGAAAGACCATGGTACTAAGATATATTAATTATCTAACCCCACCCCAACCTTAACATAACTTAGTATAACTTATACCAAATGTTTATTGAGGCCTTGGAAACTAAGGCTCAAGTCACATCTTACAACAAAATTTTTATTTGTCCATGTAAAATGAGGAAAGAGTCAAAACCTCATGGGGAAAATCCTCCCTCAAGAATGGACATGATAGAGACGATAAACAAAGTCTTCAACATGTCCTCTTATTTACTTGATTGAGATAAAAGAACAACTTCTTGGTGATGGACTTTCTGAATATGTTGTGGATGTCAGGATCATGCATCAATGTGTTGTAGACAAAGATCATGTGGAGAGTCCCTTTGATGGTCAGCATTTTATGATCGAGGAGCATCATAATAGTTTATTTTTATGCAAGAATAATATGATATATAAGCGTAATCAATCATGGAAAATATATCTCTGCAAACTCTTTCCCAAATAACATCAAAAGATTCAACAAAATCCGCCTCTTGTGTAGCTTCCATATCATGAATAAAACCATGAATCTTCTTCCCAATTTGATGAAGAACCTTCATAAATATGTAAAAAAGATCACGAGTCTCTAAAATATCATAATATATTTCATATATAGCAGAAAATATCAGATTTATGGTGTCTCCATCATCGAATGGGTCCATAGTGGGAGAAAGGTGAGCAACTAGATCACATTGACAATTGAGCGAACCTGAAGGGTCTGGAGACTTGAGATTTGAACCATGGGTGCTAATATCAAGTTTAGAGATATGGAACAGAATTCCAATGAAGTAAAATTCCATGGATTTCCAACCAATGAATGACATACAAGACATAAAAGCAACATACACAAGTGACATAGCATTGGAAACTAGGTAATTTCGATATTTTTCAACTAGTGAACTTGAGGGTTGTCGGGTATTTTGATCATGAAATGGTTGGGTAAATGATTATATGACTGTAATATGATGTATATAAGCTTGTATATCACCTTAAGGATCATATTTGGAAGTATCTGAATGGAGTGGGAAAGAGCTTTCAGAAGACACATCAAAAACTAGTGAAAAATGACTAGTGTCTAGAGGAAGATTTGGTGAACCGGTTGGAGTTTATTCCAAGGAAGGGATGGAGGTTTCAGATTATGATATATTAGAAGGTAAATCAGAAAAAAAAACATCTTGAACTGAGATATTATAAATGGGTTTCTCCCATGCACACAAATTATGTGCAGGATTACCATCTCCTTGCTTGTGCTCCCAACTTCTTGCAAAATCTAGAAGATCAATATTGTTCTCCTCAAGGATATTGGTCATGATGTCCATAATATTTATGAATAAATATATTTCATGATGTGAACCTTTGAAATAAACACATGTAGGTATTTATCCCTTGTTCTTCATCCTCCTAGATCTCGAACTCTCATCAGTTGAACTGGAGTTTTCTGTATCTGAATGCTTCTTCTCTTTCTCTCTTTGTTGCTTCAAATCCTTGACTTTCTTCTTTTCTTTGGATTTATTTGATACACCAGAAGCAAGGTATTGATACTTGGTGGATTTTATGGTACCTTTTTTCACTAACTTGTCCTTCTCCCGAGTCAAAGACTCCATGAATTCTTATAGCGCATGCATCCTCCAATTTCTAGCTATAAGCTTGCTTGAGTGGAATGTCTAAAAAAACACTGAATACCCAGGCCCTATCTTAGAAAGGATGGACAAGATAATATGATATTATCTCTTCTCTATGCCACGTTGTTTTAGATGAAGCACCAACACTTTGGACTTGGTCAAGAAGTCTTGGATTGTCTGATAGTGAGCGGGACTCAGTGAGGTTAGCTCATTTTCAAGTTGATGGCCTCTCATATCATCAGTCTTCCCAAATAGTGACTCAAGCTTGAGCCAAACTTCATTGGGTGTTCCAATACTATCTACATGGAAGAGAACATCTCTCAAACTTCCGGTAGAAAGCATGCCAAATGCCTCATCAATTCTATTGAAGTACTTATGTTTCACCATAGTAGAGTTGGGATCGGTATCAGTTCCCATGGTGACTCTATATAGTCCTTTCGACCTAATATGGATCACCATTTTGGCCTTCCATTAAAAATATTTGAATAGGGTCATCAATACATGAGTCTTCTCCATTATGCTTGCGCACTGTGTGACAGAAACAATGTTGTACCTACAATGCAAACACTCAGATTTTCTGGAAATGCCCTAAACAACAATTCAAACACTCAGTTTTGATTTGTAGCTCCACAAAGCCATGATACCATGTGAGAATTGCTTCACAGTAAGATCTAGGAGCTAGAGAAATATTCACTATCTAATTTATTCACAAAATATGCAAGAGAACAACAAATGAGAACAAAAATAACACACATAGATGGTGCCAATAATTGATCTTTCTATTAGTGTACAACTTGTAGATCTGTATGGTACATACATATATTACAATGGGGAAATTTTGTGATCCTTTGGAGGCTATCTCGATGCATACAAGTGTCAGGATATGATTTGACCCCTAAACTCCCCTAGGTTGACCAATAGTCTCCCAAACCATACCAAATAGTCACGAATGCAAGTGTAAACATGTATGGAGGCATGTTAAGTCATAAATGCAGGAATGATAGAAATGGGTGAACACTTGTGTAAGTGGGAGAGCCTCTAGGAGTCAATAAATGCCTAAGAAGACCACAAAACATCCGCATTCACACACTAACGCTCATAGTCACACATAGAGTGGTATGTAATCAATGAGGGCTCCTAGGTTGTCAGGATGATCAAAATAGAGCACCTCAACGGTCAAGATGATCAAAGTAGAGCGCCTCAACTATGATTTAATGAGCCAGAAATCACCTATTAGACCAATATTGATCAGTATAACCTAAGTAGGATCATATAACATAAGTATCGGACAAATGAAAAATGCCTCCTAGGTGTAAGACCATGGTACTAAGGTAGATTAGCACTCTAACAAACACCTCTAGAGTGCATTAGTTTAGCATAAGGTCACTTGTCACAAATAGTAAAATTATATGACCACATCAATGGACAAATATCCTTAGTATAATTGTTATGATAGATAATTAATGTGATAGATAAAAGTGGGCACATAAGGATCATGCAGCTAATATAAAAAGATAAGAGATAGCATGCATAGATAAATAGATAATTCAAATTTCCCATGGTAATTAACTTCAGTTAAATAGAGAATTTGAATTGCACATATTATTGATTCCAGTTAAAAGAGAATTCGAAATTGCACATGTTGTTGACTTCAGTTAATAAAGAAGAAATCGAATTTTGAACTCCAATGATGTAACCAATGCAAGCTTTAGTTAAAGTAAAGAGAGATCAATTTGATCACTCTAGTGATGCAATCAAGAATGAGTTAAGTTAAAGGATTTAACTAAGTGATAATAAAGTACTTAACTAAAGTGTTTTGCATGATGACACTTTAATTAAACTAAAAGACAACACTTAAGTTGAAACACTTAAGTTAACTAAGTGTTCACATGACGATACTTGAGTATTTACATGATGAAACTTAATTTAGAATCCTAACTAAGTGATCTAGAATCCAATTGAAGTATGAGTTCATTCTGAAGTCAATGTATGATGTATTTAGCCAAGCATATGATCTATTGCAAGTTGGCTATGTAGAAATAAATCAAGTGATGTAATTTTGATGTATCTAGGGAAAATGGGTGAATCAATGTGTAGGGTTCACCTACCAGCGAAAAAACTGTGAATTGTTGTGCAAGGTTTACTCTTTAGTGTTGAAAGGGTGAATGGTTGAGAGGACAGGGTTCACTTGTGAAACTAATGTAGATTGACTTGTATGATGGGAATATTGCTAAGAACCTCCTTCCATATCTATTCTCTCTTTCTCCATGATTACACCTGGGGTGTTGATTCTCCCTTATCTTGCACCTAGGGTGCTGAAATAAATATGTTATTATAAAAGACATTCTCTACTATCTATCGATGTTATAAATTGGATATTTTCTTGGGTTTTTATCCGTTGTTACTTTGAGAGTTTCCCCCAAGGTACATATTTTGTTATGTTTTATTTCTTATGTGTATGTATGCTAAAATTGTGTCAAGTGCTCAGTAATTATGCATTTAAAGAATAAAGATCAAATTTCAACAAAAAATTCAAATATGTCACCTTGGATATTGCACTTGGACCACATGTGTGGGGTTTTGAGAGGATCATTCTAGTTTTTTTCACATCATTTATGTACTTGGTTATATTATGGGCCATTTGGAAGAGATAAATCCCATTCTTAGATATGTATTGTATCATTTCTATGTGCTTGACCATTGATTAGGTGGTGCATACCCCTTATCTGGGATAGTTGTTGGTTTGTGGAATTGGTTATCTAAGTATTTATCACTTTTTCCATATCTAGAGAATTTGTGATCCTGTTATAGGATGATTTTCCACACCTCACGCATAATTCCTTCATGGCATTCCCTTTTCCCCATGTAGACTCCATATACCCCTTTTACTCATTATAGCCATGATGCTTCAAATTAACCCTTTAGAATTCATCTTTGAAGACATACGTAGGTCATCAGTTGTACAAATCGCATATATGCATCGCCCACCACTACAACCCACGTACATTGTGTTTTGTGCTCAAAAACAAAAAAATATTTGTAGTTCTCCCTATCAAGTAATGAATACCTTGATCCTTGGCCTTCCACATGTTGGGAAATGCTCTAATTCAACCTTCATTTCCCATTAGAGGGCTATATATTTATTGATTGTGAAGCATTGGAGGGGGGGGAACTTAGAGAGTAAAGAGACTGTAGAAAAAAATTTCCCCGTTACCATATACTTGAGTCTGCATCTCTTTTTCATGGTTGATAGAACCATTTGTGTTCATCTCCCAAGGTCTTCATTCCCTTTTGTGATATTTCTTTGTATGGAGGATTGAAATGGTGGAGTCCTAGGTGGAGGGACTTGGTTTATCAGTTCCGATGAGGTGCTGACAGAGTTTATCACATTGTATATTTGTTTTTATACTAATAGAAATATCCATTTCTTGTCCAAATTTCATGTGCAATTGTTTATATTTATCCATGGGTGTAATTTCTTTATACATGTCAAAATGGATTATGCTAGATTCAATACTAAAACGTAATATATTTTATGCTTGGATATATGTTTGTTGTTGAGGGAAAATTGTAGGGACATGTTTTGGATTGTGAGATCAACAGTGGTATTCTCCAAACATCTGGTTGAGGTACAGTTTCTATCCCTTAGTTGTTAGTTTCTTTAAATTATCTAGCATGCTTGAGAATGTATTTGATTTATGCAGTCATACTAGTCTGTTGTGGTCCACCCCAAACCATAGGAATATTTTCTTCGTAATAGAATTTGCAACCATACTTGGGAATTTCTTTTTTGTTGGGGTTTTTGGGTGCATTTTTGCTCTAATTTCTCTATGTTTCTCTGTGTTTCTATGTAACATTTGGTAGTTCGTTCATCCATATGATAGTTCCTTGGCTTGATTTTAACCACCTTCTTCTTTATATATGCGGGTCACAGTACATACAATCATATATATACACAGGTTGTCCTCTGGCAAGTCATGTGCATACGCTTCTATTCTTTGAACAATCACATATATCTCCTATTTTGGTTGATATATTGGTATAAGAAGTTGTTGGGTGGGTTGTGAGTGTTGTTGGGTCTTCTAGGGTCCTTATATTGTCTGTTGATTTCTCCTATTGTGACTAGAAACATTTTTTTATTGGTCTTTTTAAGAAATTTGTTCTTGTCAATTTATCCCTTTTTGTTTTTCTATTAGTGCACTGGTCCTTAAGTCTTGGTGTCTTGCTTGGCTTGTGTTTTCTTCTTAGTGTAGGGACTAAGAATTTAATGGTTATTTTTTTCATTTTCACTCATTTAATCTGAAAATACAAAAATCATTGCATTGTTGCATACTCATTTGAATTTTGCATGTGCATGAAAGTAAGTACTTGCATTGGTTTGATTGGGATGAGATTAGTATTTAGGATCTCATTCAAGAAAGGTTGCATTTGCATTCGAAAAGGAAAATGAATTATTGTGTATTGCATTTAGTGGCATACCATATTTTCATTTGGAAAAGAAGTTTTCACTTGGAATTTTTTTTAGGTGTGCATATTTTCTTTTATTTCGAAGTCATAACATCACTAGTTTCATGACCATATCCATTGAATAAGCACAATGAATTAAAATAAGTGCTTAATCTAAAATTGATTAAAACGATTTTTATTTTATAGGGTGCACCAACAAGCTTAGGTTTTGGAGTCTTGGAATAGGATTTTGTGAGTAAACTTCTCCAAGACTATAAAAATGAAAGAATTTAGGTGTCTGACTAGGGAGAGGAGAAATCCTTGTTATAATCGGTGTTATCAAGAAGCTCCTCTTACATAGGATTTAAGGGCGAGGCAGGATGCACGTTGATGGTGGGGATAGCCCTCCATTACCTTAAGCAAGCGCTAGAGATATTTCCAGGATATTATTCATATTTAGTGGCTCTTGAGGCACCTTTGGTGCTTTCGAGATTCAGGATTTGTTACCATTCCCATTCAGTAGATACCGCCTGGTACTGTCCGCATGAGCATTGGTTATACTGAGGTTACCTTAGTTTATTTTCCTAGGTATCAAAGGGGGTACTTGTAGAGGTTATTATGTGAGTGTCCTAGCTAGGTAGGGGTCAGATGACACAGTCGCTTTATGCATTGAAGCTTAGGGACACTATAATTGGTTACACACCTCTTCTTATAGTGTATGGTAGTTTTAGGAACTTGTTAGGAGATACATACCTGATACATTTAGGATCTCATTTGTCCTCATTCTTTTCTTATTTTAATATGTCTTATCTTACTTAGGGTTTTGCTTTATGTTCACTAGTTGGATTTAGCAATAGCAGTTACTTGAGTCTCTTTTTCTATGGATTCATTGTGGATCAAGTTCTGACACTCTTCCATTATTGTCGTTTAGTAGGATTACCTCATTGTGATCCTTCACCACCTCTTTATAAGAGGGTGTTGATGCCTGGAAAAATCCTAGGTACCGACAGTAGGGATTTTCCCCAATAACTGTTCCCAATTAGAACGTTTATCATTTGGTATGGGGAATTCGTCTGGTTAGCAGCTTGGCTACTATAGAATTAAAAGAAATCTTTAAATTTGTTTTATCAGTTGTGGACCGGCCCACCATTTTTGTAATTTTATATTTTATGATTAAATGCAAGTGCCTAGACTAAATGTAAGTGATCAATGGGTAATAAACTCACTAGATATGCGCAGGTCTTCCCTCCGTCTTACCGATCCTTCCCCATAATCACTCTACGAAATAAAAGAAACAACTAAGATATTCTAAAATATTCTAACTATCCTCAGGGAGCAAATTTTATATTAGAATGAGTAATATACTGTATTGTTTTCACATGGAATCCTACAGATAGTTGTTAAATTCTTCATACTTAAATACAACTGAAAAATAACACAAATATAGTTATGTTAATTTAAAACATCCATTACTCATTTATTGCACAAGATTCATAACATAAAATGAAATCATTCATAAACACAAATAATTCAGCAAGTTTAGAACGATCTCACAAATTGTACAACATGCCAAAACATAAATAATTCATCATTCAGTGATCCACACAACTTGTTTTGAAGCTCATACAATCCTTCCTCCACCCAAAATTTGGTTCTCTTTATTTATAAAAAGTAGTTCTCATTACAAAAAGCTTCAGCATATGTGTGCCAGAAAAAGTCCCCTCTCTATTCCATTCTACCCCTACTTATACTTTTTCAAACTGACTTTTGGATACCCATGCCCTTTTGGATTCCTTAACTCTTCAATGTAAATTTTTTTTTCTTCTAGTGACTAGCACTAGGAAAATAAAATAATATAAGGTAATTTACAAAAAGTGACACATGTGAATACAACAAAACAGATTAGGTGTGCCCAGTCAATCCCTCAATGAATTGTTTCTATGCAGCAACATCTGCAACGATGGTCCTAAATTCCATAGGTTCCAATAGTCGAACTGTTACTTCATGTACAACTAGCTGTGACTTTATCTCTGTTTCTTTTGGTGGCGTTAATCTAAGTTGATCCTCCAGCAAGAAATTATTGACTGTAGCTTGTGCAACCAAGATCTTAACTACTTTCTCAGTGAGGCCCTTAACCTATTGTATGTTGAGTTCATCATCCTACAATCTGTCATGGAGGTACTTCAAAAGATATTCTTTTTCTTGAAAATCTTGTAGTCTCTTTGTTACAGAAGTATGAAATCCGTTATGTGTTGTAAGAACCCTTTTGTAAAAATCCATACATTTCTGCAAATTTTTCCCAACTGCAGCGGTCAATCTTGCGACATCCTTGCTACTGAAATCCATGAGTTCATACTCGATCTTCAAACTATCTGTACTTTTCTGAGGAAAATTTTCCAGAAATTCTGCATTAGTCTCTATCCAAGTCAGTTGACCTTGGATAATTTATGCAACTTCTAGAGTTCTCATTCTGAAGTCAGTGGATATTACTAAGATCTCTTGTAATCCGGTTTCTTTCTACTTATTGTTGTATACCTCTTCTGCTAGTTTTAACTGAACTTGATATATTTTTCTTCTGATCAGGGGAGAATTTTCTTGAAGAGGGGTGTTATTGATTTGCCACACATTTTCTGTCTTAAGATGAATCTCCAAAGAACCATTTTGTGCCTCCAATTCTACGATTTGGGCCTTTAACTCTACTTGTTTATCAACTACAAGCTTCTGCGCTTCTAGCTCTGACACCTTGTTTTCAAGGTCTTTCTTTTCCCCTTCAATGGTAGTACTTGATAATACTAAGGCCTCCTTTTCTTCTCCTAAGACCTAGTAGGCCTCCTGGAGCCATTCTAAATCCAAAAGAGTAGCCTCATGCTTTCTCTTCACCTCTCAGCCTTCTAATCTTTCATTCATCAGGGTCTCTTTCATTTTCACCATATTCTCTTTGTATTGATCTATGACTCCTTTCATTTTGTAAACATTATAAGCATTAGAATGTGCAGTTACGACATGATCGAGGCCATTTGATGTTGATCTTATCTGTCTTTTTCATGGCGATCTTTTCAGTAAATGTGGTTACCTCAAGCGGTGTACCCACTTTTAGCTTCTTTTCTAACCTCCAAACAATGGTTTTCTACTTAGGATCAAAGAAAATTTTATCCAGACATGAAACTGCATGCTGCTTAGATGGAGTGAAGGTTACTAATCCCAACTCAACAATATGGAGGTGACCCCCTGTTAATATATCTCCTGAAGTAGAAGGAGGATTTTCTGCATTGTCCTATGTAGTATTTTGTTTTTTATTCTCCCTATCTTGGTCCTCTTTCTCTTTCAGTCTCGGTTCCTCAGCTATCTTCTCTGCTTCTTCTTTTGCTTTGTCGATTGATTCCCTTTTCATTCTTTCTTCTATTCCCTTTTCATTCTTTCTTCTATTCCCTTTTGCTTCTGCTCCTCTTCTTCCTTTTTCTTGGAAGCTTCTTCTTCTTTATGTCTTTATTATTCTTCTTCCTTTTCTCTCTGATCCTCTTCAAATAACAATTTATTTTCTCCTTCTACTAACCTTCGTGTCTCTTCCTCTTTCTCTCTCTGAGTAGCTTCTTCTTCCTATGTTTTCTGTTCGGTGGTGGTGGTGTTGCTTCCTTTACCTCCTGGAACTATGATTTTCTTCTTGAAACACTTGTTTAGAGCAGTCATGTTACAAGCTTTGTAGTACACTTCATGATATTTGTCTAAATGATCAGAGTATTCAAAATTTACCTTCACAAGTGCACGATGTGCAACAACCTTTCCTTGAGAATCGTTTCTATGAAAACGTTTTTCACCAAAATGGAAATTTTCCAGGTCTTTCACAAAATACAGTGCACTTTTAAATTTGGAAAATTTATAACTGCCCACATAGAAAGGCATTGGTGGGAATACTGGCTTCTTCATATCAAACAGAAAACTCCCGAATCCGTCCAAAAAGAGTTGTCGTACTGCTTCATTAGGCACAATATAATCAATGGCATACTTGGGGAGTAGTGAAGGGTATTTAGTTCCTCCGTACATTCTCAAATATGTGCCCTCTTTGGAGAAGAAATAATCTCCATATTCCCTAATAGATTCTAAAGAAACTTCGGACATACATTTACATTCCTCAAGAAAAATTTTAATCAATAAATAGGCATTAGGAATTTCTCATAGATGAGCTTGTAAAAGTTGTGATATTTATGGGCCCATAAAATTTGGTATGCGGTGTAAATGGGCGCTTTTCCCTCCTTCCAGTTGCATTTCAGCTTCTCAAATGAGTGTAGGAAGAGTATACAGTCAATTAAAAACGATCCCATGTGGAACTCATATTTTTCGTTGGATCATTCCTCCCAGCGCTATAGATATACAAGAAGACAAGCCATTAGCTATGATGTCTACCCAGTTGAAAATAGTACCTTCTGTTATAGTTGATTTTACCACACCAGGTAGATCACACATTTATGGCATTCCCTTTCCCTCTATAGAATCCTTGGACCCCATGGACTTATATTATGCTTTGATGTTCCAATATCTTCCCCAAAAATTTCTTGTTTATACCTATAAGTGACTTTTAAAGCAATACCCGCGTGTATACGCATATTTTGACCTCAAACCCACGTACATCGGGATGTGTGCAAAATGACAAATATTTTTGGATTTTTCCTCATTTGATTTCGAATAAATTGAATCTTGGCCTTCCAAACGCCTTGAGAATGCTCAAATTCGACCCTCCATTACCTCTTTGGAGCACTCTATATTGAGGCCCTTGGATACATTGAAGAGTAAGGAAACTATAGTCCATTGTTTCCTCAGTTTTTCTTATACTTGAGGCTGCATCCCTTTGTCCCTTGGAGCACATAGTGTTCTTCCCAAGCTTGCATTTTCTCTATGAGCTTGCTATCGAGAGATGGAGGATTGAAGTGGTGGAGGACTCAGTTTCTCCGGTTCGCAGAAGTGCCTACAGAGTTTGTCACTATTGTATCTCTGATTTATTAATAAAAATATATTTTCTTGTCCAATTCATGTGCATATTGAATAACAATATTGAATCCATGGATGTGTCTAATTGCTTATACATGATTGCTTATATATGCTAGAGCAGTGCTAACACATTTATATATATCATGCTTGCTTTGTTTATTGTTGTTGAGAGAAAATTATAATTGCAATTTCATTGAAAAAGCTCAATGGGGATCTACTTCAACCATGGGAACAAGGTACGGTTCTATATCCCTTAGTGTTAGATTTGCTTACTACTCTTGTGTATTGGGAAAGATTGATTTATGGTGTCATACTGTCTCTTGTGGTACCCCCAAGCCATAGGAAGTTTCTCTCCGTAAAAGAATTGGTGACTTTGCTGGGGAGGTTCCTAGTTGTTTTTCTTTGGGGATTGGGTATTCAATGGGTTTGAATTGCTCTTTATTTCTCAGTTTCTGTGTCAGTTCTGGAGTTATGTTTTCCCAGTAGTTTCCTATAGGAGTAATTTGGTCTTGGCTTATAAGTTTGCCCTATTTTTCTTCCTTTTTATTCCTGTACGCGAGTATTTGCATTATAGTTGCATATACACGCAGTTTTCTCTTGAATTCCTATGTATGTACATAGGTTTACTACATACAATCGCTTATGCTTTGGTTTTGAGATTTTTGTGGGAGATTGAGTGTTGTTGGGTGAGTTTTGATGATTGTTGAGTATTCTTGGGTATTGTTGGTGTCTATATACAGCCTATGTTTATGACCAAATACCCCTTTTGATTTATTTTTAATTAGGTTTTGTTCTTGTCATTCATTATTTCCTTTTTGTTTTGGGATTAGTGCATTAGGTCACTTTTATCTTGGTTCCTTTCTTGGCTGTTGTTTGTGAGTGATTGCAGGGTCTGATAGTTGTAGAGTCTGTTATTGCTTTTTATATCTCATTTATTTCTAAAAGTACAAAAATATTTTTCTTTTACATCATTATGCATTCTTGCACTTTTGCACTCGCATGGTACTTGCATTAGGTTTTTCTTACTGAATTATAGTCAGGTGTTCATTTAGAAATGATTGCGTTCTCATTTGAAGGAAAAAAATTGCATCTCATGTAGTGGCCTACCCTATTTTTCATTCTACAAATATTGCACTTAGCATTGTTTGTTAGGTGTGCAATTTTATTTCACTATTGAGTCTTCATATCATTAGTTGCACGACCATTTCCCTTTGATTAATTAAACCCATTAAAATCGACTCTTAATTAAAATGAACTACACATTTTTCTTTTATAGAGTTTACAAACAAGATTAGGATTTAGATTCTTGGAATAGTTCATTGTGAGTCAATTCTCAAAGACTACCAAACATAAACAATTAGGTGTATTTCCAAGTGAGAGTGTGAAATCCTTGGTATAATTAGTGTTTCTCAGGATGCTACTCTTACACAGGAGTTAAGCACAAGGAAGCACATGCGATTGTGATTGGGATTACCCCTGGTCACTTTCTATGAGCGCTGGAGATATTTCCAAGATTGTATTCATATCTGGGGGCCTTTGAGGTATGGTTGGTGAACCCTTGGGGTACCAATTGTGATTTTAGGCTTCGGGCTTTGCTACCCTACACATACGGTCGATCCCTCTGTCGAGCACCCTAAATGCAGATAAGTTATTATCAACACATAGAGCTTACGAAATTCATTGTCAACCCGAGGAAGTCTTTTGTCTCAAAGGGTAAGTGCACAATATATGCTTAAACACCCAAATCATTGTAGTTAATACTGCTCTTAAACAACTATGTTCATCCCTCAAACTCTGTGTGATCCCACCAATATTCTAACTCTACAAATTCAACCTTTTCCTTCTAGGCATCAACAAGAAATGAAATCAGATTCAATCCTAATTACTGACAGAAATGAAATCCTATTCATAACCTAAAATAAATGAATTGCCTAATTGATCTAATCACACTTAGAATCCGTAATCATAAATTAATTGTAATATAGAATTTCGATTGCTACAGATCAAGCTCGGCTATTCTAAGAATTGAATTGCAGAAACAAATATCAACAATTATAACAATCAAAGAATTACAAAGGGTTCGTGGGATGTCAATCTGAAACCATGAGATGAACAGAGCTGTGTACAGCTATTGAATAAATTGCATAAAGACTATCTACTCAGTCGACTGTTACACTGTTACAGTTATCGATCTTAGGAAAATGCAATACTGTAAATCACACATATTACTGTTGTGCACACAGAAAATATGATTAACAAAACATCACACAACCATGAATTAAAAGATCCTACCTTAACTCAACAATCTCTGTGGAAGGCGGGCCCAGCCTTCACACAGAGACGCTGGATGAACAATGTACAGCTCCCTTAAACCAGTAGTAGCTCTTTGTATTAAAAAGGAAGAATTATTACAGATTGCTCCCGCTGTCAATACACCAAATAAATTAACTATTTTTCAACCCCCTGGGTCGAGACAGCTTTCTGCATTTATACATACAAGCGATAACGTCCAATCCTATTACAAAGGGCAGCCATGAAGATCTCTGATCTTCAGGCGCCCTGAATAACACCGGTTGTTACAAGACGTGGCATGATACAATTATAGAAAATGCGAGAATACTGTTGACTGGCCCAGAAGTGGCGATCTTCTCAGATCGCCATAATATTCGAGAAGCTACGCCGAAGATCCCTCGATCATAGCACATTCTATTACTGCTACTCTGACCGGCTCTTATCTGGAATGTCACGTGCCTCAATAGATGATGGACAAATTGAGGATCCCTTTTATTTCACGACCATCCCTTGTCCCTAGAATTGTTCAGCTCCATCCCCCTGCATTCTGCTCATCTCACATTATCTTCATAGATCACACATATTAGCACAATTTCGAGAGATAAATAGCCTTAATTGTCTACAAGAATAAGCATTAATAAGGTAAAACAATAATCAGTCTTACCTTGACAATTTAGGGAATAAAGTGAAGAAATTCAGTCTGATTGGCATGCTAAGCAGTGTAAAACAAGGGAAGAAAGGTGATTAAAGGTGGTTTAAAAGGGGCCAATTTTGGACTCAACATCTCCCCCCAACTACCCTGTTGCATGTCCTCATGCAACAACCTGCATCACTCGGAATCTGAATCCTGCATTGAGCTCTGTTCGTGGAGAGAAGAAAAATTGTAGGGAAACTCAGGTTTCTCACCTGTCTTCAGAAAACCTCTGTGAATGACCCAGTACTGCCAACATCTCTGCTCCTCTGCCCTAGTCATGGAAAAATCCATGTTGTATGGTTCTGCTGGACACCAAATAAGAGGAAATTTGAACTTTAAACCCAGCCAGTTGACTCCACATTCCTTCATACACCCTACATAACCCTTGACTCTATAGAGTGCATGTTTAAAATTTTTAAAGCAGTAGGGGTCCCTGTTTCTAAGTGCAGAGGAGGCAACCTGCCATTTGTGCTTGCTCCCCTCTAATGCAACCTGTTGCTGTCTAGAAATGGATTTTGTACAAGTGGAGATTACCTCTTCCTGCAAGTTCATGATATGTTGTGCCTGGGAAGGGCTGGAAAGAAAACCCTTGTATCGAGCCACAAGGATGCCAGGATTCTGGGGCTCACTTCGAATCCATAAATTAGTATGGGCTTCATTGTGGGAAAAGGTCTGGAAATACCTTTCCCACTGAACATGATTGTTCACAAAAGAGGCAAAGGCTCGTAGCTGAACATCACCTACAAATGGAACAGGGTTTGAGTGTCGATCCAGAGGGCACGCCATCTCGTGTAGGTATAGTTCACATAGCAAGTTTTGCTCTTCAAAATTGCTCCCAAGGAATGTCTCCAAATTTTTTTCTGAGGTTGCAATTTCAAATGACCTCCCCTCCTGTACAGCTTTTAATTTAAACCAGACAAACTGCTCGAAGAGAAACACTGGATAAGAGGAAGAGGGCTTCCTAGTGCCTATGAGTTCTCGGGATAGGGCATACATTTGATCCTTATCCTTCTGCATGGATGAGAATTTTTTCAATTTCTTCATCTCCTTCTGCAACTCCTCTACCTGAGCTCTGTGGCCCATACATTCTTCATCCCCCTGCTCTTCCAGCGCTCTAATAATTCTCTTATGCTCATCCAAAGCAATTGTCTTTTTCTAGTTTTCTTCCACCTGACTTCTCCATTTAATTACTTCCATCCTCAGGGCTGAAACTTCTGCTGTGAGATCTGAAATCTCCTGTTTATAATGTTCTTCCTGCTCTGAATCCAAATCAATAAAATTTTTGAAAGGGAGGAGTATTGTCTCTTGTGAGACAGTGTCTTCCAGCACTTCTTCTATGAGAGTTGCTAGTTCTTGTGTGGCAGCAACATCCCCTGGATTTTCTTCCATAACTGTGATTGGTGCTTGTTGAGACATTGGTTCTTGTGTAACAGTGTCTTCTCCCTGATCCATCTGTATCTCTGAAATTGATTCTTGTGTTGCTAGTTCTTGTGTGAAAGCAACACCCCCCGGGTTATTTTCTACAACTGTATCCAAGGCTTGTTGAGACACTGGTTTTTGTGTAACAGTGTCTTCTCCCTGATCAACCTGCATTTCTGAATCTGATTCATGTGTTGTTGGTTCTTGTGTGGCAGCAACATCTTTCAAACTCTCCTCAG
>LPNX011133336.1:350179-379991 GCA_001517045.1 Pseudotsuga menziesii
TCCGGTGCCCATCTATCAAATGGTTCAACTACAAGTTGAGGCTGTAGGGGAATCTGATCTGTTCGATTGGGTTGGCCCATCCTTTGGCAACTGTCACAGGACCGGACATACTTCTTGTCATCCCTGAACAGAGTCGGCCAGTAATAACCCATCTGTAGTGCTTTATGCCATGTTCTTTTATCTGCAAAGTGCCCTCCACAAGGTCCCTCATGACAGGATTTTAATATAGGAAACATCTCATCTTCTCTTACACATCTCCTGATCTCAAGATCATGCCCTGTGTAGAAGAGATGGCCATTTAACCAACAAAACCTGGCACTGCGCTGAATAATTTTTCTTTTTTCTCGTTTTGTCATATATGGCGGGAGCTTCCCTGCAACCAAATAGTTAGCAACGTCTGCATACCATGGAGAATGAACTGAAAGTGCAAATAGATGCTCGTCTGGGAAAGAATCCTCAACAGGAAAACTGTCATCACTGTTAGTAAGACGGGATAAAAAGTCAGCAACAACATTTTCCTTCCCAGGTTTATCTAGAATAGTGATATCAAATTCTTGTAACAACAAAAGCCATCTGGTCACTCTGGCATTGGTAACTGGTTTGTTCATTAAGTATTTGATGGCAGAGTGGTCAGTGTGCACAAATGTAGGATACCCGGTGATATAATGTCGAAATTTATTGATGGAGTAAACGATAGCTAGGAATTCTTTTTCAGTAATAGTGTAGTTAAGCTCAGCAGGGGCTAGATTTTTACTAACATAATAAATGGCATAAGGTTTTTGGCCCTCCTGCTGTCCTAATACTGCCCCAATGGCAGTGTCAGAGGCATCTGAGGAAATATGGAAGGGCAGGGTCCAATTAGGCCCCCGTAATATGGGAGTTGTAGACAGCTTTGCTTTAAGTTCATCGAATGTTGTCTGGCATGCTGCATTCCACACAAACTGTGCATCCTTCATTAGTAAAGAGAACAAAGGAGAAGCCAGTTTGGAGAAGTTTTCTATGAATCTTCGATAATATCCAGCATGTCCCAGAAAGCTTCTCACCTCTTTCTGAGTTGAAGGGGTAGGTATATTCTGTATTACTTTGATTTTTGCAGGGTCTACCTGTATGCCATTGGCAGAGATAAAATGCCCCAATACCACCCCCTCACTCATCATCATATGGCACTTCTCAGTGCTCAATGAAAGCTGAGTCTGTTCACAGTGAGTTAAAACCTTCTTTAAATTTTCTAGTGCCTCATCGAAATCCCTGCCATAGGGAGTGAAATCATCCATGAAGATTTCCATGCTATCATTGACTAATTCAGAGAATATGCCAATCACAGCTCTTTGGAACGTTGTTGGTGCATTGCACAATCCAAATGGAAGTACTCTGTAAGCAAACTTCCCCCAGGGACAGGTGAAGGTGGTTTTATCTTGATCCTCAGGAGCAATTTGGATTTGGTTGTACCCACTGAAGCCATCTAGGAAGGAGAAGAACTTCTTCCCTGACAGGGTATCAAGTACCTGGTCGATAAAGGGTAAAGGGAAATGATCCTTTTGAGTTTCTTTGTTCAGTTCCCTGTAATCAACACAGACCCTCCATTTCCCATTTTTCTTGGGTACAATCACGAGTGGAGAGACCCACTCACTATCCGAAATAGGATATATAAATCCTACTTCCAAAAGTTTCTGGATTTCCTCCTTCACTATATCCCTCAGATTGGGGTTCATGCGTCGTTGGGGTTGACACACCGGCAGGGAGTCACTTTTGATATAAATGTGATGAGTGCACAGATTAGAGGGGATACCCCTCATATCTGTATACTCCCAGGCAAACGCCCCCTTATGTTCTTTCAAGAGGCTGATCAGGCGTTTCTGCTCCTCTAAGGAGAGACTAGGATTGATATTCAAAGTCCTTCCAGGTTCTACCTCAATAGGAATGCTTTCTGAATTTTTCACAACCGGGATTATGTTTTTGGCACCAACCAAGGCTTCTTCCGTAAGATTCTCTTGTTCTTCCTTGCCCAGGGTAGTGTTCAGAATTTGATAAACCTCTCTATTCACTGAAGTGGGTTCACTAATGAAATTGCTAATGGTATCATCTTCTGTTTCATTTTTAAAGGTTAAGGCCTTCCCTATAGTTAATAATGGCTGGACATCCTCCTCCTCCTCCTGCTCTATCCAAAGGGATGTTTCAGCCTCTAGACTTGGCCGAGCTGGAGGATACAGGGTGAGGTTTTTAGTATCCATACCATTAGATATAGTCATGGACCCCAATCGACAGCTGATGCAAGCATCAGCTGTGGCCAACCACGGTCTCCCCAGGATCAATGGGTGTCCCCCCAGCTGCGATTTTGGTTGTAATACCAAAAAGTCAGCTGGGTACTCCCATGAATCTACTGATATAACAAGGTCGTCCAAAATCCCTTCGCGTCTGATGGTGGATCTGTCTGCCAATTCCAAAATAGTAGGGGTCGGTCTAAACTTAGTGAGTCCAAGCTTCTTTACAGTTTCCATAGTTATAACATTGATTGCTGCTCCCAGATCCACTAGGACGTTGGGTATCTGTGTCTGTCCTATATGTACAGTAACGGTAGGATTACCAGGGTCGTCGTATTTAGTCACAGGGGCTTTTCCTGTTATCAAGGCCGATAAGTTTCCTATGACATGAACTGTGGGAGGATCCCTGAGTTTCCTTTGTGTTCTTCTTGTACACAGCTCCCGAACTGTTCTAGCGTAAATGGGCACATCTTGGAGAGCTTGAAGGAGGGGAATTTTAACATAAAGGTTCCTTAACTCTCCGAGGAGGTTAAACTGAGGTTGCCCCCCCATTTTTGGTAGCAGTAGTCTCTCGAGGTATGGTGGTTGCTTTATCAGATGGGAAGGCTGTATCTCGTCAGGTTTTTCATTGGATGGTTCAGCCGTCCCTTTATCATTGGATGGTTCAGCCGTTCCTTCTAAGGGATGCCCAGCATCCTCAATGATGGGAATTGAGTCAAATGGATGCTGTAAGCTCTCCTCTTCTCTATGCTCAGGGGATGAAACATCCTCTGTAATTACAGGTTCTACAATTTTCCCAGATCGTAAATGGATTTCATTACAGGGTACAGGGGAAAGAGGGTAGGCTGGCATGTTGACAGTCTCCAATTGGTGGACTGCTTTATTGTTTGGGTTAGGATTAGGTTGGGCAGGCAGCTGGGGTCGTATTGGTATATTAGGGACAGAATTGTTTTGCAGCTGCAGCTGTGACTGTGGAGGTAAGTATTGAGGATATGGAGGAATTTGAGGGAATTGGGGAAATTGAGGAGAATACGGTGCTTGTTGAGGTAGATATGGTTGAGTAAACTGGTTCCCAGGATGAAAATTCCTCCATCCAGGAGTCCACGACGTAGGTTGGGGTGGTGGCTGTGTCCAGGGATTCCATGAATTATAGTTTTGCGTTGCAGGTTGAGAGGAATTCCACTGCGTATAATTTGAAGGGAATTGTGTATTCACATTTTTCATATTATTCCAATTCCCCATATTGTTCAAAAATGGAAGAGAGTCTGGAGACATACCTTGATTTCGAGGCTGCCACGGTTTCTTTTGTGCAATAAAGTAGGCTGCTTCCACATCCGGGTTTGATGCCTGCAGAACAGCCTTGACTTGAGGAAGTGAAGGGCATTCCTTCATGTCATGGTTCAGCTCACACAGCTGACATACGTTCACTTTGTCAAGCGGGCATTCTCTCAATGGATGATTCTTTCTACATCGGGGGCAGAACACACCTAATGTGAGATCCTCTACTGCTTGTTTTTGTTTCGCCTTCAGGACATCAATTTCCGAAGAGATGGAGCTCATCATTTCTGTTTTAAAATTTTCAAGTAGATTGCATATCTCTGCACGGGTAGCACCTCCATTGGATGACTTCTGAGTTCGGTCGAAGACGTCACGTTCCAACTTTTCTCGTTTATCCCGCTTATTATTCCTGGAAGACCCTCTGGAGTATCTTTTGCACAGCTCCACGACTTTGTCGAAAGGTTCTTTGGAGATGTCTCCCTTACCAAGCAGGTTTAACATGTCTAGACAATCATCCCTGATTCCCCGAAGCAAGATTATTTTGAGTACATCCAGTCCCATGTTCGTCTGCCCAGCTCTCTGCACGTTGTACAACAGTCTTTCCACGAAATCTTCCAAACTTTCGTCCTCCTTCTGCACCATTTTAAATAACTCCTCTCTCTTATCCTTGGTGTTACAATATTCCTGATATTTCTCCAGGAACACCTGCTTCATTGCATCCCAATTAGTAACGGTCCCTCCCCCAAGGCTCATGAACCAGCGTAATACATTGTCCTTCAGGGTAGCAGGAAAAAGTTTTAGTTTTTGGGCATTGGTGATATAATCATAGCTGCGACAAAGAATATCAAATTCAAAAAGGAATTCGTCTGGGTCTTCCACCGCCTTTCCATGGAAACGAGGTAACACCGATGGTGAGATATTCTTCATAGGAGCTACCCCATCTGGTTGTTGAATCGAAAATTGCAATGTAGCCACTGTTCCCTCTGACAGGGAGCGATTCTCATGATGATAGTTTTCTCCCATCACTTCTTCCTCGTCGGCCCCGTGTCTGTTACTCATCTCTTCTGTTTTCTCCTCTTCGTCTCCTCCTGTGTTCTTTTCTTCGTTCTTCTCTTGTTCCTCGTTCTTTTCTTCGTTTTTCCACTGTCCCAGGAGCTTCTGGTGGTACTAATCCCACTCTTCCTTAGTTACACTCCTCCCGTTAATGTGATAATTTGGACCTCTACCATCAGGTCCCGTTGTAACAGCTATGTCTTTGTCTACAGGGATGGCTGAGGACGTCGCAGCTGCTCGTGTATTCTCCACCATGGATCCCGACGCTAGCGCCCCAGGATCAGCAGGGTTTCTTCTGTTAGGAGTTTCTTGAAGACGATCTCCAGTGGATGAATCAGTTCTGTCAACAAGGTCGTCAATGAACGTCCTTCTGCCCAATGGTACTCCTCGACCTCGACCCGAGCCACCTGCACTGTTAGTATCTTGTGGGGTTTTGGGAGTTGGGAATTGATCGCGGTTTACCCTTCTAGTATTCATACAACCCAAATCATTTCATCAGAGAGAATAAAAAGAGACTGATTAGAAATAATTACCAAATGCAACTAATGATAGTGTTTAATTTTTACCCTTCCCCAGCAACGGCGCCAAAATGTCGAGCACCCTAAATGCAAATAAGTTATTATCAACACACAGAGCTTACGAAATTCATTGTCAACCCGAGGAAGTCTTTTGTCTGAAAGGGTAAGTGCACAATATATGCTTAAACACCCAAATCATTGTAGTTAATACTGCTCTTAAACAACTATGTTC
Organism: Pseudotsuga menziesii; assembly: GCA_001517045.1. Taxonomy (NCBI): domain Eukaryota; kingdom Viridiplantae; phylum Streptophyta; class Pinopsida; order Pinales; family Pinaceae; genus Pseudotsuga; species Pseudotsuga menziesii. The sequence goes on from LPNX011133336.1 coordinate 355,522, forward strand.
ATCCCTCAAACTCTATGTGATCCCACCAATCTTCTAACTCTACAAATTCAACCTTTTCCTTCTAGGAATCAACAAGAAATGAAATCAGATTCAATCCTAATTACTGACAGAAAGGAAATCCTATTCATAACCTAAAATAAATGAATTTCCTAATTGATCCAATCATACTTAGAATCCGTAATCATAAATTAATTGTAATCTAGAATTTCGATTGCAACAGATCAAGCTCGGCTATTCTAAGAATTGAATTGTAGAAACAAAGATCAACAATTATAACAATCAAAGAATTACAAAGGGTTCGTGGGATGTCAATCTGAAACCATGAGATGAACAGAGCTGTGTACAGCTATTGAATAAATTGCATAAAGACTATCTACTCAGTCGACTGTTACGCTGTTACAGTTATCGATCTTAGGAAAATGCAATACTGTAAATCACACATATTACTGCTGCGCACACAGAAAATATGATTAACAAAACATCACACAACCATGAATTAAAAGATCCTACCTTAACTCAGCAATCTCTGTGGAAGGCGGGCCCAGCCTTCACACAGAGACGCTGGATGAACAATGTACAGCTCCCTTAAAACAGCAGTAGCTCTTTGTATTAAAAAGGAAGAATTATTACAGATTGCTCCCGCTGTCAATACACCAAATAAATTAACTATTTTTCAACCCCCTGGGTCGAGACAGCTTTCTGCATTTATACATACAAGCGATAACGTCCAATCCTATTACAAAGGGAAGCCATGAAGATCTCTGATATTCAGGTGCCCTGAATAACACTGGTTGTTACAAGACGTGGCATGATACAATTATAGAAAATGCGAGAAGACTGTTGATTGGCCCAGAAGTGGCGATCTTCTCAGATCGCCATAATATTCGAGCAGCTACGCCGAAGATCCCTCGATCATAGCACATTCTGTTACTGCTACTCTGACCGGCTCTTATCTGGAATGTCACGTGCCTCAATAGATGATGGACAAATTGAGGATCCCTTTTATGTCACGACCATCCCTTGTCCCTAGACTTGTTCAGCTCCATCCCCCTGCATTTTTCTCATCTCACATTATCTTCATAGATCACACATATTAGCACAATTTCGAGAGATAAATAGCCTTAATTGTCTACAAGAATAAGCATTAATAAGGTAAAACAATAATCAGTCTTACCTTGACAATTTAGGGAATAAAGTGAAGAAAGTCAGTCTGATTGGCATGCTAAGCAGTGTAAAACAAGGGAAGAAAGGTGATTAAAGGTGGTTAAAAAGGGGCCAATTTTGGACTCAACACCCTCCTGTGATTGTTCGCTTGAGCATTGATTATATTGGGATGACCTTAGTTTCCATACCTAGGTATCGTAGGGGGTACTTGCAGAGGTTATTATGTAGGTGTCCTGGCCAGGTAGGGGTCAGAAAACACAATCTCTTTATGAATTGAAGCTGAGGGCCACTATAATTGGTTATGAACCTTCACTTGTAGTGTATGGGAGTCTCAATCCTCTCCCATGAAAGGTATACATGTTGCATTCGGGAGCTCACATATCCTCCCCTTGGTTTGCTTGTTCTTGGATATATTTTTTCTTAGGAGTGTGCTCTTTGTACGCTAGATTGCTTAGGGTTTCGTAGTTATATTGAGTCTTTTTATTGTGTTGAGTCATTGTGTATCTAGGTGTGGCACTCTGTCGTTCTCATTGTTTAGCAGGACTTCTGCCTTCTACATCTCCTCCTCCTTTGGGAGAGAGAACCAGACAGTCCAGGTGGACTAACTCTCACTTTAATTCACACACCATGAGTGGCCATGAGCCTGAGATCTCGGATATCCCTCATCTTCCTCATCATGTATGGCAGGATGAACCTTCAAGCACATATGGGACTCCTACGGGGTCTGACCATTATATGGTTGGGAAATCACCCGATCATCCTTCACAATTTTCTAGTTACATGAATGCAGAACGTTGATATTGCTCCCGTAGTCCAAACCATGAGACTCAACATGCACCCACTAACACTAGCACAACAAGGTATGGCATGCTAGAACTTCCCGATACCGGTCCAGCACCCAATGTCAGATTGGGTGTTGACCCTGGTGTAGCACCTAGGGGCACTTCCATTCCTTTCCAGGACAAGAGGTTTGGTAGCACTAGTCATATTACACCTTCCATCCCTGTAGTGGAGGATTCCTCACACATGCATCCTAGGCATAGCACTGTCATTCCTGTTCTGGGGCCTAATCCTAGACATGTGAATATTGAAGGAAAAAGCTACATCCCTTCCCATATTCCATCATGTTCAACACCGATTCCTTCAAATGCATTTTTGATGACACATCCTCTTCCTAACTCACATGGTTCTTCAGGCCAAAGTTCTAATGTTAGTGATGTTCATCCTATGTCTGGTCACACAACAATGTCAGAAGTCCAAGTGCCTCCTTATGTGTCAGTCAGGTATGTGCCATCTTATGGACCATCTCATGGATCATCTTATGGACAGTCTCATGGACCAGCTTATGGGTCATCCTATGGATCATCTTATGGACAAACCTATACACCTTATGGGTTCAGGTATCAACCCACTTATCAGTCTCCTAACGATGGATTCGTAACACCCCAACCTCAAGGTATTCCAAACTATAACACGCAACCCTATATGGGTCAAATCGGAGGAGGTTACTATCCAGACTAGAAAAGGCCATGGTGTCTATAAAAATCAAACGTATGTGAACCAACCCTATCAGGGAACATGGAATCAAATGGCTCAGCCTAGGCTCCCTTTCCTTGCAACGTTGAACTTACCTGGCTTGTCGAGATCGACAAATGATCCTATGTCTCATGACCCGGCATGGTCGGTCGTTCCCGCCAAGCTTCCTTCAGGCATTCCAAAGTTTGAAGGTAAGGCTAGTGAAGATCCTGGTGAGCACGTCACGACGTTCCACATTTGGTGCTCTTCTAACTCCTTGAATCACGATTCGGTTCGTTTAAGGCTATTTCAACACATCCTTATGGGGCCTACGGAGAAGTGGTACATAGAGATTCCTAGGGGGACTTATACATGGTTTAATGACCTAGATATCACCTTCCTCAATCACTTTCAGCTACCCATGCATTACGATGCCAGTACTAAACTCTTGTCGACATTTCACTAGTATAAAGACATGCATATATTTGATCACATTCAAGAGTGGCATAGACAAAAGAGATTGATTAAGGCCTTTATACCACCAGAGTTCCTTTTGGAATGGTTCCTCAAGTCTTTATTACCTTACATTTCCAAGGATGTTTGAACATCTGGCATGCAAAACAAGGAGCTAGCTATCTTTAGAGATCAGCAAATGGATTTGAATTATACTTAGTCTGGGATCTTGTATGAGATCATACCAAACCCACCTAGATCCAATTTCGACCCGAAGTTTAAACCTGGGCTGCATGCCAATGGCATTGTTGGCTCTGCAAGTGCCAAACCCGTAAGCTCAGTTACAAACCAAATGAATAATTTGTCTATTAACTAGCCTACGTCAGGACAAGCTACATATTTGTCTCATCCTACCCAAATGACGGATGTAATTTTAGTGCAATTATCGAACCACAAAGGTAACCAGCAACCTAGATGAAATAAAAAGAAAGGTAAAAATAATCAAAAGGGTGGGAATAGGAATGAAAATTATAATAATGACAAGAACAAAAAAAATAATTCTCACGGGGACAAGAAAACTAAGCGTAAGGTAAAATATCCTTGTAAGTTGTGTGGGGATGATCACCTCACTCACAAGTTCCCTCAAATGGAAGATGCCTCAAATTTCATCGCACAAAGCCTAGCTGTGTTGACAAATCCTTTACCACAAAATAAAAATATGAACTCGAGCACCGTGGATCTTGATGGTGCTTCTAGTGGGACTCCAAACCCGTCAGACACCACTAGTGGCAATTGTTGCATTAACATGGTGAATGCTACAAATGTTGTGACTCATTCTAAGGATTATGGTATGTCACAACCCAACCTTTGGGAAGAACTCGATCCACCTGAGAGCTCTTTGCGTATTGAAAATCCTAGTGATAATCATAAAGCTTCGCCTCGCATTCCTAAGGGATTCTTGAAGTGTTCAGGGCACAATACTAATTCCCAAGCCACCCAAAACTATTCTATAATCGAGGATTTGGGCCAGAATCCTTATGTGATGTCCACTTTAGAAGTTCTTCAGACTTGTCCTCTACAAAAGAAAGCCTTGTTTTCTGCTCTTGGGGTGGCTGATGGAATCTCTCCTTCAGTAATAAAATTTGAAACTCATGGATTCAAGCCTCGCTTGCCTTACTATGTGTCCCTTTTGGTTCATGTATAGTTTCTAAACAACACCATCAAGCACACAGTGATTGATGAGGGTGCTGCGGCTTCCGTGATGTATTTTTCATGTTGGAAGGGGTTGGGTTCTCCTACATTGTCTAAGTCAGGAAACATGTTAACTACATTTGATGGGAGATCGTTCCGGCCGCACAACATTCTTCCTTCCCTTGAGGTACAATTGGGAGGGAATACTATTACAATCGAGGTCGAGGTGGTTGATGTGCCCCTTGACTATAATATTTTAATGGGTAGGAACTGGATTTATAATATGCAAGTGGTTGCATTGATGCTCTTCAAGTTTGTTTGTTTTCCTTTGTATGGGAACGTGGTGATGATCGATCAAATATCCTTTTATAATTCTAGTTCGAAAGTATCGTCGGGAGCTTCTATCTTGGTTATCGATCATTCTCAATGAAAAACTGAGAATGTTGGGGTGGGAATGTATCCTTCGCTAATGGGAACTTTTAGTTGTGCCGTGCCCATTATTATGATCAGTTCTAGTCTTGCTAAGTCTTCAACGCCGTTGAGTTTGGTTCCTTTTCTCACTTTGCATATGGAGGATCCTTGGACTCTTCCTTCTCCGAGTACTTCAGGTAAATTTTCTATACCTGCTAAGACATACATGCCGTTGTCTAAAGCTATGGTGGCTTATCAAGATAATCTTGATTCGGTTGTAGATTCTAGTCCTTCCTCTTCGCGTATGGAGGAGGACCCTTATGCATTTCCTGCTTGGGCAGTGTCTTCATCTCACTCATAGGACTACCTTGATGAAATATTTCCATCGGACGAGGCTATTCTCAAGGTTATGTCTGGGTTAGAAAAACCTTGGGGAGAGTTGCATCATATATCTTATTTTCTCGCTAAGCTTGATGATATTGAGCGTGATGAATTTAAGGAAATATTTAGTAAGAAAATTGGTAGGCCCATGGTCCCATTAGGCTCTCCTATAAATTATGTTAAAGGGAACATGGCTAACTTGTCACCAACTATACCTATCATAATTTATTGCATTCTTGGAAAGATTGAAAAAGCGTACATTGGGGCAGATTGTTCCCCCGATGATATTAGAGAGTACACCGATATTTTTAAATAATTTCAAGATGTGTTCGCTTGGTTGTATGAGGAAATGCCAAAAATTGACACTCGCATTGTCGAGCATGAAGTCAAAACCTATCTGGATGCTAAACCTATTCGACAATTCTTGCGTGCAATGAATCCTAGGAAAGCACCCGCTATTAAGGCTGAGATAGAGAAGTTACTCAAAGATGGCTTTATCTATCACGTTCCATTGACGTAGTGGGTGTCAAATCTCGTTACGGTGGATAAGAAGCAGGGAACGATCCATGTATGCACCAATTTTAAAGATTTGAATCGTGCTTGTCCTAAGGATAACTTCCCTACGCCATTTATTGATCAAATCTGGATGAGTGTGCGGGGAGCGAAGTTTTCTCCATTATGGATGGATTTTCTGGATATAATCAAATTCATTTTAAACTTGAGGACCAACATAAGACTAATTTTATTTGTACTTGGGGTAATTTTGTGTATTGAAAGATGCCCTTCAACCTTAAAAATGTCGGAGCAACATATAAATAGGCCATGGCATTTTCCTTACACGATCTTAAAAAGATTATTGAAGTGTATTTGGATGACTTAGGTGCTCACTCTCATATGAGGGTGCATCATCCTTATCATTTGTGTTTGGTCTTTGAAAGATGCCACCATTATCAAATTCAGTTAAATCCTCACAAGTGCATCTTTTGTGTGAAGTTGGTTGCTTACTAGGGTTCATTGTGTCCAAGGAGGGTATAAGGGTTGATCCTTTGAAGGTTGAGGCAATACTTCAATTGTCTCCCCCGTGTAACATTAGACATCTTCAGTGTTTGCAAGATATGGTGAACTTCTTGCAAATATTCATAGTTAATTTTTCCAATTTGACTAAAGGATTCATGCGTTTGTTGAAGAAAGACACTCTGTTTATATGGGATGAGCGAGCCCAGGAGTCTTTCGATGCTTTGAAGAGAGCCTTTTCATCGACCCCTGTGCTTAGTCCACCCGACTATAGCCGTGATTTTTTTATATATGTGGCCACGTCTCAAGAGATGATTGGTATGGTATTTATTCAAGAGAATGAGGTGCTTCATGAGCATGTCATATACTATCTTAGCCAAAACCTTATTGATGTGGAGCTTCATTATACCCATGTTGAGAAGTTGGCTTTAGCTACAGTCCATGCAGTTTATCATTTGAGACATTTTATCCTTCTTCCCCAGACTTTTGTTATAGATCAAATTAATCCATTTCAGTTCGTCCTCACCAGAAGGATGATAGGTGGAAAGTATAATAAATGAATTGTGATATTGCAAGAATTTGACCTCGAGTTTGTTTCGGTGAAGTTGAAGAAGTAATTGATTTGTGCTGAGCTTATATCCTATTTTCTAAGTTTGGATGAGGGAGAGGTTCATGAGGACTCATTCGTTGATGAGCACATTTTTCTCATTTTGACTATGGACCCATGGTATGGGGACATTATTGTCTACTTGCAGACCTTGAAGGTTCCTTCTCACCTCTCACGAGATGAGCATCGACGACTACATCATGTAGCGAAGAATTACCTCATTATGGATAACACTTTGTACCATCGTGGGGTCAATTCCATTTTACGTTGTTGCTTAACTCACAAGGAGGTTGAGGTTGTTTTGAATGTTTGCCACAGAGGGGCATGTGGTGGTCATTTATTTGGGCTTTCTACAGCTTAAAATATTTTGAGAGAAGGTTATTTTTGGCCATCCATATTCAAAGATTGCGTTAATGCGGTCAAGCGGTGCCACCCTTGCCAGGTGTTTGCACAAAATATGAGCTCTCATCCCACCCCTTTGCATCCGATTATCACTGTTGGTCCCTTCACCAAGTCGAGGGTAGATTTTATGGATTGTAACCCAGCTTCGACTAGGGAGCACCATCACATTATTGTGGCTGTTGATTATTTCACAAAATGGGTAGAGGCTATGCCCACAATTAAATCCGATGGTGAGATAGCTATGCATTTTGTATTCAACTAGATTATCACCCAGTTCGGTATTCCGAGGGAGCTTGTCACTAACCATGGCAGGAACTTTCAGAACAAGATTATGAAAGAGTTGTCTTTGAATTTAGGATATAAGCAAGATCATTCCTCTTCTTACTATCCTCAAGCAAAGGACGAGTTGAAGCAGTGAACAATTCACTTAAGTCCATTCTCCAATGAACCATTGCACAAATCAATACCAATGGGCATATCATGATATATCCTTCTTTGTGGGCTTATCGAACCATGGTTAAGACTTCCACCGGTTTTTCTCCTTATCGGCTTGTGCATGGGGTGGAGTTGATTTTACCTGTTGAGTGCGAAATCCCTTATTTAAAGCTAGTTGTGGAGATTTTATTAGACACTTCCACATTGGAAGAGGATTTGGTCCACTTGGAGCAGTTTGATGAGTAGTATTTAGATGCTTTAGTGGCTCTTGAGATTAACAAGCGTCGCGTTAAGGTCCAGTATGACAAGTCTATCCGTCCTGGGAGGTTTAGTGAAGGTGACTTAGTTCTTTTGTGGGACCAAGCTAAGGAACCCTTGGGGGAAGGAAAGTTTAATCCCATGTGGCATGGGACTTACATGGTAAAGCAGGTATTAGATAAAGGTGCCTATGAGTTAGTAGATTATGAAGGGAAATCCTTGGCGGAGCCTAGAAATGGGATCTATCTTAAGAAGTACTATGCATGATTTTCAGTCGAGGCTGACTTATTGTATATTTTTGTACATTTTCATAGTGTAGTTTTAGTCTACTTGTGGTGATCGAGTTTGTTGACTAGCTTCTGTTTGTTGTGACAGATGTCGGCAGAGTCTTCGGTTTATGTAGAATTCATTGATGGTGCTAGCCACCACACTCAAAACTCGAGACCAATTGGCATATTATGTTATATCCTTCTTTGTGGGCTTATCGAACTGTGATTAAGACTGCCACCATTTTTTCTCCTTATCGGCTTGTGCATGGGGTGGAGTCAGTTTTACCGATTGAGTGAGAAATCCCTTCTTTGAAGCTAGTTGTGGAGCTTTTACCAAACACTTCCACATTGGAAGAGTGTTTGGTCCACTTGGAGCAGCTTGATGAACAACATCGAGATGCTTTAGTGGATCTTGAGATTAACAAACATCGCATTAAGGTCCAGTATGATAAGTCTATCTATCCTAGGAGGTCTAGTGAAGGTGACTTGGTTCTCTTATGGGACCAAGCTAAGGAACCCTTGGGGGCAGGAAATTTTAATCCTATGTGGCATGGGACTTACATGGTTAAGTAGGTATAAGTTAAAGGTGCCTATGAGCTAGTATATTATGAAGGGACAGGCTTAGTGAAGCCTAGAAATGGGCTCTATCTTAAGAAGTACTATGCATCATTTTCAGCTGAGGATGACTTGTTGTATATTGTTGTACATTTGCATAGTGTATTTTTGGTCTATTTGTGGTGATAGAGTTTGTTGACTAGCTTTTGTTTGTTGTGGCAGATGTCGACAGAGTCTTCGGTATATGTAGGATTCGTCGATGGTGCTAGCCACCACACTCAAAACTCAGCTTCGGCTGCTTGGGTGGTTTATACTCCTACGGGTCAAGTGTTGTCTTTAGGAGGGGTTTGTGTATGCCCTTCATTGAACAATGTTGTAGAGTATAGTTCCATTATTGAGTTATTGCATGATGCATTTCGCATGGTATTCACTCTCTTGAGGTACATCTTGATTCACAGTTAGTGGTTTCACATCTTAATGGCTTGTATCATGTTAGAGATCCAACTTTGTTACAAAGTTTCTTGCGTGTTAGGTTGCTTGAATGGAAATTTGAGAACATAACATACATCCATATTACAAGAAATTTTAATCAAGTTGATGATTCATATGCTAACTATGTACTAGATTGGAATTCGTTTCACAGACCATAAGCATTCACTAACATTTACACATGTAAATAAGATAATAACCGATCATCATAGGTATTTTTCATTAAAATATATGTCCAAAAATGTGGTGTCATAATACATAAGTGTCATATACAAAAATGGGGATTCCGACCCTCCAAAATATACTACACGGTCATACAAAAAATACACCCCAAGCCTCTAAGCCTATGGGGGAGGAGGTTGTTGATCATGGTAGCACACTACGGCTCTAGCTAGTCGGTGAAATAAACGAACCCATGCCCATGGTACTCCAACCACCTAGTGCTGCATGTCCTCAGGAAATTCCTCGACTTGCGCCATGGGAACTCTATGTGTCAAACGAACGAAGTTCATGTGAATGCTTTGGTGTGTACACTCTAGATCCAAACCCATGATCTCATCTCCTCTTCCCCTTCGTCGATGATGAGGGAAACCATATGGCTATCATGGTCCCACATCTACATGTACATGACAAAGTATCACTATATGTCATCACACCAAAAATATGTCCTTTTGATTCCATATATCAAAAAACACAAAAAAAAAATTATAATTTAAAAAACAAAGTTTAAGTTGAGATTCATTACCGATCTCTCCATATGCAAATCATGGTGGTATGGGCATGTCTGGGTCTCCATGGAAGTTGATCCCTGAATAGGGATAGTGATCTATGGTGATGACCTGTCTACACCACCAGAGGAAGAATTCTACTGGGTAGGGGTTGGCCACCCTCCCCCTTCCTAGTCTCCGCATGATATTTTCCCAATGTAGCTGAGATGAATCTCAAACTCCATGTGGGGTGATATCTTCTCTTAGGATAGCTTAGCCCTGACACACGCTCAAAAAAGAAAGCACTCAATATGATTCCATAGCAAAATTTTCTCACCCGCCCCATCTTGCAGTCAGTAAGCTGTTGTTTGATGTTGCTCAGTAGTGAGATAATCTAGTCATATATTGTAGGATGCATACACTCCACCGCATAGACTATTAAAGGCCTTGAATATTGGTGGAGATATGCCAACCCTTCTATCCTGCCCAATGCCAATAGTATGTCCTTCAACCCGATATTTTGGATCGAGTTTGTTGGTATTTGGCTCCCAACCTTCTCTATATCTGGGACACAATACACAACAATGTACTCATCTATAGTGAGCCTGCCTCCCAGACTACGATACTGTAGGTTTACCACCTCGCCTCTGTGGGACAATCCTATGATAAATTAAATGTCCTCAACCTCAAGGATGAGGGGCATTCCATCTAACTGAAAGGTCTCTGATTCAGGATCCCAATAATCCACTAGCAGCTAGAGTAGCCTTGGATTTTCCCTTAAGCTTCCAAGGTGCCAAAAATTGTATAGTCCACATTTCCTTAACGTTTGTTGAGCCATGATATCAGCTTGCATAGCCTCTTCAACATCACCATGTTCATGCTCTCTCCACTCTAGCACCATCCTGCACAAAGATTGCCAAGTTTCATGAGATTTTGACCTTGCATTTACCATTTATGTCCATATACGCAGCTGTTTTTAAAATAGTCGTGTATATATGCAGGTATCGTGGTATTTTCTGTGTATACCCATCCCTATACGCGTAAAAGGACTCGATTTCCACGTGAACCAAAATTCATTATTTGGGATGGCCCAAAAACAAATTGACCACCAAATTTAAAAATAAAAGCATGTAAATGGAGGAGTAGGGCATGATAAGTTACCTGGACCAAACGGGGAGTGATTTCTCCAGAGGATGCTCCTGGAATCAGCTTCTGAAGTTCTAAGTACAAAAGAACTATGGTGGGTAAAATTTCAAAGGGTATGATTTTTTTTTCTCACTATTTTATAGAAAAAAATTGAAAATTTTACCCACTTTCTATAGTTTCGACCTGTTTTTTGACCATTTGGACTAATATGGTGTTGTAGGGGCATGTTTTGAGCGCATTTTAACCGATTCTTTGATTAGTTCGTGCCTATTATAGGTATAATGTCTGAACTAGCATATAGGTTAGGATTTCACATCCACCTTCATTTTCCATGACCTTATGAATGTTTCATTTTAACCTTAGGTACTAACCCATTCCATGATATCACAGAACCTTCATGCTACTGTTAGAAGTGGTATTGTGTGAATGGTAGATATTTCCTATACATGGGTTCCCTAGTTAGATCCTTTTTTGCATTCAGTGCCCATGCTGTGTTGCCTCCTTTAGGTTGTGGGAGTCTCTTTTTAGTCCCTCCATGTCCTTGACCAAGAGCTTCATACTCCTCTTGAACTTTATGTTGGATTTTCCCCATAAGGACTCCCTTGTATACATCAAGTTGTAATTGCATTTCATGAGTTTTGCTTGTCTTCTTTTGCTTTACGTTGGCTCCCTGAATTCAAGTTATCAGCCATATAGCCTACACTTGTCTCATGTCTAGCCAAGCAGAGCCTTCTACATATCTTTTGCAGCTTGATAACCCCTTTACCGGGAGGAGACCTTCCCCTCAATGTCGTTATCCTGCACATGTTTCCTTGTATTGAGCATAGGTATTTTCCACTTCTTGGAACTAGCTTCCTTGTTCTTGAAACTCAAATCCTCATAGCTATGTACTATAAAGAAATTTTATTCTTTTTCAAGCTTTTCAAAATATATGAAAATGTCCACAAAAAATAAATAAATAAAAAGACGGACAGGAAAAGATGTTATCTTTGGAAACAGTTGAGTCATGTCGCCTTTAAACAGAGCACTGTATATCACATCCGTTGGTTGGGTTATTATTTTGACTTTAGGAGTTGTAATCTTACTCTAAGTTTATCTCCACCGACTGGTTACACTTCCAGTTGTTAGTTTTTCATCATTCAAGCTAGCATTATGATCTTAGGATATTTAACTAAGAGAAAAACATGCACAGCAATAAATCATAAGCACAACAAAAGAGACAAGAGACACAAAGAATTTTCCTCGGGGAAACCATAGAGGAGAAAACCCCATAACTTCCTCAAAGATAGAATCAACACAAGATGTAAAACCCCAAAACAGTAAGATGATCTCCCAACAATAGTAGTCTCTCTCTCTCACACTGAGAATTATTCTCCTCTCTCACTCATGCGCCTCAATGAGTGAGTGTGTGTATATGAGTATGATAAATAGAGAGGCTATCACTCTCTATTTATATTCTTCTGTTCACTTGGAACCCACTCCAAAATGTCGGCCTTACTTAACAATTACTTACTAGAGCCGACATCTCTAGGAGTGTCTAATAACCCTAGTGCCCCAACACTTGTGGGGACTTTTCCTCCTCTAACCAATAGGAGGGTAACACAATGGTGGGGACTATTTCCCTTACTTACAATGACTCACCTAGGGTCAACTTCATTAGGATAGTCTAATAACCCAAGGGCCCCACAACTATGGGGACTTTAACCCTTGACCAATAGGAGGGTTACCCACAATGACTTGACATGACTTTCTCATTATAGAAACTTCCTAGAATAAACATCAGGCTATGACATGACTCAAATACATTACAATACATCTCGAAATAAAAATTGGGTTACAATACATAAGAAATATGGATGAATACATTCCGAAGTTACAATTACATCAACACTCCCTCTTAACTAGGAAGGTATTCTCTCGACACAATTTATTAGCACAAGTCTTCTTCTCTGTATCATCTGGGTCATCATCAAGTCCTCATCATCTTCAAGTCATCTTCATATTCAAATCATCTTTCATTTGGATCTGAATCATCACTCGGTCTAGATCATCGTCACTGGATCATACTCGATCTGGAACATCGTCACTGGATCATACTCGATCTGGAACATCGTCACTAGATCATACTCGATATGGATCATCATCACTGGATCATACTCGATCTGGAACATCATGGGACATCATCACTGGATCTATATCATCTCTCAATCTGGATCAACATCATTGGATCTGGATCATCACTCGATCTGGATCATCATCACTGGACTGGATCTGGATCATCACTTGATCTGGATCATCACTGCTGGATCTGGATCATCACTCGATATGGATCTCTCATAGTCGTCATAACTGGATCTGGATCATAGCTCAATCTGGATCTCATCTAGTCATCATCATGTGTGCTATCTCATCATAGGAAGTTCTACAGAGCTAGCCTTCTTTCATGTTGGTTGTAGGCCTAGCCATTAGGTAGGTCTTCGGCCAACACTTACATATGACCTACTCGTCAGAAAGGCACACCCAGCACTTATATCTAACCTACTCATCAGAAAGGCCCCGCACTCACATATGTCATGGAAGGAACCGAATCCTCTCACCATAACAGAATGGCCCACACTTATATCTGACATGGAAGGAATTGAATCCTCTCACCATGACAGAATGGCCCGCACTTACATCTGACATGGTAGGAACTGAATCCTCTCACCATGACAGAATGGCATGCACTCACATCTGACCCGAAAGGAACCAAATCCTCCACCCTCGTCAGAAAGGCCCCCAGTCCCAGACTGAGCTACCTGGTAACGAACCAGATGCCTCCACTCTCTCGGAGAGTGGCAGTTGCCCTTACATCTGTCCTACTCGACAGAATGGCCAACACTCACATCTGACATGGGAGGAACCTAATCCTTTAGCAATGACAGAATGGTTCAACCCTTACATCTGGCCTACTCATCAGAATGGCTCTCTTAGTCCTGGACTGAGTGTTCTTGGTAACTGACCAGGTACCTCCATTCCCAGAATGGCAATCAGCACTCATATATGACATGGAAGGAACCAAATCCTCTCACCATGACAGAATGGCCCAGCCCTTATATCTGACCTACTCGTCAGAATGGCTATGGATATCAACACTCATATCTGACATGGAAGGAACTGAATCCTCTCACCATGACAGAATGGCTCAGCCCTTATATCTAACCATGGAAGGAACCAATCCTCTCACCATGTCAAAATGGCTATGGGACTCATCACTTTCCATTGGAGGAAGCCTTGATCTAGAGAACACCAAGCTTCTCCCTGAAGTACTCAAACTTCACTCTGGCCAATGGCTTTGTCAACGCATCATCTATCTATTCCTCCGTCGCAACATACTAGAGCTTCACTGCTCCTCTCTACAGCATATCCCTAATATAGTGATACTTGATCTTGATGTGCTTCGACTTGTCATGGAACACTGGATTCTCTAACAACTTCATGCAACTCTGGTTGTCACAATGTATACAAGTAGCATCCATCTGTAGATCAAATAAACCAGATAGTAGCTTCCGCAGCCATACTACCTCACAACTAGCTGAACAAGTTGCGACATACTCTGCTTCAATTATACTCAGTGCCACACAGGATTTCTTTTTTATAAACCAAGAGATCACACCTGATCCCATACTGAAGCAACACCCTGAAGTGCTCTTCCTATCGATGGCACTGCCTGCCCAATCTGAATCAACATAACCCTCCAGGTTAATCTTTTGATTTGCATCGTACTTGAGCCCATAATCAACTATACCCCTCAAGTACCTTAGAATATGCTTTGCAACAATCAAGTGAACATTTCTTGGATCTGTCAAGAATTGGATCAAGATGTTCACAGTGAAGCAAATGTCTGGTCTCGTGTTTGTCAGGTACATCAATGACCCAATCATCTAATGATACATCGTAGCATCAACCGACTCTATTGAAGCATCACTCAATAGCTTCAGGTTCGATTCCATAGGTGTGGCCATAGTCTTGCAGTCCATCATCCCAAACCTCTTCAGGATCTCTATTGCATACTTTCCTTGTCCAAGGAAGATTCCATCTATACTCTGCCACACCTCCATACCTAGAAAGTAATGAATCATACCCAAGTCCTTCATCTCGAACTTAGTAGCAAGATTTCTCTTTGTATCAGTAATCAACCCATCCATACCTGTCACAAACAAATCATATACATATAGTAGAAGCATCACTGGGTTGCCATCTTCAACCTTGTAGTAAAGGTTGGAATCTGCTTTACTCTTGGTAAAGTCCAAACTGGATAGAAAGCTATCAATTCTGCGTACCATGTCCTGGGTGCCTGTTTTAAACCGTACAGGGCTTTCTTCAATCTGCATATATGAGACTCCCTATCATGTGTCTCAAAACTGAGTGGTTGTTCTACATACACTTCCTCTTCCACTACACCATTCAAGAAAGTCGTCTTGACATCCATTTGGTGTATATTCCATTTCATCACTGCAACCAGAGCAAGTACTGATCTGATGGAAGTGTATCTAGCTACAGGTGCAAAGGTTTCTTCATAGTCTATTCCTTCTTTTCGTGAGAAGCCTCATCCTACGAATCTTACTTTCTATCCCACGATGTTTCCATCTACTGCATGATGGAACTATGAACTTCCCTTCATGTATTGATACTGCATCCTAGACATCATTCTTCTTGAACTGGTCCTCCATTTCTTCTGCTTACTTCTTCATGGCTAGAAGGTTCTGTATCAATGATTTCGTTGTATTCGTCATATTATTCTTCATTTTGAAATGCCATCACTTGTTCTTCGGAACAAGTCTCATTCTTCTTTGCTTGTAGGCGATTATGTATGCGGACTTTCCTACAAGTCAAATGAATTTGTATGGTTAGAGACATTTCATAAGGAATATTTATACTAGGAATTTCTTATGCATAAATATATGATCATGCAACTACTTTAGCCAATACAACATTCATCCATATCTTACTGAAACTTTCTAGATGCCTTCCATCTCTACCAGGACAACATTGAGATTGTGCACTAATCCAATATGTCAGCAAAGAGGTTTCATTCTAGATAAGTAGCAATGGAGAGTTGTATAGCACCATGAGATACTTACCCATCACATGCATATTAGTAGTATACTGTTGTTAATGCAAACATCCTATCATGCATAATACATCAACTGAATATGAACAAATGCATAATAAAATAATATCATGAAATGACAATTGAATACTTATCTTTATTTGTTTCGTGGGTATACTCCTTCTTAAGTCTTCAGCTTCATCGTCTTCTTCACTCATAATAGCATCATTTCTTATCCAAATGCTAAGGTGGATAAGAAGTTCTTCAAGAGTTGAGATCTTCATATTCCTCATCGCTTGAGGGATCTTCTTTGGATGGTGAGAGCTTGATCTTCAGTTGCTCCCATCTTCTCTTCTCTTCTAATGAGTCGAGCTTCTTCTTCTTCTCGGAGTCTGCTGAAAGTAATCACTTCCTTTTGGCACACATTCCTTGCATGAATGAATCCCATGATCCTGGGAGGCTATTCAAGGTGGCTATTACCACTTCTGTATTCTTCACTTCCGCTTCAATTTGTTCTTTGATTTGAGAGACCCTTATGACTGCATGGTTTCTGCATTCTGGGTCTTCACATTCTTCAACTGGTTTCTTAAGGTCATTTTCTGATGTATGTTCTTCCCTTCAAATAGCTTGGTCAAGGAATCAAACATCCTTTCCTTCTTTAGGGAAGACACTTGTAGTACAAGTGGATTCGTGACTGAATTAGCAATGATCTTCTTGGCCTTGACCAAGTTCTTCTTGTGTAAGGCTTCGAGCCTCATCTCCCTCTGGAACTGGAACCTCTATACTCATGTAGGTGTCCAATCCATTTTCTTCAGGGAGATCATATACTTCTAGGCTTGGAATTTTTTGACTTCCCCAAGCTTGTCATCAATCTGATGTGATAGATCACTTTGAAATGAAGACCTCAAATGAAAATAGCAAAGGATTAGATCTTACCGATTTGAGGTGTCCGTCTTAGTTTCGGAGCTGGCTCGTCTAGGGTTTGTCACAGAAACCCTAATTTTCAAAAATTGGAATCTTTCAGATATAATTGGATAGATAGATAGGTCTCTTCAAATGGATCTGTCCAATGTACTCCTTTTCTGAAAACAATGGAGGGAAGCTCCTGGAACAGGAAGCCCTAGTTTTCCAATTTCTTCTGCAAAAATTCATGTTACTGTTTTTGTGATATCTCCGCAATTACTGCTCCTATATGTCTGAAATTTCGTACTAAGGTAACCTCACATGTCCCTGATCCAAAACCATAGGTTTCATCAGAATTGGTTTCACCATTTGGGATTTATGATCCTTTTCCAAAGGTGACCTTTTACAATACTGTTCAGAACAGAGAAGTTGTACGGAATACCACGTGTCACTGGTTCATATTCTAAGTCTGATATTTGGGCCACACAAATTAAATTCCGTGCCCTTTTTGGAACATATTCAGGAATTCCATTTGGACCTTTTTATCCCAATATATTGCAATTCTCCCCAGGTGTCCTATTTAGGGATGAATTCTAGAAGAGGCTGGAACCCTAACGTGGAGGGATCATAGCTCCCAAAATATAGAGAATATAATGACGAATTTTGGACACAGTCTACATCGGGATTTTATATTTGGCCCCTAAAATTTTCAGCTCCTGATCCATCACCAATATCAGGATATAACAAATGTACCAAAACGTAGCAGTTTTAGTATTTAGGGTTTTTCTAGCTCGGGGTCAAACTAGGGTTTGACTTTCTCGGAGTTTCACCCAACCAAATTTCTTGATCCAGGTCTCTAAACTTTGTTTTTGATGAGGATAAAAATTCTATGCTAGGCTCACTCAAAAATTCCTCTTCTGTAGAAAGCCCTAATTTTCGCATCAAAAACTAAAAATGCTCGAAAATCGAATTCTGCTTCGACAGAAAGATGCGCCCTTCAATGGAGAGTCATCCTAGCATACTTTTTCTGATGGATTGTGGAGAGAGACCCAAAAATTAAGAATCCCTAGCTTCTGCAGCTGCACAATGTATTCTTCTCAGGTTAGCTCTGATAGCATGTTAGTTTTTCATCATTCAAGCTAGCATTATGATCTTAGGATCTTTAACTAAGAGAATAACATGCACAACAATAAATCATAAGCACAACAAAAGAGACAAGAGACACAAATAATTTTCCTCGGGGAAACCATAAAGGAGAAAACCCCACAACTTCCTTAGAGATAGAATTAGCACAAGATGTAAAACCCCAAAATAGTAAGATGATCTCCCGACAGCAGCAGTCTCTCTCTCTCTCACTGAGAGCTTCTCCTCTCTCACTCATGCGCCCCAATGAGTGAGTGTGTGTATTTGAGTATGATAAATAGAGAGGATCTTACTCTCTATTTATATTCTTTTGTTCACTTGGAACCCACTCCAACATGTCGGCCTCACTTAACAATTACTTACTAGGGACGACATCTCTAGGAGTGTCTAATAACCCTAGTGCCCCACCACTTGTGGGGACTTTGCCTCCTCTGACCAATAGGAGGGTAACAAAATGGTGGGGACTATTGCCCCGAATTACAATGACTCACCTAGGGTCGACTTCACTAGGATAGTCTAATAAACTAAGGTCCCCACAACTATGGGGACTTTAACCCTTGACCAATAGGAGGGTTACCCACAATGACTTGACATGACTTTATCATTATAGAAACTTCCTAGAATAAACATCGGGGTATGACATGACTCAAATACATTACAATACATCCCAAAATAAACATTGGGTTACAATACATAAGAAATACGGATGAATACATTCCGAAGTTACAATTACATCAACACCAGTCCCCATGGAGCCTTTGTTGATGCCTCCTGTGTCACAGAGATGTCCCAGTTTGCATATTAATTCCATGCTACCTACCTTTACTCACCATTTTCCTTATACTTTTGTTCGAAGGAAGTTGAATCCTGAGTCGGTCATTCCTCAGTTATCTTGACTTTGCATGTTGTCCATTCCTGGTACCGTTACTGGTTTGTGCACATCTTGTTCATTGAGTTCTTCCACATTATACAGCTTTGTTGAGTACCTCATGTTGGTTGATGGGGGATTCCTTAATTCTCTCCTTCCAGCATATTGCATCCCATAGACATCAAATCATTTATTCTGGAATAGGAGTCTAGAGTCATTTGAGTGCCTTGAGGCTTAGAGTCATTAGTGGTAGGTTCTCTCTCCACCAACAGTTTTGTGAATACATCAATGTCCCATGATCGATGGATTATTTCAAGTGTTCTACCTCAATACATCTATTCACACTTGTTAGATTGCACTATGTACCTCAATTCCCATTTTTATTATCGGTGGGTTATCTCGTGTCTGTTGACGGTATACATCAATGACTAGAAATCAGAGGATGGAATACTATGTTCAACCATGACACATATATCCACATAGTAGGACATGTACTCATAGCGGTTCATGTAGAAGACCTTCCATCTTGGTGGCATTCCAAATATGCTACCTCCTTGATCATTCTAGTATTTATTAGATTTCAGCTCTCATGATCATGATTCCAGTATTTCCAGTGTATATCAGATATCTTCATCCACTATGGAGATATTGATTCATTGTATATTGTACGTCGTGATACATGACACTTTGTATATCATGCATATTCATGGCCTTTGTACTCTTATGTATCCGGGGACTACTCCATGTATTTGTAGTCACATGCAGAGATTGATTATTGTACTGTACTAATGAGCGGTTGGTTCTTCCACCTAGGTCTTCATTACTCCACTTCTGGGATGGATTTTATAATGTATTTCGCCCATCATCTTCCCCTCTAACCTCACACATTAGGGGGCATCTGTTATAGCTGATTTTACCACACCAGGTAGATCACACATTTATGGCCTTCCTTGTCCCTCTACAGACTCCTTGGACCCCATGGACTTATATTATACTTTGATGTTCCAATATCATTCCCAAAAATTGCATGTTTATACCTATACGCAACTTTTAAAGCAATACCTATGTGTATACCACAGCTTTTGACCTCAAACCTGCATGCATCAAGATGTGTGCAAAATGAAAATTATTTTTGGAGTTTTCCTCATTTGATTCCAAATAAATTAAATCTTGGCCTTCCAAATTCCTTGAGAATGCTTAGATTCGACCCTCCATTACCTATTTGGAGCACTATATATTGAGGCCCTTGGATACATTGAAGAGGAGAAATTGAAGAGAAAGGAAACTATAGTCCATTGTTGCCTCAGTTTTGCTTACACTTGAGTATGCATCCCTTTGTCCCTTGGAGCACATAGTGTTCTTCCCAATCTTGCCTTTTCTTTGTGAGCTTGCTATCGAGAGATGGAGGATTGAAGCAATAGAGGCCCAGGTGGACGACTCAGTTTCTTCGATTCACCGAAGTGCCGACAGAGTTTGGCACTATTGTATCTCTGATATATTAATAGAAATATCTTTTCCTGTCTAATTCATGTGCATTTTGAATACAAATATTGAATACATGGATGTGTCTAATTTCTTATACATGATTGATTATATATGCTATAGTAGTGCTAACGCATTTATCTATATCATTATTTCTTTGTTTGTTGTTGTTGAGAGAAAATTATAATTGCAATTGCATTGGAAAAGCTCAACGAGGATCTACTTCAACCATACGAAAAAAGGTATGGTTCTATATCCCTTAGTGTTATATTTTCTTACTACTCTTGTGTATTGGGAAAGATTGATTTATGGTGTCAGACTGTCTATTGTGGTACCCCTAAGCCATAGGAATTTTTTCTCTGTAACACCTTCCATGGTCACATGATACATCAGTGGTGTCCAACCAATATTATAAAATTTTCCATTGGTCCTCACAAAGATCCTGTTAAGCATCAGAGCTATAAGCCTATATGGAGTATGAGAGATAGAGGTCTCATATTCACCAAATGCTCTCTGTCGGAATGAATTCCCCTCTGTCATCATCATTTTTGCACATGCAATATAATTGATATCAAACCATTTATCCAATCGTCAGTTAAGATGACTTCTAAGACTGGAAGGTTGTAGGCATTGTCTATGTATGTAGGGGTAAAGGAGGTGAAACCTTTTCCTTCAACATTATACATGATCATATCCCTTACATCCGCCTTCGGCAAAATCCAGCCGATCACCTCACCACAAGGGAACAGCTCCAGTCTTGTGGATACATTTGGAATCCATGATCTCAATATATTTCCAAAAGGGGTTAAATAGTCCAAGCCCACATCAGGGACCTTCTGAACTTAGAGCATAGGGTTTATCTTCCCCCACTTGAATTATGGCTCGGCTCCAGTGACAGATTTGGTGTCTTCATAAATTAATTCTACCCTAGGCATGATTTCTAAGTCTGAATCTTCCTCTACAACTTTAGCTTTCTTCTTTCCTTTCTTGGGAATGGTATCATGTGGGGAATGAAGCTGTGACAAAAATCACACCAAAAATACTTAGTGTTCCTGTATTCATAAACCGCATGCATAGAAACAAGAAAATGAGAAACTACTGTAACTTTGCGAAATACATAGGAAAGCTTTAGCTAACAAAATATTTTATCTTAGAACCAAAATATGCACTTATGGAAAAATAATCAACATATACTACCGAACAATCCCCATTCATCAAAAAATGACCTTGCGAGGTAGAAAAATTTGTATATCATCAAAACAACAACTAGGGAGAGGTCAACACTGAGATGATAAAAACTAGTTCTCATGCGGGTTCTAACTTCAGCTTTGGAACTTGAACTTTGAAAGCATCGATGCTCTACAACATGGTATAGGAGGAGAACCACGGATAAATTTTGAAACCCTACTCAAAACTCTCTTCGCGAATACAGTCCAAAGAAACAGGTAGTGTCATGGAGCCAACCATAAGGGAAAAATCCCTTCTGACAGAAAACATAGGTTAAAAAACCCAACGAACACAATGGATTTTTTAGATTATGGATTTTCTAACTCCTCTATCGCTGCAAATGAACATGAACTAGGTGAGAAAAATCCGGTTAAAGACTCGGGCCATCTCAGTCCTATCATTACAAAATCAGGGCCTTATGCAACCCATATTCGAGGTCTGAGTGGTTTTGGACAAGAACAAGGCTGGGATAACGTGAAAATCATGGCCATTTGTAGAGAAGGTTAAAAAAAACAATGAGGCTAGGATATCTAAGCAACAACTCCTTATGAGGAGGACAAAAAACCATAACTTGGTAAGAACAAAACTTAAACGCTCTAAAAACCTTTAAAAGGCCAAACTTCAATGCCATTCTACCAATCAAAAGAGTCATGACAAGGACTGGATCTTACCTGGAAAGGATAGCTCGAAGGCTAGTGAAGGGCTCGACACCAAATTCTATGTAGGCTCCAATTGGCAATATCCTGGAGGCGCACGCTTAAAACGGGATATTCTCCATAGACCTTAACAAATTGTAATTCCTGTAACAAACCATAACAATTCCTAAAAAAACCCCAATGGCTATATAGAACATTAAATAAACGAGCATTAAATGTTGTCGTTGGGGTATTTCGGTCACCCAAGAAAAACATCGTTGGTTCCCAAGTTTGAAACATAGCGGCACCAACGGCGAGCACAAGAGAACACTGTTCGACAATGTTGGCTCTGAAAAACTTGAATCCTCCACAAGTATCGACACTTCCCATGAAAAACCAACCGCCAATGCATTGATATAACCTTCCTGATGTTGTGGCAGTGAAGGATCGGCTACAAGCCATAAATTATGTCGCCTTCCCCGTGAAGAAAAATGAAAATAGACTCACACTGTCGAAGACAACTAGCGGGAATGCCCCAATAAAAACCTGTCGGTAGACTCTCAAATAAATAACCGATAGTCAAATGAAAACCTATAGCTCACCGAAACGTTGATGTCTAAATGAGAAAATAACCTCCATTGTCGGCCATTCTTTGGTGTAACCTTCCGATGGAGAACCGTTGGCTTAACAAAATGAAAACTAGTGAGACACATTAGCTCTAACTTTTGAAAGAATCCAAAACTATCGGGCGTAGACTCAAACGAAAATCCAACCAACCCAAATGATGTGAGAAAAAGTATAAAATCGGCTGAAAAAATCAATATCAACAAAAAACTCAAAATCTTTCCAACACATCGCAACTTAAGGATGAAAGAAATCAGATGGAAAGTCTGAATTTCCTCTGCCATGTCGACAGAAATGCAAAAATAGTTCCGATGCGTCTAGACAAAATATCTTATGAAATCGGCTTGAAAGCATCGGGCTGAAAGGAAAACTTTATCCTCTGTGTCAGCAAAAGTTCATAAATTATTCTGACACATCGGTTCAAAAATTTGAGTTTTTACTTGGTGCAAAATATTTCAAACTTGTCTAGAATAAAACCAAGTCATGGAAAAAAAACTTTAAAGGGAAAAAATGTCTGAGTAATATCAAAAGCTAAGAAATTGAAGGGGGTACCTAAAATCATAAAAAAAAAATTGGGGTAGTGGTTGCAGCTACAACATTGGCGACTAGCTGGTGAACAAAAATCGCTGAAAAACTATCTTTCAAAACACAAGCTGCTTCATGGTATGTTATTATAGTATCTTCTCACATTCTTTTCCAAGATTATTTAAAAGTATAGACTTCTCTAGGAATGCAAGATTCAGGGCATCTCATTGATTGTAGTCCCTTGGGGTATGGTAACTAGGTCTAAAAAGTCCTGATAATTCTTTTGGGGGCAGAATGTGAAGTTCATTTTACTTCTGCATTTGATTACTGTCGTACATGACACCATAGACTCGTGACAAAGCTAGACAGGTGCATCCGTTTGTTCCTCATTCCCATGCCTTTTTCATTATTTGATGTTGTAATACTTTTGTCTTTAGAGTCTTCCTTGGTTGCTATTTTAGCTTTCAAGATTTGATTTAGGTTCTTCCATCCATAGTGTCCTTTTTTGTGTGTGATGATTTGCTTTAGCTCACATACAGAGAAGAACCTTTTGAGAAATCAATCATTTCATTGATCTACGCCTTTAGTATATCTTCTGATATATTTTTTCTTTTCTGGAATTTCGACTCTGATAAGCCTTTTGGATTTCATTTTGTGGCATGGGATTATTTTGAATACCATACGCCTGTATGTTCTGCTTCCTTTCTGTGATTCTTTTGGGGCAAGCTCCCTGGAACATATATTGACACTACTACATTCCGATCCAAAATCCGACGGCGCGTGGATTTTTTCTTTTAAACCTACCAAAAATCAGAAAGTTTAAATTTTTTTTTTAAATTTTGGTCATAAGCGACGGCTAGGCTCATAAGCGTCTCTTAAGCGACGACTAGCCTAGCAAGCGTCGCTTAAGCGACGGCGCATAAATTGATTAATCATTTAAAAAAATACATTTAGAAGGAGAAGCATTGTGCATA
>LPNX011133346.1:6255-123330 GCA_001517045.1 Pseudotsuga menziesii
AGGCTGATCGGATTGACAAATGAAGTCTAAGAGACCGAGTCTTTTACATACACTATCATGCTAGAACATTTATTACAATTCCCTCATGGGGTATGAACATGTGATATGATACAACAAGCACTTCCCAGAAGTACTTCCAAAGGTCTTTTTGAAGTCCGAACAAGTTATCCCTGTCCGGTTCACCAGGCTCACTTGATAGAAAACCACTAAGTACAACTTAGGTGGTAACAAGGCAAAAGGGATATCATTCCATTAGCCATCGAAAGCCATTATTTTGGCAGCTAGCAGACAAACTCCTAAAGGCTGTTAACCACCAAAAAAGTAAAATGTGGAAACGATTAGAAAGCGGTCAAATCAAACCCCATCAACAAGATAAACGATCAGTGAAGGGAATGACAAACCACCGAAAGGATGTGAGCCTGCATAACTGCATGTGGAAATAAGTGAAGGAGGTCGTTATAAAACTGATAAAGGACTGATAGGATCTAAAACGTTCATTTTTCTTCCACTTGTCCAAAAGAACAACATAAAATCTCATTGGGGATCTAGGTTGATTTGAAGTATGATTGTTGGGAAAGGGTTATTGAGAAGATCAAATACAGCCATCACCTTATGACCTCAGCATCCATCATGAAATCAAAATCCCTCATAATCAGTGCCAAAAACTCCAGTACATTTCACTTTCGATCTTAGCATTTCTCTCCACCAAAAAGCCAGCTCTGAGAAGCATCCTGCTAACACACTGTCATAGAGAACTAAAGACTATTTTTGCAGGTACCCAAGGGTGGCATTCAACAAGATGAAGAAGGGAGGACCTGCTCTTAGGCATGAGTTGGTAGATATCATCTATTTGGAAGCACATCCAGAGGCCTGTAAAATTTTCTAGGATGTTGGCTGCTACCGGTTTTTTGGAGAAGATACAAGGTTCCCATCAGCAGGTGGCTGAGGCATTTTCCCTCTCCTTTGATGGCTCTAAGGTAGTCATAGGAAAAGAGGAATTTCACATAGATGAAACCCTAATAACTGGAGTGACTAAACTCCCCGGCATAGGAGAAAAATGGTTCAAAACCACCATACCAAAAGCTTTAGAGTTTAGGTCTTGCCTAAAGCTTGAGCATAAAGGAGTGGTGTGGAAGAAGAGTGTGCCATCATCCTGGTTAGAAGAGAGGTGGCAACAACTATTGAAGGCCATTGTGGTCTACATAACATGTGAAGGAAGATATAATACATCCATGATCTACCATTTCAAATTAATGAACCACTTCACAGGTAAAAGCCCACTAAATTTGCCCTTTTACTTACACAGGAGTATGGGAAAAATGGCACACCAGGTGAAGGCTCAACCCACCAGGATTGTTGGCAGAATGTCTCACCATGGTCTTATCCAACTGTTGATCCAAGAGTTGTTGAAAAGGAGGAACATGGCATGGCCTTATTTCTTGTTTTGGAATGTATTTGAGATAGGCCTTCAGCCAGAAGAGAAGGGGAAGTATCCTACCAAAAAGTCCAGCACACCAAGGAGTGGAATAAGAAAGAGAAGGGCTATATCCCCAGCAGCAGCAGAACAACCTCCCTCCTCTTCCAAAGCTAAGAAGGTAAAAAGGAACTTGGATTTCAATGAGAAGGGCCAGGAAGTTGCAGCACACATTGAGAACATTTTAAACCTGCCCTACTCATATTTTGAAGAGGAGCAAGAGGAAGGTGCAGACCTAGCTCTGCATATTGTAGCAGTGACTGAATAACTACCATCCCCTACACCAAAATAGGAAGAGGAACCAACAGAGAAGGATTCCTCCAGCAATCCCAAAACTCAAAGGATATATCAATTGCTGAGGCAAGTGTATGAGATGGAGATTTTGGAAAGGGAAATAAAGAAAAATAATGCTGCATTGACCAGTAGGAACAAGCTGCTACATAAGTCTTACCTAGAGTAGAGAGAAAGATATATTTTCTTAAAAAGATTGAATACATGGTACTGTTGGCCTGATTTTCTGACCTAGGCCAACTATGGAGATTAAGCCCACACAAGTAGCTTAAAGCAGCTTCCGGTGTGTTTGGGATGACAAAATCTCGTAGGTTATGGTCCTGCTACCAACTAAAATTTTCTCTTAAGGAGAAACTAAATTTCAGTAAAAATTTATCCTAATCTTATTTCTATCTAAATAAACCCTAAAATTAGTTTTCTAAGACCTAAGTTATCCTAAAATTGATTTCTTAATGAAAGTCTTCGATTTTTTGAGGATTTTGTTTCGAATATTCAAAATTAAAAAAAGAACATTATAACTATTGTGAAATTAACCTAATTCTATTTAACTGGTAAATGTAAACTACACTAAAATAACACTAACTAAATTATTCTATCCCAGCTGAGAGCAATTTAAATACTATATTAATTATCAATTAATATTTCAAGTAAACAGAAAGATAAATGGGTAAGATTTAAATGAAAATATTTAAACCATTCACACTAAATCATTCTGCTATATATTTACCATAACAGAAAATTTAAAATAAACAATTACTTTAAACTTTTATGGAATGTTTTATTAATTAACAGTTAATAACCAACACTAAATACATGAATAAAAGATAATGTTCATGATGAAAGCATTGTCATAATACAAATGAAATCAAAACAAACATAAATATGTATATTATTACGTTTCAAATTTTCAATAAAAATACTGATTAATTCAATTATAATAACATACTCATTCAAATAGCAATATTGTGTTGACAGAGTGTAATATCAGATAATGAATGCAATCATAACCAAGTATAATTGTATCAATAGTATAACTAGAAGATGATATATTGAAATATATTATAAAAGTATTCAAAAATAGTACCGAACAATGATACCAGTCTGAGAATTTCCAGTCACACTCCTCCTTCGAAGATAAAACCCCAGTAAAGAGATAAAACTAGTACTGAAATGATATTTCAATGATGTTTTTATTCCTAAACTCCATCCCCTATTACATCGAAATTACTAGTTTATATAACACCACTAGTCTTTGACTTCAATTTCTAATAAGTGCTATAATCAATACCATAGGAGTCTTATCCCTATTTAAGTGCATCAAATCTCTTAAAAAAGACACCTTTCACAAACATTACTATGGGATAAAACTGTCAATAAAATGACTAGCCTGTATTATCTCTTGATTCATGGGGACTGACATATTCATGGCCATCTTGAAACTCCAATATTTCCAGAAGCATCAACGTATGCCAACTGTGATTCGAAACATCTTGTGTTTGCTTAGGATAGCAATATGATTTACACCTCTACAAACAAAAATAAAAATCTTATTAAAACCATGTTAACAGAAATAACAATAAAACAAACAAATTATATGCATGCCTGCAAAATCTACGATTTTGCAGGTATGCTTTTAAATTTTTTTATTACCTGTCAAAAGAGAGATAAACCATATAACCAAAATATAAACAACATCAGTTTCTATTTTGTAAATTGATTACTCTTCTAGCTTCAGAAAGTTTAGTTTTGAGCCTGATGATTATTAGCTTCTGCTGATCTACTTACTCAAGCAAGTGCTGGTTTGTGTCTATCATTGATTTTTTGGATTTCTTGTATCGATTCTTCTTTAAGTTCATGTCCTTCCGTCTATTAACCCAATTTATTAATTCTGCCCTAAATGTTTTATTTTCTTCATCTTTTAAGGCTGTGTTTGCTTGACATTCTTTTAATTCGTTTTTGAATTCTACAGTTTTGGTTTCATATACTTTTTCAAGGACCTGTTGGAGGGTTTCTTCTTCCTTGTCACGACATGAATCATCTGACTAAGAAGAATCAATATTATTCACATCTTGATCCGGTGATGGAATGCTCATAAAGGACAGCTTAGGGCCAGAACCACAAGCATCCATACATGATGGGGTTGCTTCAAACTTACCTAGCTCAGTAATTTTTTTGGCCAATGATTTTTCATGATTATTCTTTATGAGAATAGGTTCATCCATATGCATGGTTTCAGGAACCAAAGATGAAACATCATCCTCAAGATGGACAATAACTGGTCGAGCATTCTATTGAGTGGTTGCAGGAACATAGGCTATAGTTATTGTATTCATGCTTCTAGTGACTCTTTGTGTATGAACGAACACAAGAAATTTTGGCTCAAAACCCCCTTTGTCATAACAAACTTGCACTAACTGTTCAAGTTTTCGCATGGATTCATCACGAAGTTTTTTAGGAGTACATAACTCAGAGGGGTTTTCATGATTAACAGAATCAACATCTTCATTTTTTGTCAATCTACCATCCACCTTTGTAGGTGTACTGAAGCATTTGTCAGATAGGGATTGGCCCATGTTTGTCTCAGCATAACAGGGATCGACCTTCATGATTCCATCATTACTAATACAAGTACCTATAGGTGGATTTGCTTCCTGTAGTTTATTATCCCTTAACTCATCCTTATGAAAATCATCAACTTCAGATTTTGCTAGAGCTTTATGCTTCCTACGAGTTTTAGGGGGAGGGTTTGTTTATTTTCAACCAAGAACTCATTCCAATATTTACAGGTAAGAGACAACTGAAGCTGGATTAAAATTTTAATTAGACCATGGTGGAACAAAATCCTATTAGAATTTCCTATCGTACTTTGCACTGAATGTGCCATTTTCTTCAGACTTTGCAATAAGTAAAATGGAATATTGAGCTTACAACCTTTCAATGCTAACAGTAATCATAGATGATAATAATGCAGATGAGAGAATCGGCCATCACAAGATACATACCTGACTAGGATTTCATAAAACGGTCGCCATTCTGGTTTTAAAACTTTAACTGAAACCCCAATCTTCAACTTTGCATTGGTAGGTAAGGGTAACAAGAATGACTAACATTTCTTCTTATCAACCTTTCCTCCTTTAAACCAACGTTCTCCAGTTTGAGGAAGCTTCGTAGCTTCTGCAATCTTATCCTCATCAATTATAAACTTAACATCCCCAATCTGAGCTACATTTTCCCTAAAACTCATAGCAAATTGTTTGGTAACCTCTGCATTATGGCCACTAAAACATCTAAAAAGCTGACCCCATCCAATCTTTTCGAACAATAGAGCGACTTTCTCATTGGCTTCAACCAGCTCAGGCCCTGAAATTTCAAATCGGCTGAGAGGAGCCATTGTTTCCTCACTACAACTCTGGTTATGGGTTGAAACAAATGAAGTCGTGAAAATTGAAGGAATAGGCACCCAAGTAAAAGGCATTATGCGAAATGTCAAATCCTGAATTGAGTCATACGTGACAAAAACGAGAACCCCAATTTTGGCCATGTTAACCAAATTTGGAAATGATGAGAACAACAACCAGTGTTTTTCGCTATGATAAATGGAAAGACTAGCCACGACTAACTGATTTCTTCAGAAAACAGTATCTAACTAATCCTTCATATCAGAAATCATTCACTTCAGGGATTATAAATCAAAACATTAATAATACCCAGTATGGAATGATGGACTCGTACAACATCATGAATAGGAATGGCTATCAGTCATTTATGGAATTGAATTCCACTGATACGATTTCATCATTAAACCCACAACTGTCAATTAAATTGATACGTGTTAACAATTAAACCAAATCCACATGCCAATATGAATTCAATCTTTATGTAGTGATCCTTGTAAACGTATGTTATCAATTTAGCCATACGTATCCTGTACCTTAATCATAACTATCAATTGATAATAACCCAGAATTACACGTGGAAGGCAATTGTGTTCATAAACAGGATGATGTGGAGTTGTCATAATAATCCATAATGTTCCTAGGATTTATGAAATTACAACTAAATAGCAATCACCATTCACACTCAAACCATATATATACATGTAATTTATTTCGAAATATAGTTTTAAATACTTTATGAAATCCTAATCACTTATCACCCAAAACAAGATGTGATAGGATACAAAGCTCATAAAACTATTACAATTATATTTGTGTGACAAATGAAAATTTCGAAATAATATACATACGTTTGCACTCTAGCTATTTTGTGATATATATGTACAATTTTACAAGGCAATGATATGATATTAAAAGATTGAGTTATATATGAAATCTAAACCTTATGTTTAATGAAAATATTTTAATTAATAAATCACCCTTAGTTATAAGGATTTCAAAAACTTATGATAATAAATATCTTATCAAAACCAAGTTTTGAACAAATTCAAAATGTATCTTCATTAAAAACTAATTAGCATACTATACCTTAAATATCCTAAGTGAATATATATAATCGGATGAACTAATCATGATAAAATTGATCATATATAAAATTTACAAGATTGACAGCTGCTAATTTGTCAAATTCATAAATTTCTAATACGACTCTTAACTCTTCTATAATTGAGAGTACCTTCAAAATTGAAGATTATGAAGGCACTCTTTTATAATCTTTAAAAAAAAATTAATCATAGAAGAGAACTGATCATTTTTCATCGCTACAGAAAAAATGAAGGGGTTGTTGCTGACTGCCAACAAATGGCGACGACCTGGGTGAACCAGTTATCTCTGCTCATACAATTTTAAAATGATAATATAAACAAAAACTTAAAATCTATAAAAAACAATAAAAAATTCCCTGTCTAAATAAAAACCATTATTTTGATTTATATTCATAAGTACAATTCAAAAATATCCCATCCATTAAAATAAAAGATCTTGTTAAAGATAAGCTTAGAAATATCCTGATCAAAACAAAGTACTTCATAGTAAAAATAATCTGCACCATCAGTATAGGATGTAGAAATTTACTTTTTCGAAAAATTTCCAGAATCTGTTCCAAAAACATAATAATTTTCTTTTCTTTAAACAATAATTCTGACTAAAGTCTACTATCTAGGTATGATATCCGAATGTGATAGTATCATTCACCAGAACTATCTAGAATAAGCAAGCCGGCTCGTGATGAGACCTCTTGTCTCTTGGTTATTTAACCAAGAGCCATCACCCTGGTGATCAGAAATGAATTTATCCTAGACAGCACTGATGATCATGATTGGATCGTCTCATGATGAGACCTCCTATTCTTCAATCAAAATTATGTTTCCCTTATGAAATTTGAAATTTTAATTTTATAAAATGAGAGATCATTACCCAGCATGGTGACCAAATGGTAATGTCAGTCACTAATATCACTAGAAAATGAATCAGCTGGCTCGTGATGAGACCCCCTATCTCTTGACCTTGTGACCAAGAGCCATTATTAATTTCCTAATAATGTCATGCTAGTGATATTTATGATCCTTATCAGATCGGATTATTACTAAGACCTTCTGTCTCTCATTTTAGCGTTTTATTGACTGGAACAACTTCTAAAAAGTTTTCAGATTGTAAATAACTTAGAAGACTGATAGTGGAGATCCATAAGAGTTTTTCAAAGTACAAGTTTCGAAAAATACATTAATTAGCTATCCCAACTATTGTAAGGAAAATAAAAGATTGAGAAAAAATTTGAGTAATACTTATAAATAAAATAATGATAGGTTCTTAATAGACTCAAGAAACTTTGATCATCCTGAACAAATTTTGAAGATTTCAGTCTAATATCATAATTTTTAAACTAATGATCCAGTTGGCTTTTTAAAAAAAATAGAAGATTTATTTATTTACATTTATCTCTTCAGTTGACATCTGTAAATTAATGACTGATTATATATACAAAAATTTGACAGTTTTTAATGCGAATGAAATATTTGTTTAAGAAAATCAGAACTGATTGCAATAGTGGAATGATGTTTGAAAGTTACATAAGCCTTATGAATTTATCATCATCTACAAAATATAAACCATTTTATACGAAAATATAAAATTATTTACAAACAACTAACAAATTATATACATTTTAGGGTCTAAAATATCAACAGAAATATTTTTTCAGGATCATTCCATTCACTGGGAATGTTTCGAACTATCCTTCTAGTGTTTGCAAACGAAAGGTACTTGGACCTATCTTTTCAGCAATAACAAAGGAACCTAACCAAAGCTTTTGAAACTTAGTATAATCTCATTTTTCCTCATGAACTTTATCCCATTTTAAAACTAAGTCTCCCACCTGAAATTCTCGATTGGAACTTAAGGATTCGTCAAACTACGACTTCACAATTTGTTGATGTTTTGTAAAATGTTATTTTGACTTCTCTCTTTCTTCCTCAAGTTTTAACAAAGTATTGATCCTTTTTTCCATTGCTGGAAAATCTTCATCTTGAACAGACTGAGCTAACTGTAAAGAAGGTAAAAATAAATTCGGTGGTAAAATAGCTTAAGTTCCATAAACCAAGAAGAAGGGTGAGTTACCTATTGCAGCTTTAGGAGTTACCCTGTCTGCCCAAAGGGCATTAAATAATTCTGTATGCCAATCACGATGGTGAGCTGAAATAGTTCTTTTGAGAATTTTCAATAAATTTTTGTTTGTTGATTCAACTAAACCATTTTCATGAGGATGATAGTTAGCCGAATACCTAACTCTTATTCCCTTCTCTAAGGCAAATTGAGTTAACTCAACTGATGAAAAGTATGCAGCATTATCAAAGACAAGGGAATCTGGAACACCAAATCTCGTTATGATAAAAGATTCTAAAAATAATATAACCTGATTGGTGTTTACAACCCTTAATGGAGCAGCTTCTGCCCAACGAGTAAAATAATCAGTTGCAGTTATTATATACTTGTGTTGCATAGAAGAGGGAGGGTTTATTGGTCCTACTATGTCAATACCCCATTGATGAAAATGTCTTTCTATTGAAACAGGTTGTAAGGGGAAAGTAGGTTTCTTAACTCTTCCTGCAGCAAGTTGACATTCTCGACATTTTCTGACAAAAGCATAGGAATCATGAAATAGGGTAGGCCAATAATAGCCAGCTCTAAGAATCTTATGGACAGTAGTTTCTCCACCAAAATGACCCCCTACTGGTCCAGAATGTAACTCCTTCAAAATCACTTCTGTTTCAGCTTTGTCCAGGCATCGAAGCAACACTCCATCTGAATTTCTCCTAAAAAGGATGTTATCAATTAGTAAATAAGGAGCATATTTCAATCTAAGTGCTCTCCTTTTCCTAGGTTCCAAGTAATCCAGAGCAGTTCCCGTTACCAAAAATACTCTTATGTCTGTATACCAAGAATCCTGTGGTGGAGGATAGAAGTAGATTTCCTTTGTAAGTAAAACCTCATCAATGACAGCTTCAGCATTATTATTAGGTAGATGAGTAGCTTCATCAGCTAGTTTACATAATCCTTGACCTTTGACTATCGTTGAAGGTTTAATTTCCAAGTCATATTCTTGAAGGCCTGTCATCCATGGTGCTCTTTTTTCACCTAAATAGTTTTGCACTAACAAATTTCTGATTGAAGGATAAGGAACTATCAATTTCATTTTATATTTCAATAAATATGGACGAAAGTGTTTGACAGCTTTAAAAACAGCAAAAGCTTGCTTATCAACTTCATGGTAATTAAGCTCGACACCTTTAAAATTTGAACTCATAAAGGAGATTGGCACTTCATTATTTTGTTGATTTAGTTGGGTTAAAACTACTGCATATGAGATGTTAGAAGTGAAAGTATACAATATGAAATATTTGTTAAAATATGGGCTTAAAAGAGTAGCAACTTCTAAAATGGCTTCTAAAATTTTCTGAAATGACTCTTTTTCAGTTTGTCCCCAATTAAAAATAGCATCCTTCTTAATCATTTTCTGCAAAGGATGAATGATTTCAGAGAAACTGGGGATGAATCTCCTAACAAAATTTATTTTACCAAGAAATGATTGCATTGATTTCTTGCTAGAAGGGTAAGTTATTTTTGAAATGGCTTGGGTTCGTTCAGGATTAATCATGATCCCGTGTTTTAAAACCACACAACCTAATAAAATACCTTCTGAGACAACAAATATTGTTTTCTTAGGATTTAAGGATACTCTGAATTTTCTACATTGTTCAAATACCTTCCTAAGATGATTAATATGATCAGGTTGATATTTAGAATATACAGTAACATCATCTAAATAGACAACTACTAAATGATTAAATAAGCCTCTAAAAGCAATATCCATTGCCTTTTAAAAAGTTGCCCCAGCATTGATTAACCCAAAGGGCATCTTTCGGTAGGCATATGTTCCCCATGGAGTTCTATAAGATTTTTTCATTTGATCATCTGGGGAAACCAATATTTGGTTGTATCCTGAGAAACCATCAAGAAGTGACAGCATCTCAGACCCAGAAACCTTTTGAATAATTTGTTCCATGGGAGGAACTGGGTGATTATCCTTTTCGGAAGACTTATTAAGATTTCTAAAATCCACACATAGTCTAATATCCCCGTTTTTCTTCCTATCTGGAACTAGGCTGGCTAACCACTGAGTATGTCGGATGGGAAAAATAATCCTAGCAGCTAACAGTTTATTTAGTTCCTTCTTAATTGTTGGTTCTAATGGCGGTTGATATTTCCTTAGTTTTTGTTGAAAAGGTTTTGACTCCTGTTTAATTGGAATTATGTGTTGCATGACTTGTGTGTTGAAGGTTTTCAAATCATCATATGTCCATGCAAAGACATCCTTAAATTCTTTAAACAACTTTATAAATGCTGTTTTTTCATTGGAAGTGCAATCTATTCCTAGGTTTATAGTTTGAGGATTTAGTTCTGTTCCTAAATTTATGCTTTCGTATTTCATTTGAGAGCTATTGGTTTTACAGTTAGGGACAGATCTAAATTTATCTTGAGGATCAAAGAATTTTTCTAATCTTAACACTGAATTAGGGATCGATTTTACCTTTTCAAAAGCTTTTTCAACTAAACAAAAATCATTTATTACCAAAACATTCCATAGATTTTCGTCATGTGTAACTTCATCAATGGCTGAATATTTAAAGGTATCCTCATTCATTAGAAAATTCAGCACCTGCACATCATTATCAAGCACATGCTAGTTAAAAATATTACTTGGTATAGAAGGCCTAAAAATCAATTCAACTGAAAAGAAATCTGGTGTAATATTTTCTGATGGGATTAATTTTGATGCTACATTCGCTAATAAATCTGCTTCTTGATTTTGAGCTCTTAGAACTGAAATTATGTTAAATGCATCAAAATGTGAAATGAGATTCCATACCTCTCGCTGATAATTCTGTAAATGTTCATAAAGACAGTGAATAGAATTAAGGACCTGTTTGACGATGATTTCGAAATCACCGTATGCAATTAACTCTTTGATATCCAAATCAATTGCTTTTTTCAAACCTTGTATTAGAGCTTCATATTCCACAGTATTGTTTGTATAATTAAATTCCATCCTACAAGCTATACATGTTTTATTTCCCTGAGGGTCTACTAGCAGGCAACCAGCTCCGACTCCTTCTTTAGATTTCGTACCATCGAAATATAAAGTCCAAGTAGAACTATTAACAACTACTTTACTTTCTATAATATTTGCAATATTAAGATTATCTACATCATTAATAATTTCCTTGAATGAAGAGTTAGGAGAAATAGATGTCACATTAATAATTTCTGATTGCTGTTTATTTTCAGAAAAAACAAAATTTTCAGCTTTAAAATTACCAAATCCTAGTTCGTACATGTAATTCCCCATAATGGAGTCTGAAAATAAAACTGGTTCGCTAGGGTCATGTAATTCTGTCACAATATGTTTCATATATCTTTCTCTATTTATCTTGAGTTGATTTGACTTTCCATTCTTAGGTAACCATAATGTTGACCAGTCCGTGGCAAAGAACCCATTCAATTGTTGAGACCAATCTCTACTTAAAAATAGCCCATATGCATCAGGAATATCTGCAACCACAATATCTATAATTTGAAAAACTGAAGGGTTACAAGCAATCCTGACTAAAACATCTTTCATCTCTCCTACAACCCTCACATTTGTCCTATCCAATTGAGTTATTTGTGAATTTGATGGAACATATTTTCCATTCAACCTTTTGCATACAAATAAAGGCATCACATTGGAAGATGCTCCGAAATCAACCATGCAATTATGAACATTCCTATTGAAAATATCAAAGGTAATTAAGAATGGAGACGTGGTTGATTTAGAATTCTTCCCTATTAGCGAGGCTTTGTCAGCTGTTGATTTTCCTTTATCAGTTGAGGTTCCATCATTATTAGAATTATTTGCAGCAACATTTTGTTTCGCATTAGGAATTATTGAACTCATGGCAAGATTTATAAGATGACTATTAGGCATTGGGTAAATTTAAAGAAGATCATACATACTGATGTTTGCACGTGTATTCTTTAAATCTTCAATTATATCATATTGTAAATCCAATTTTGGAGCATTTTGAATGGGCTGAGTAATCTTTGTTGGTTGAGTCTGATTGCTAGATTGAATTTGTTTATTAGGTTGTGAATTATTGTTATCATTATTCGAGGTAGACCTCGATGAAGCTCCAGGAGTGTTTGCGAATGTTCTACTACGAGTATTGTAGGCATGTTGTCAAGCAGGAGGACTTTTACTCTCATATTCTTTTACAAGACTATCCCAGAAATGACCGTTAACTTGTTGGGGTTCTTCTGATTCTTCATCATTTTCTGATTCCTCTTCCTCTTCATTTTCAGTTATTTCTTGATTTGAGGGAGTCTTTGATAAGGATAAAACAACTCGAATAGTATTACAAATTTCTTCATTTACTACTACATCAGGTGGTGTATTTGTTTTATTATTTGTATTCAGATTTTGTCTAAACTGATTTCTAAAATATCCTCTAGAAGAAGAAGCTTCAGAATTGGTTTTCTTTAATCCTACAACTTCATTGGTTAATGCCCGAATAGCATTCTACAGCTGTTCTACATCAAATGCTTTATCTTTTTCTAAATTAGGTTTTTCGATCTTCCTACAAGGGAAAGTATCAGATTTCCCACTTCTATCTGGTTCATAGGACATAGAATCCTTCTCGACTTTAATGGATTCCTCAAAATTTTCTACCAAAATTGTTTTACCAGCTCTCTTAACAAACATCCCAGGATATTTTGGTAGAGCTGAAGTATAATTTTGATTAATTATATCATCGGGTGGTTGAGAAGCAACCGGAATTTTATTTTTTAATGTAAGAAACCTCTGGTTAAAATCTTTAATTCTTTCTTTAGGTTCCATTTTAATCCGAGATAACTCCAGGGCTAAAAGAGCAGGTGTTTTATCCTCCCCGAATTTATCTAAAAAAGATTTATTAAATTCACCCCAATTTGTAATTGATCCTTGAACTAATGAAAAGTGCCAAGTAGAGGCTCTTCCTTCAAAAGTTAAAGGGAATAACCGACAAACCACATCTTCATGCTGAACATTCATGGTTTGCACTACTAACATGAATTTGTTTGCATGTACCTCTGCAGGTTCTTTGTTATCTGGGTTAAACTTAGGAAGAAGTTTATCTGAGTGTTTAGGCAAAGGATGTTGTACACCAGGGACAGCTACAGCAGTTGTTCTCAACCAAGGGAGTTATGGATTAGGTGGAGGATTACCTCCTCCTCCCATAGGTATGTTTCTTGCCATAGGACTTCTCTTAGAACCTGAAGAATTCCCTGGATTGAATGAACTTGGACTATCAGGTGGTGATTCTGGAGGAGAAGGTGGCAGATCAAAACCGCCTACTAAAGTCAATCTTCTAGCAGTATTTGTTTGAGTAATTTGTCTTTGATGACTTCTAATTTGATAACGTGGAGTGCTATTAGCTTCTACCAAATCTTGAGTAACTATGTTCAATTGTGGATTATGTTTTT
Source organism: Pseudotsuga menziesii (assembly GCA_001517045.1). Lineage (NCBI taxonomy): Eukaryota > Viridiplantae > Streptophyta > Pinopsida > Pinales > Pinaceae > Pseudotsuga > Pseudotsuga menziesii. The sequence goes on from LPNX011133346.1 coordinate 20,032, forward strand.
GTTGCCTAGGTAGACCATAATCTATTGGAGTTACACCAAGTTGATTAGCATATGCTCTTATTAGAACATGTCGTGATTCTTCTAAAGTTTGAGTACTTTGTTCAGGAGTAAATGGGGATGTGATATGATCACATTCAAGGATACTCCTAATAGTTTCTATAAATGGTGATTTGCTGACTTCTGGAGGTTGTTGACTGGTTGAAGTTTTATCATTAGTTCTACCTACCATTAATCATTAACAAGCCCTCCTTCTAGCGCCATTTGTTGGCCTGATTTTCTGACCTAGGCCAACTAAGGAGATTAAGCCCACACAAGTAGCTTAAAGCAGCTTCCGATGTGTTTGGGATGACAAAATCTCGCAGGTTATGGTCCTGCTACCAATTGAATTGTTCTCTTAAGGAGAAACTAAAATTCAGTAAAAATTTATCCTAATCTTATTTCTATCTAAATAAACCCTAAAATTAGTTTTCTAAGACCTAAGTTATCCTAAAATTGCTTTCTTAATGAAAGTCTTCGATTTTTTGAGGATTTTGTTTCGAATATTCAAAATTCAAAAAAGAACATTATAACTATTGTGAAATTAACCTAATTCTATTTAACAACTGTTAAATGTAAACTACACTAAAATAACACTAACTAAATTATTCTATCCCAGCTGAGAGAAATTTAAATACTATATTAATTATCAATTAATATTTCAAGTAAACAGAAAGATAAATGGGTAAGATTTAAATGAAAATATTTAAACCATTCACACTAAATCATTCTGCTATATATTTACCATAACAGAAAATTTAAAATAAACAATTACTTTAAACTTTTCTGGAATGTTTTATTAATTAACAATTAATAACCAACACTAAATACCTGAATAAAAGATAATGTTCATTATGAAAGCATTGTCATAATACAAATGAAATCAAAACAAACATAAATATGTATATTATTGCGTTTCGAATTTTCAATAAAAATACTGATTAATTCAATTATAATAACATACTCATTCAAATAGCAATATTATGTTGACAGAGTGTAATATAAGATAATGAATACAATCATAACAAGTATAACTGTATCAATAGTATAACTAGAAGATGATATATTGAAATATATTATAAAAGTATTCAAAAATAGTACCGAACAATGATACCAGTCTGAAAATTTCCAATCACACTCCTCCTCCGAAGATAAAACCCCAGTAAAGAGATAAAACTAGTACTGAAATGATATTTCAATGATGTTTTCTTCCTAAACTCCATCCCCTATTACATCGAAATTACTAGTTTATATAACACCACTAGTCTTTCACTTCAGTTTCTAATAAGTGCTATAATCAATACCATAGGAGTCTTATCCCTATTTAAGTGCATCAAATCTCTTAAAAAAGACACCTTTCACAAACATTACTATGGGATAAAACTGTCAATAAAATGACTAGCCTGTATTATCTCCTGATTCATGGGGACTGACATATTCGTGGCCATCTTGAAAATCCAATCTTTCTAGAAGCATCAACGTATGCCAACTGTGATACAAAACATCTTGTGTTTGCTGAGGATAGCGATACCATGTACATTTGTACAAACAAAAATAAAAATCTTATTAAAACCATGTTAACAGAAATAACAATAAAACAAACAAATTATATGCATGCCTGCAAAATCTACGATTTTGCAGGTATGCTCTTAAAATTTTTTATTAGCTGTCAAAAGAGAGATAAACCATATAACCAAAATAGAAACAACATTAGGTTCTATTTTGTAAATTGATTACTCTTCTGGCTTCAAAAAGTTTAGCTTTGAGCCTGATGATTATTAGCTTCTGTCAATCTACTTGCTCAAGCAAGTGCTGGTTTGTGTCTATCATTGATTTTTTGGCTTTCTTGTATCTATTCTTCTTCAAGTTGATGTCCTTCCATCTATTAACCCAATTTCATAATTCTGCCCTGAATGTTTTATTTTCTTCATCTTTTAAGGCTGCATTTTCTTGACATTCTTTTAATTCATTTTTCAATTCTGCAATTTTGGTTTCGTATACTCTGTCAAGGACCTATTGGAGGGTTCCTTCTTCCTTGTCATGAAATGAATCATCTGACTGAGAAGAATAAAGATTATTCACATCTTGATCCGGTGATGGAATGCTCATAAACGATGGTTTAGGGCCAGAACCACAAGCATCCATACATGATGGGGCTGCTTCAAACTTACCTGGCTCAGTAATGTTTTTGGCCAATGATTTTTCACGATTATTCTCTATGAGAATAGGTTCATCCATATGCATGGTTTTGCGAACCAAAGATGAAACGTCATCCTCAAGATGGACAATAACTGGCTGAGCATTTTGTTGAGTGGTTGCAGGAGCAAAGGCTGTAGTTATTGTGTTCACTCTTCTAGTGACTCTTCGTGTACGAACGAACACAAGACCTTTTGGCTAAAAAACCCCTTTGTCGCAACAAACCTGCGCTAACTCTTCAATTTTTCACATGGATTCATCACCAAGGTTTTTAGGATAACATAACTCAGAGGGGTTTTCATTATTAACAACATCAACATCTTCATTTTTTGTCAATCTACCATCCACCTTTGTAGGTGTACTGAAGCATTTGTCAGATAGGGATTGGCCCATGTTTGTATCAACATAACAGGGATCGACCTTCACGATTCCATCATTACTAATACAAGTACCTATAGGTGGATTTGCTTCCTATAGTTTATTATCCCTTAACTTAGCCTTATGAATATCATCAACTTCAGATTTTGCTGGAGCTTTACGCCTCCTACGAGTTTTAGGGGGAGGGTTTGGCTAATATTGTGTTGAACCTAGTTTATTTTCAACCAAGAACTCATCCCAATATTTACAACTAAGAGACAACTGATGCTAGATTAAAATTTTAATTAGACCGTGGTGGAACAAACTCCTATCAGAATTTCCTATGGTACTTTGCACTGAATGTGCCATTTTCTTCTGACTTTACAGTAAGTAAAATGGAAGATTGAGCTTACAACCTTTCAATGCTAACAGTAATCACAGATGATAATAATGAAAATGATAGAATCGACCATCACAAGATACATACCTGACTAGGATTTCATAAAACGCTCGCCATTCTGGTTTTAAAAATTTAACTGAAACCCCAATATTCAACTTTGCATTGGCAGGTAAGGGTAACAGTAATGACCGACATTTCTTCTTATCAACCTTTCCTCCTTTAAACCAACGTTCTCCAGTTTGAGGAAGCTTCGTAGCTTCTGCAATCTTATCCTCATCAATTATAAACTTAACATCCCTAATTTGAGCTACATTTTCCCTAAAACTCATAGCGAATTGTTTGGTAACCTCTGCGTTATGGCCACTAAAACATTTGAAAAACTGACCCCATCCAATCTATTCGAACACAAGTTAATTCCCATGTTAGGAATTTTCCAATGTGTGAGTTATAGGAAGTGGGATTTGGCCCTTAAGTGGTCACGGACTTGTCCTATTTAGAGCCACCTTGTCTTCAAACATTTCTTCTTTTTTGGAAGCAGTGGTCAATTTGTTCAGGAAAATTTGATCTTCATGTTGTGGGCGAAGTAAAATATTGTTTTCAGACCAACACTCTCAAGGGTGTTAATTTTATTGTTAACAATGTTATAGAAACACTTCAGAGTTTTGTTTGCCAGACTTAGAAACAGACTACACCATTGCGTTCCTCTTGAAATTTTGAGAAAAATGAGCATAAAATCGACTAGTTTTTCTTGAGGCCTCCTCTAGCATGCAAATCGAGAATGCTCTCTACCCTTGTATGACCTGTATAGACTGTACTTTATTGCCTCGATAAATGTGCACATTAATGGTATGTATGTATCCTAGGGATTTGTGCATAATTTTGGATCCTCTCTCTCTTCCTCATCATGGCTCCAAATCCAAGTTTAAATAAGAAAATGGGGGCATGTGGAGGAGCCATGCACCCCTCTTATGGCTCGATTGCATATCAACTTTTTAATAAAAACCATCGTTTGTTGTTTGACTAGAGGGCCATGGCCCAATGGTAAAAAAACTGCGATATTGTGGCCTTGGCCTTTCCCCTTCTCATGCTCTTTTGAATGGTGGTAATATAATATATTTCCACATTATAAAATGGTTTGGTTGTGGCAATTTATATGGTTTCCATTAGAGGAAATTTCAACTCAAAATGGGCCTTTTAACTCTAATTCAAATTCCATGTCATCATGTGTTACCCAATGAAATTGCTTTAAATTTGAAATACAGTATAGGTCTTAAACATTTTTTTAATATAAATTTCAGGATATGTATCATAAAAAAACTATTTTTTTGGGTACTTTCGACATATCTTCGTGTGTTTTTACTCAAATTTCGATCCGGAGAGCTCATTGGATGTAGAATTGAATTCCGCATTCAATTAGTACCCACTTGGCATACTTTTGATGGCTCAGCTATCCCAAAAACAAGAAATCCCTGAAAAACAAGATGACCATCATCACGTTTTTTCAGGTATTTCTTGGTTTTGGGGTAGCTAGGTCCATCAAAAGTATGCCAAGTGTGTACTCGTCAGATGCGGAATTCAATTCCGCATCCAACAAGCTCTCCCGATCAAAATTTGAGTAAAAACACGGGGAGATATGTTGAAAATACAAACAAAAAAGTAGGTTTTTTTCTTTTCTTCCTCCAAAATTAATAAATATTATTTTATTATTTTAAATATTATTTTATTAAATTTTTTTAGGAGGCCCATTTTGAGTTGAAATTTCTTTTAATGGTTTTTGTAATATGGTTACAATATATTGGCATATGACTCCATGCTGGCCTCCGTTGTTGACACGTGATTTTCCATATAGGATGGGTTCCATGTTACACATTATACCATGATAGGGGGTCTCGGTGTTGACATGTGCTCGAGGGCTATGCCCTCGCCCCCACCTTTTTGTATAACAATAACACTTCAACCCTAAATATGATCATTACCATAAGTGACATTAGTGGGGATGTTGGCTAGTGGAGTTATGCAAAGTATTTGGTGGGATATGGAGGTCTTGGGTTAGAATCCCATAGAATCCATCCACCTTTTACCATATAACATATAAACCATTTTTTTAATCATTTCTATCAAATTTACTTCAATTGCTAATAATTTATGCATTCGGAGGTCGTTTCACGTGAAATGAGAGTTGACGGAAATTCGACGACAAGCTCTTTACCTTGGTAAGATTTATTTTACATTTTGAATACTTTAATTTTGATTGAATATGAGATGATCCTCCTGTTGAGGCCCTAAAATTCGCAGGAAACAACAGTAAGGGATTCTCCCCAATCAACGTTCCCAACTAGCCCGTTGACTGTTTGGTATAGGGAATCCATCCGGTTTGCGGTCCGGCTACCGTAGGTCAAAGTAACAAAATAAAGGTTTTACCGGTTGCGGCCCGGTCCACCGGAATTTTGTGTTTTTTGGCTTATGTATGAGATGCATATGCCTACTTAACCATGCAGGGTGATTAGGATGCAAGGAACAGTCACAATGTGATGCGAAGGTTCTTACCTCTCGTCTTAAGCCCACGAACATCTAAATCACATATGCAGCCATGAAATGAAACTAACTACCTATCTATCTATCCCCGAGGAGCCAAAATATGATTTATCTATGAGTAATGTGAATTATTCATGCATTGTAAACATAAGTTACAGGTAGCTGATATTCTTATCTACAACACATGAAAGATTAAAGATGTTGCAACAATCAGATAGCCAACTGTTACATAAGCAGCGTACATTACTCATGGTGACATTTCCACAAACATGAACCAGAAATCATTTAAACAAGAACATAGGTTCAGAGAGTTAGAACGATCTCATGGTTAATGGATAAACTGGAAAACAAAATAGTTCATCTTTCAGTCGTCGATCGCATAACATTTGGAAATTGCACCCATCTTTCTCCATCAGGAAAACCATATTTCTTTATTGTAAAGAGAAATAGTTCTTCTTACAATATTGCTTTCTAGTCTAACTGGGAAAAAGTCCTCCTTTCCTTCTAAGTCTTTTACATTTATACAAAAAAAAAGGTCAGACTGTTGGGCTTCCCAACCTCTCGTCTCCCAACGTTCTACTTTCCTCAAATGTTTTACAAAATAGTTACAAATTACAATAATGAGCGATCCTTCATGAGGAGGGGCCCACTTGACTATCTAGAAACTTCCTCCACGCTGCAGCTTCATTAGCGATGCCTTCAAAAGCACAAGGCTCTAAAAACTGAATATTTATCTCAAACTTCTCAGCTTGATTCTGGATAGCCTCGACCTTGGATGTACTCAATCGAAGTTGATCTTCCAGAAGCTATACACTAACAGCTGGATGAGCTACTTGGCTTCTCAAGATCAGATCATCCAGGGCTTTGATATCCTGCACCTTATATTATTCCTCCTGGAATCTCTTCTGCAATAGCTCCACAAAGGCATCGTGATTTGGGAAAGCTTCAAGCCTCTCTTCTGCTTCTATATGGAACCGGTTATATGTAATGAGAAGTATTCTGAAAAACTCGGTGCATAATCCCTTTGTCTTCTTTACTACCTTCTTGAAGTCTTCAGCGGTGTTAATAGCAAACTCCACTAGGTTATAGTCCCGTTTGAGGGCTTGATGGTCTTTTTCCAGTAGATCCACTGGGGTTTCTTCGTTGTTCTCCAACCTTTCCATTCTTGCAGTTAGGACCTCTAGGAAATCCTGGGATCGGTCCACAAAGTAGGATGCAGTTTCCAGGATCTCCTCCAATAGGCCATCGATTTGCAGCACTCTACATCTTTCTTCTTCAACAGCAGTCTGCAGCTGCAGCATCTTGATTTTCTGGGTCAATACATGCTCCTTGAAAGGCTGGAGATTAACCTGCTGTTCTCCTGCCACTTCCAAAGCAGTGGTCAAAGAAGAAATCTGCTCCTGATGTTCCTTTCTCAGTTCTTGGGTGTGCAGATCATTTGCCTACAGGAGGATCTTCAGCTGCTCTTCTAGCTCCTCCACCTTTGCCAGTAGCTGTCCCTTCTCACTCTTTAGATCTTCGCATTCCTTCTGCACTTTCTCTTGGGCCTCCTGTGCTGTTTCCTTGACTTGCATTTCTACTTGGAGGGCCTGTACTTCAGCTCTTGAGGACTTCATTTCCCACTGCACATCTTCATATTTCCTTTTGAGCCTATTGCTCTCTTCCCTCTCATGCCTCAATGTATCTTTCAATTGAGCAGAATATTTCTTTGATTGCTCCAAGTCAATCATGATTTTGCTTACATTATCTTCTGAAGCTTGGATGAATGCAGAACCGGCTCTTAGGGTAAATCTCGGATCCTGGTTTGTTCCTAACATAACGGCCGTATCTGTTATCATTTTACTAGGTAGACCTTCCGCCTCAAATTTCCTCTCTATCCTCTTTATTATTCTTTTTGTTGCCCTATCATAATATACAGTGTTGAAGTCAGGCATTTCCTTTCCCTTTTCCTGCACAAAAGGGACCAGCTTGAGTGTGGGGACCATGGGTATGCTGGTAGTAGGTATTTGAGAGGTCTATACCTCAGGATTTTCCACCTCCTAGGTCTTCCCTGCTGCTGTTTCAGAAGCTGACTGCTGTGTCAACTTTATTATTTCAGCTTTTTGCTTTTGGAGCTCCTCATAGAGCTTTCTCTTTGCTTCCTTTGCTTTCTCTGCTGCTTCCCAAGCAACTCTTTTTTCTTCTTCTGTATGTAGCCTTTCTATAGCTTCTTTCGCCAACCTATGGGCTTCTTCATCCCTCCTTTTGGCTTCCTCCTCGGCCTTAGCCTGTTCATCCCCTTTTCCACCTTTGGTGGTGATTTTCTTCGTGAATCTTCTCTTTAGTGTAGTCATATTCAGGGCATTCCAGAAGACAGATTTCTCTCTATCAAAATGGTGGGTATATTCGAAATGCACCTTGTTTTCTTTACAATGCTCCGCAAATTTACCATGGGAGTCATTTCTGTGATAGGGCATCTCGCCAAAGTGGAATCTCTCCAGCTCCTCTACGAATTCACCAGCTTGTATTACCTTAGTGAACTTGCAGCTTCCTAGTCGAAAAGGCAAGGGAGGATAAGCAGTCTTCTTGTGTTCGAACAGGAAACTACCTATTCCATCCAGGAACACTTGTCTGACCACCTCCTTATGGACAATGTAGTCAGTTGCATATTTTGGCAATAGGGAAGGCGCTCTAGAGCCTCTGAACATCCTGAAGTACATGCCATGTTCAGTCAAAAAGTAGTCTGCGTGATCCACTATTACTCGCATGGCCTCCTCCGACATACAGTCACACTCTTTTCGGAAAATGAGTGTGTATAGTGGCATAATGAAGTGCTCACAGACTTCTCTGTAGTGGCTGTGGTACTGGTGTGCCCACAGTGGTCTATAAGCGGCATATACAGGAATTCTTTCCCGCGCCAGATGCACTGGAGACCAGGGAAAGACTGGTTGCACAATATACAGTCTATGAGTATTGAACTCATGTAAAATTCATACCTTTTCCAGGATTCTCCTTCCAAGGCTAAGGTCAAGCAAGAAGAAAGACTGCTAGATACCAGGCTAGCCCAATTGAAGATTGTCCCTTGGGTGGCCACATGGAAAATGATGGGTATCCACTCTAGCTTGAAGAGTCTGCCATGAGCTATCCCAAAGACCCTATTAAGCATCAGAGCTATAAATCTATAGGGAGTCCTCAAGCTCGCCGTATCATATTCACTTGTTGGTCTGTACCGGTAATGTTTTCCCTGCAATAGCATTCTCTTGAGAGTCTCTACCAGGTCCATTCTGATGCTATTCAGCCAGTCATCAAATAGGAATACTTGGGCTTCTGGCAGGTGATAAGCCAATGCCACATATCCAGGGCTAAATGCAGCATAGCCCTGTCTGTCAATATTTTACAGAATCATCGTGGTTGTATCTGCCCGGGGCAGAATCCAGCCAATTACCTCAGAGCATGGGAACAGCTCTAGCCTGGTGGCAACTTTCATGAGAGAAGATTTCTCTATGTTAGCATAGATGGACTCTTCTTCGAGGCCCATGTCGAGAACTTCCCTGCGGGAAATCAATCTATATATTTCACCCCATTTGTACGCGGGTTCAACACCAGAAACACATTGAGTGTCTTCATATATGTATTCGGTCTTCGTGACAACCTCTAGTTCTAGCTCTTCTTCGACCACAGGGGCCTTCTTCTTCTGCCTCTTGGACATGGTGGATGCGAATTCTTTCTGCCATATATAACATTGTAACATTTATAAATTCAAGGTGCAGACATTTATATGATAGTGTGCAGCGTTTTACTTCTTCTATGTGTATCATGACAGCAATTTGTTAAAACTATGTGTGTATGGACTGAAATGTACCGACTAAAAAAATTATTAAACCCAATGGGCAGTGGAAAACAAGTTATATACAGTAAAAATGTGCAATCTACCACTGCTGTATGATTTTAAACAATTCTATCAATTACATCTAAGATGGCAATAAATCTACATTAAAAAACAACGAAGCACGACTCTCTATGGCTGCCATTATCACGTCGCTGCGCGGGACCGACAAGGGACAAAACTGAGGCGATTTTTTTACAACGGCACCTTACAATGGACTACACGCTCAATCTAATGGTCAATAGACTAAATGCGAGGATACATCACTCTTCCCCCCACTGGCTCGGGTTCAAAACCCAAACAACAGTGCGCGACATGGCACAGTGAACTGCCTGCAATTCAAAAGTGCGAGCTTCTATGGTGCATTTAAGAAAAAAACCCCTGTGCATACTGTTAGCACTCAGAATGTACCCAGGTTGTAAAAGGTAAACTCCAAGGTAACAACAAAACCACTTTAGGAAGAAACTGGTATTTTCTTTCAGAGAGGGATCTCTCAATAAAGATTTAACAGGACCAGATTTAATAAGACCAGATATAAAATAACATTCAAAGATTTATGTATTTGGCTGAAACAATCACATAACCATTGGGCATGGAGTCATATACAATATAAAGATACCACAAAGACATATACATGATATTCATCAAAGGCAAGGTAATCACATCATCACAGTCTTTCAAATTGATTCAGGTGGAACAGAAGAGATGAAGAAACAACCCATTAATATAGAGCATCAACAAGGATGAGTTCTATATCAACTTTAGCAGAAAAAATCATATAATATCTGAAATGATGACCAGAGCATAAACACATGAATTCCAATCATCTAATGCTATATTCCATATACGAGGAAGAAACAAAATGGAGTGTTACACAAGGGAAATACAATCACATAAAGAAAGAAGCACAGACTGTAATATCAACGACACATGAATATCTGACAAAAACTCTCATGCATTCACTTTGTTATTTCAAAAATAGATATGTTCTCCAGAATTATTCACCACCCGATGGGTTCCAACCCCCATCTCTTAAAAAATATGCATATTTATACATAAAATGATAGGTCTCCCAACAAGAAGATCAATAACAGAATGATCAGCTTAATTTAGAGTTTGTAACCGAATTCCTAACCCCTGGGAAGTTTGTTACAACTCCAATCCTAATAGATCATAAAGTACAAATCAACTTGATAACAAAATTTCGCCCATCAGCTCCACGTCTTTGCCCCATCAGCTCCACGTATTTGCCCCATCAGCTCCACGTCTTTGCCCCATCAGCTCTTCAGTGCATGACACCTGTTTCTAGGGATGGAGAATATACTTTGTCTTTCCAAACCGCTCCACGGCTTTCCACTGCTCCGAATTTGGGGTGTCACATTCTGTCATTTCCCAAATTGATACCTCGAGCTCCATATATGCTTCATAGGACTTTCTGGGCAATCTGCTTCTGATGATGGCGAACTTCTGCAGAATCTTGAAATCTTCTGTGAGCATATGCACAATGGTCTTCCCTGTCAGGATTTTCTCCAAATCATTGAATTTGGAGTGGTCCATGCGGCACTGAACAAGCAGGTTATGATAATGTTCCTGTGAGAACATCCGCCCTTCTCCGTCCCAGAAAGAAGGCAATCCGTCCTCGAACAGCTCTTTAAACTCTTGTTTAAAATTATTAACCTGCAGAAGCAATCCTTCTGATTTATCTTGGACCGTTTTGATTAAGTGATGCTTATGGATGATTTTCTTTTCCCACATCACTATTGATACTCTGTCCTTTACGCCCAATTCGTGCAACTTCTGATATGATAGTGAATTTAGAAAATTTAGTGTGTTCTGAGCTATAGCAAGAGGTCTTTTCTCCATATGTTCGTTTACCAGTTTTAATCTCTGGTGAGCTAAATTTATCATTATATTCAAATCATCAATAAAATTTAGATAGTGCCGAAACTTGGTAATCTCTAAACACAAGGTATCCCAAATGATATGTTTTGCCCCCTGAAGAGGGCCTTTCCCAATGTATTTTTCTTTTAGCTCATTGAATTTCTTCTGTAATTGATTCCTGTCCTGTAATATTTGCTTTTTACTTTCATTTACTTTGGCCAATTCAGCTTTTACCTTTTCATTTTCTGCCTTCAAATCTTTGATTGCTTCTTCTTTCAAGATCACCTGGGACATTGGCACCAACAAATTATCGGTAGAGAAATCATCTAATGGCTTCTGGATATTCACAATAGACAAGTCCTCACCGGTGGGAGTCTGGCTCATCAACTCCTCCATAATCTCCTTCTCTTCATTCTGATATTTTTTCATCAAGGAGATTTGGGATAACAGTTCCTCCCTTTCAGCTTCCCACCTGTCTTTTTCTTCCTATAGCTCCCCAGCTCTTCCTTTATACTCCATCATCTCTTGATGGACTTTATCCTTCTCTTCTTGGAGAGCTAGTAACTCAGATTACTGAACATGTTCAGCACCTGGGATCTTCAGCTTCTTCTTCAGGACCTGGAGTGCATTGTCATTTTCCTCTAACATCCTCTTGAATGCGTGGGTACTGTCTGAACTAGCAATGTCTGTTTGCAGCCTTCTAATCTGAACCACATTTGCTTTATTTTCCACCCTCTCATGTTTAAATTGAATTTCCAGTTTTTCTATCAAAACTTGCAATTTATTAATCCTCACTATGGCTTGTAGTAAGTCTGAGTAGATGATATCGCTGGTCTGTTTGTGAAGTTGAATTTTATCCAGAGTGCTGATTTTGTCTAGCCGGATCTCCATTTCAGACATTTTCTTGTCGCTTACCATAGCCATTTTAAATGTATTTCTCTCAGCATCTCTAGCAGAGACTAGAGAGGTTTTTGAACTGTACAAACTTCTCACCTTCGGGAGCAAATTTCTCGTCTCCTCCATAGACTGTTTCCTCTTCTCCATGTAGCTGTCCTTTAACTCTTCCTTTGACTTAAACACGTGGCATGATTCCGAACTGTCTACATCACCCTCCACATTTTTAAAAGATAATTGACTTACTTGCACCGCTTTCATGGGAACTAGGGAAACCCTTTTGGAACCATCAGAAACTTCCTCATCTACAATTTCACCACTTTCAAGCAGCTTTGCCTTTTTATGGGGCCCCTCTTCATCTACATCCATACTCTCAGTTTCATGCAAACTCCTCTTGACCATAATACTAGCACCTTCTGTTATTTGGGTTGCTGAGACAGGTATAGTATGTGTCTCTTCATCATACTTTGACCTGTCAGTACACTGTAGCAAATTGGCCATTTCAGCTAACCCCTCAATAGCCTGATGCTCAAATGGTTTATTTTTGTTGGCCTGTTTTCTCAATGAGATCACATGGTGGGGGTCGTAATTCACATTTACTTCTTTTATGAAATCCATATTCTCCAGCAACTTTTCTATAAAATCCAGGGCACCCTTACTTTTAAAAATGAAAGGGCCAACTTTAAGTGGAAATTTAATACTTGAAGATTTTTTGAAAGCACCAAAGTGCTCTTCTTCAGACAACAATCTCTGCCTCATGAACTCTAGTGCGAAAATCCTTGGGGTCAAGAAGGAGGGTAGCCTATAAGGCTGACCAGTAAAGCCATATATTCTTAACATGGTGTAACCTCTGTACAGGAACCAGTCCCCCACCCGATCTTTGGGTGAAGACTGCATTAGGCATCTCATCTCGTCCAGAACATGGGGCAGGTCCTCATCAAATAACATTTTGTACATTTCAGACATGATCAAATTAGCAAATTCGAACATGTTGATTTGCTTGGGCAAATCAGAAGAGCATAGAGTACTTAAAAATTTCAATTCAGTAACGTTAGAGCATAATAGCATGTTAAGCAAGTATGTTTGAAACCTAAAGAACTGAACTTTTGGAAACTTAGTCAACTGAAGGTGAATCGTTTCGGCAAGGTACTCCTCTAAATTAATCACAGGGACTGACTAGGACTCATGGTTTAAAGAGTTTATTCTTAATAAGAAACCAAGGATGACATCACCTACATGACAATCGTCATCCAGACCTAACACTTGACAGACCAGAGACATTACCATTTGCACTTCAGTCCTAAATATGTGCAAGGGGTAAGGCAAGAAAAGACCTTCAAGGGACTGACCTTCCTTCAGGATACTTGACAAGAATTGACAGCGACTTTCACTTTCACAATTTTTGAAAGAATCAGCAAGGACAGATTCATTTTCAGACTCACGATTTACAGGGTAATTTTCGGGTAGACTAAGGTTTTCTCTGACGACTGAAGCATCAATTTTACAAAGTATTTTGGATGTGGACCGACTCACAATAATCCTCTGAGAGGGAGAATAGTTCACCGCACACCACTCGGCAAACTTCGGGAAGTGGAGGGTTTTCTCAAGGGCGAAGTGATACAAAAAATACTTGCATACATTCAGAACGTCATTCCCCTGTGAGTAACAAGACCACAATTTCTCTTTACTGCCGGACACGCTCCCTGTGGATAGGAAGGGGTTGCACATGCCCCTGTGTCTGTCTACTAAAAATTCCTCTCTGTCATCTACGACCTGACCAGACACTTGAATTTCTCTCCCTTGGTCCATTACTTAATTTACAATGGTAATTGGATGAAGGAGTTACAGGGTTTAAGTCCTACCTGGCTTACTGTGGGGGCGTGTTCTCGGAGCATGCCTGAAACTGACAAATGGAAGCTGCCAAATCACCAAGTCCTTTTTGCCGGGTCCCGAGCAAATAAAATAATCATTGGAGAGGTCAACCTTGCCTTTATAGAACCACACAATTCGCCACGTGGACAGCATTTATTTTCCGCAACCACCATATGTTCCTAACTGCTGTGTACTTCTATTCTCTGGATTCATTCAAGACCCTAGCTCTGATTTCTCTTTAATTTCTAGCCTTTGGATCGCGTGCCACATACCTCGTTCCGCCAGGCGTCTTGGTGATAAACAACGTGCCAGTCTCCATCCCGGAATGATCTCCCATTGTCGATGAGACCGCCTTTTATCACCCGCCGTCAGATCGGGAAAGAGATATCCAAATCCGCTGAGTTTCTCGACACTATTCCTCATGCAACTTCATGTTTCGGAATCCCTCACAGCCGTAGATGTGACCAGCCTTTGTTCGTGAGCCATTGGATCGGGTGACACGTACCGAATTCCGCTGGGCTCCGTCACTTTAACCGTCGTGCAGCTTTGATCCCCGGAATCATCCTCAGCCATTGATGTGATATGCCTTTAACTTTCCACCATCGGATCATATGCCACGTACCAAATTTCGCTGGGCACTTCGGAATTATCCACCGTACTTTGGAATTATCCGCCGCGCAAGTTCACTCTCCGGAAATCATAATAGCCGTTGATTTGATTTACTTTGATTTTCAACCGTCAGATCGATCACCGGATAACTCATTCTGCTGGGCGCTTTAGGTTTATCGGTTGTGCAGGTTCTGGTTCCGGAATCAATCTCAACCGTGGATGTGCTCTGACTTCACCTCTCCGCCATTGGATTGAGTAACATGTACCCTATTCCGCCGGAATCTATTACTTTAACCAGCATGCGATTTCACAAGGTGGATTAAATGTGGACCGTAGATCTGCCCGAAACAGATTGACAGCCGTCGATCTATGCACTTGATGAACGCTCGGACATATGTTATCTCCCTCGCAATTTTGAAGAGCAGAGAGGATATCGGCCATTGATTTTATTCCTTCTCTCACCGTGTCTTAGGATCTTTGGTAACTTAATCTCCTTTTTGCCTACCGCCCCATTCTTATAATATATCTTTTAACCAAAGTTTGGTAAACACTTGTTGTTTCTCCTCCACCATGGTTTTTTTATCCCCTTGCTAAATAATGGTGTTAACAACTGGCTCCATCTGGGGATGATATCCTCCCTGTGAGGTATCAAAGAACTCGTAGACCAGGTGCCTGGATTTGATTTTGCGTAATAACTTCCCAAAAACCCATCTTTTGTTTTTGTAAATATATCATTTTTATATATTTTTAGAAAAGGAATGGTATGCCTCCTGAACTTTAGGGCTCTCACTGCGAGCTTTCAAATACACTCGGCTTACCATCCATATTTATTTGTAAAGATAAATAAATATGTACAATTCTATGATTCAAACTTTACCTTTCGTTTCAGGACAGGTAATGCTTCAGATATCTTCCATTTACAGGGTTACTCTCCAGAAGAACCCCATTTGTATATTCCAACAAAAATGCATTTTGTCCACTATATCTAGCAACAACGTAAGGTCCTACCCACATAGGGTCAAACTTTCCATGCTTGTCTTCATTTGGAGCATCCCACTTCAAAACCAAGTCACCAATCTAAAACTGCTATTCCTTGATTCTTCTGTCAATAGTATTCTTCATTTTCTCCTGATGTGACTGCACTTTGTCGTAAGCCTTACTTCTTCGTTCTTCTAGCTCAATGATCTGATTTATCCTTCGTTGTATGTGATTTGGTTCTTCTTGCTGATCTTGGAAATATCTCATAACTGGTACCCCTAATGATGTTGGAAAAATTACTTCAGCCCCATATACCAGTTGGAATGGAGACATGTCGATTGCTCTTTTAGTACTAATCCTGTCAGCCCATAGAGCATATTTTAGTTTGGTGTGCCAGGACCTCTTATTATCTTCCAACAACTTTTTGATGATCCTCACCAGGCTTTTATTTGAAGATTCAACTAATCCATTTCCTTGAGGGTAATATGCAGTTGAGTGATTGAGGCTAATATGATACTTATGACAAAAGTTAATCATCTTCCTAGATTTGAAAGCAACTGTGTTGTCTGTTACTATCCTTTTTGGACACCCGAATCGAGCCGATATATTTTCTTCAAGAAAATCCATGATCACATTTTCAGTGGCCCTCCTGGTAGGAATTGCCTCTATCCATTTAGTAAAATAGTCTGTAGCTGTCAAGATCCACCTGTGCTGACCTGATGAATTGGGGTTTATTTCACCAATAAAATCCAAACCCCATTGCTGGAAAGGAGCCTCAACTGTTATTGGATTTAGAGGGAGAGACAGTACCTTTCTCTTACCGTCGAAAATTTGGCATTGATGACATTTGCTGATTTCTTTATATACATCTGAGAATAACATAGGCCAATAATAACCAGCTCTCAGGATTTTGTTTGCAGTCACTTTCCAAGAATGATGTCCCCCGCAGTCTCCTTTGTGAAATTCTTTGGTATCTTGTTGGGCTTCATCTTCCAACAGACAATTTAGTAGAAGTCCTCCAGGATATTTCCAATAAAGATATTTATTTATGATACAGAATTTAGCAGATTTCAACTTTACCGATCTTGCTCTCGATTTACTTAATCCTTCTGGTGCTTTCAAATTTCGGAGGACATATACAATACCAGAATACCATGGAGAGGCCACAAAATCAGCCATCACTTCTATCTCTATGTCCAATTGATCAGACTGGTGAGTCAAAAAATTGATCTGTAAAGATTCACAATTTGAGTTTGTCATCATCTTTGCTAACCCTTGTCCTTTAACCAGCTTCGTGGGTTTTATTTCTATATCATATTCCAATAATGTAGCTATCCATCTCACCCTCCTGCCTTCGGGGTCTGGTTGAGTCAAAATTGCTTTTATTGCAGCGGTTGGAACATGTGCAATTACATGGGAATGCAAAACATATACTATGAAATACTTTAATGCTTTAATTAAATCATAGGCCTGCTTTTCCATGATGTCATATTTCAATTCCCCATCCCGTAGCATTTTACTGAAAAAGGCTATGGGTTGTTCCAAATTTTCATCATTTTTCTGCAATAATACTGCTGCTATGGTACGTTTCGAAGCATATGAGAATACTGAAAAATCTTTGGCAAAATCTGGACTTATCAAAACAGGAGCTTCTAAAATTGCTTTCTTGATTTCCCGAAATGACTCCTTAGCTTCTGTATTCCACTTTATTTCATGACCTTTCTTCAACATATTTGTAATATTCATCAAAATCTCAACAAAGCTTGGTACAAATCTCCTCAAGAAATTTACCTGTCCCAGAAATGATTGTATCTCCTTTTTGCTTCTGGGTTCTCCTACCCTCAGAATTGCACTTACTCTTTCAGGGTCAATCTTTATGCCATATTTGGATATTATATGGCCTAGCAGCTTTCCTTCTACTAATGCAAAATTAGACTTCTTAGGGTTCAAAGATATGCCATACTTCCTACACTTCATGAAGACCTTCTCCAGATGATGCAGATGTTCTCTGTCAGACTTTGAGTAGACTGTGATATCATCCATATAAATCACCACGAAACTTCCAATTTCTCCTGCAAAGGCAATGTCCATAGCCCGCTGGAAAGTGGCGCCTGCATTCATCAAACCAAAAGGCATCTTCGCATACATGAAAGTGCCCCATGGTGTAGTAAAGGCAGTTTTCTCCTGATCTTCTGGCAGCACTTTGATCTGATTATACCCGAAAAAACCATCCAGCATCGAAATCCTTTCAGCTCCCACCACTTGCTACAGTATATGATCCATCTTGGGTAGAGGATAGTTGTCTTTCATGGAGACCTTATTCAAATTGCAGAAATCTATGCACAATCTTATCTCTCCATTCTTCTTTCTGACGGGGACCAAATTCGCAACCCATTTAGAAAATCTGAGTGTTGCAATGATCTTGGCATCAAATAACTTCTTTATTTCCTTCTCAATGACAGGGAGAAGCTTAGGATTGATCCTCCTGAGTTTCTGTTTAAAAGGATTCTCCCCAGGCTTTATAGGAATAGTGTGATGTATGATAGATGTATCATATTCTTTGAGGTCTTCATAACTCCAAGCAAACACATCTGTATATTTTTTCATCAACTTTACATACTCCTCTTTCTCTCTTTCCGGCAGCTTCTTGGATAATTTTATGATTTTAGGATTCTCCTCAGTGCCAATATTTTTATCTTCAATGGCATCACCAATAGGTTTCACTTTGGGGTTCTTGGCAACATCATTTTGATCAAAGAGCCTTTCTAAAGGGATCAGGCCTCTTGGTATGAAATTATTTTTTAGCTGGATGATATCCTTACCTCCCAAGGTTTTCTTTAACTTCTCAGCATCTTCTTCTTCTGTTTCAATTTCTTCATCATCTCCATGGGTCCTATCATTGTCATTTTCATTGTCAAAATGAGTATTCACAAACTCCCCTGATAACTCTAGAAATCTCCGGATCTGCATATCATCTTCAAACACCTGCCAGTATTTGGAATTGTCAGGGATAGAAGGTCTGTTCAAAATCTCCACCTGGTATTCCTTTTTGCTGTTACCTTGGAGTTTACCTTTTACAACCTGGGTACATTCTGAGTGCTAACAAGGGACAAAAACCGAGGTGATTTTTTTACAACGGCACCTTAAAATGGACTACACGCTCAATCTAATGGTCAACAGACTAAATGTGAGGATACATCACTCTTCCCCCCACTGGCTTGGGTTCAAAACCCAAACAACAGTGCGCGGCATGGCACAGTGAACCGCCTGCAATTCGAAAGTGCGAGCTTCTATGGTGCATTTAAAAAACAAATCCCTGTGCATACTACGCTAGATAACTATGTGTTGTGATAAACCTCCTCCCTCGACCCGGGTTCGAAGCCGAGCACTAAAATGGTTTGCGCAGGACCGTGTAGGTAAAATGGCCGGGGTTCGAAGATGCGCATCATATGAAAACCTCAACACAAAGGGGAAACCAACCAATGCTTACAAAAAAACCACATAACCTCCCCTTGCAGACCCATCATCACACATAGGGAAGTTTGGTGCAGGCGGCGTAATGGCCGCCTACACCAAACCCCCACCCACTATGCGCAAAGGTGCACACCTTTGCGCACACCAACGGCCGCGGGCAGAAAAATACTTCGCGGGTCAAAACGCCCATGCTAACAGTCGAGATTAAAAACCCCCCCACCTATATAGGCGCGAAAATATAACAGAATAGGAACACAGCCGGGGAAAACAAACTACCGCAACCAAAACTGACCGCATAAAACCTTATCAAATGTCTCAATGGAACGGGGGAAGGTGAGTAAAACCTACTTGGCATAGACGTATCCGACGTGGAGATGCTTGGCAGGATTCGCGGTGGAGACACCTATACTAAATGTACCGCAACGAGGGACCGAGCGAGCGCGACAGCACCACAACGACGGGCACGACAGTTAGAAAAAATAACAATAGAATAATAACCTACCTCCCCGCATATATAGAAATGGTCCACACGTGTGACACGTAACATATCAGATGGGAGCCTATTATGGATTGGAAGGTGAAACGTAAATCCTTCCACAATGACAGAATGCCATAACCTAAATCTGTCCGCAGTGATAGGCAAGGCGAGAAAAAACTAACGATCGGACGTCGGAGGTAAAACCAATTGGAAGGTGACAGCACAAACTCTTCCGCAACGGTGGAGAGTCATAACAAAAATCCATCCGTGAAGCTGGAATCACAAACAAAACGACTTTACGTCGGAAGGGCTAGCACTTTTCCCACCCGCAACGTCAAAAATTTAAATCGTACCCCCGCCCGCAACGGCGGGTCCTAAGTCGGAATCAGAAAATTTTTAGATCGGAGAGGTAAGAATTTGAATCTTTCCGCAATGGGGAAAACTGACATGATAAAAGGTTTCGACTCAAAATTGAAAAGCAGTAAAAAAAAAACACTCAAATCGGGAGAAAACCAAAAGTCACAAATCGAAAACCCATCCGCAACGGCGGAAGAAAAAATCATAAAAGCTTCCGATGCCAAACAAAAAAGCGTCCGACTTGAAAACCCAGTGGGTCGAAAGTCGGAAGGTTTTTCTTTCCGCAAAACAAAAACCATCCGCAACTGCGGAAGACCAAAGCTAAGATCCACCCGCAATGGTGGAAAATCAAAACAAATCATGTTCCGATTCCAGCCTGTTTTCAAATGCGCTTAAGGCCAGCGATAGAACTTGATCAAAAAGTGGATTACTTAAGGCATCAGAGGAGGAATCAAAACAATGGGAAGCTCAATCCAAGCATAAGAAAAGTCTTTCTGAAAGTTCTTAGACCAATCTCAAGAAGAAAACCCAACTGACTCAAGCAAAGGAGGGTCCTAAATTTTTTTAGAATTTTGGGAAATCGTTGCAGCTGCAACAATTTGCGACTACCTGGTGAACCCCAGATTTCTGAATTAACTCCTTCCCAGTGCAAGACCATCTGAATAAAAGTTGAAATCTTCTAGATGTCTTTATCCTCAGGATGGCCAACTAAAGCATTTAAACCATTAAGAAGTAGTCTATTCTTTGAGAAATGGTAGCATCAAAAATATTGCAAGTCTGAGTAACTCTTTTGAGGCCAAATAAGTGAGGTTTATTTTTCCTATCCTCAGGTGGTTTACAGCTTGGACACCACAGGATTGTAACAGAGAGTAAACAATATTATCCTTTTGTTCCTCATTCCCATGTCAACTGCACTTTTCTTCCTTTTGAACTTTAGTTCTTTTGATATGAGTCCTCCTGCAAGCCTTTCTTACTGAATTTTAATTCAGGATCCTCTATCCCATAGTGTCCTTTTGTGTGAACAACGTATTTCAGTTCACGGACGGAGAGGATCTTGTGGCCATTTAGTATTTCATGCTTCGATATTTTGCTTTGATATGTATTGTTTTTCTTTAAGGAGTTTTGACTCTTGATAGCTTCTTGCTTTTCTAAATATATGTTATGGGATCATTTATATATGATATACTATCTTACTCTGCTTCCTTTCCGTGGGTCTTTTGCTATCACCCCCTTGGATATTTAAGATGTGAAATGGATGGAGCCTCGAAATAGTATTCCAAACCTCTTTTACTTCTGAGCTATTTACGGGGTTAAGTAAGACTTCAATGAATGCATTGCCAGTTAGGAACACTGCTACTAGAAGACATTCTATACTTTAAAGCACAGTCTTTCACTCAAGATTTCAGTTAATAAAGAACCCTGATGTTTCCATTGCAACCAAAAGTTTGCCTCTTTATTCAAGACAAAAAGAAATGCTAGCAAAGCAATAATGGAAAACAACATCAAATCCAATAATAAAAAAGAAAACATCAAAGCATTAAAGAACACAAAACAATCTATTTATGTACAAAGCAAAAAAAGAAAGAAAAATTATTGCCCACTCCTGAAAATCTTTAATCATGAGGAGTTAAGGGGTGAGCTGAATAATAGAGATGAATTGTTTAACCATGATCTAGCTGTGTTGTTTTTGAAATTGAACACATGTCTACTATCCTACAATCGTCTCTTACGGCTTGAGGAAGTTGAAAGAGCTCAGGTTGAATATCAGTCATAGAACTGGCCTCTCTTGGAGTAAGTTGTCTTAACTCAAACTCAGTTGGATAATTTCCCAGGACAGAATCAGTAGATTCATTTCCCTCTCCTAGATTAGTGACATTGTGCTTCATGTAGGGCTCTCTTAATATCTTAATCAGGTTTGGGCTTCCCTTATGAGGTAACCACAAGTGAGACCAATATGAAGCAAAGTACCCATTTAGTCTTGATGTCCAATCTCGGTTTAGGATCATTCCATACCCATCAGGTATGTCTACTACTACAATGTCAATGTAATGACATATCCTTTTATTTATAGACAATCGAATCAGAACGTTCTCCATCTCCCCCACTACTTTGACACTAGTTTTGTCGAGTTGAGTGACATCCCAAATAGTAGGTTTTAGCTGCCCATTAAGTTTTTTGCAAACTACCAGAGGCATAACATTCATCGATGATCCAGATTCCACCAAACAATTATGCACCTTATGATTCAAAATTTCAAGAGTCACAAGGAAAGGTGGAGCGCTAGTTTTCATTGTCCTAGTTAATTCAATCTTTTCTTCCACAAGTTGGTTTTCTGTAGGCATCTCCTCTTTAAGTTTGTCAGCTTTTCCGTCCTCATCATCTTCCATAGGTTTGGCAGGTTCATCGAGTGGCTCTGTTTCCTGTTTGCAAGTAGTGGCTTTAGGCGTGTCATCTTTAGCCTTCACATCAGCCTGCCTCTTGAATTTCTCTTGCAACTCTTTAACCTTTGGAAGTATTGCATTGTCTTTAATTTCCAGGTTTTTATCTTTTGTGGTTGTAGGTGTATATTGAGACTTGAGAGTATTTTCTTCTGTGTTGAACATCGAAACACCATTCCATAATAATATTGTATCATCATCTTGCTTCTCTATGGTCTATTCTTTTCCTCCTTCTTCATCAGTGTCTTCAGTCAATTTGGAGTTCAACAGCTTATTCATTACCAAATATATTGAATTCAACCATTGAGGGAATTTCTTCTTAGAGTGAGGTTGCTGGTGAAAAGTACAGAAATTATCCCCCCCTATTTTTGTTATATTTATTGAGGCTAAATTTGGGGGAGGGATTTTCCATTGGTTTTTATCCTCTCTTTTCGGATAGTAGGGCTTATAAGTTTTCTGAATGTCCCTTTCCTTTTCCAGATCCATTATTCGGTTGGAAAGCTTCTGCATCGTTTTCATCATTCCCTCAAGATCATGTGAGTGCTCCTCTCTGGGTTTGGACAACACCAAAACTCTTCTTTCTGTAGTTTTCTTTCCAGGTAGATCAGGATAATATTCTACACTTTCCCTCTCAGCCTCTACTCTTTCATCCTCTTCATAAGTCTCTACCAATGTGGGTTTAGCTTTCATCTTGGCAAACATGGCCAGCTCAGGCCCTAGGGCTGAGGTATAATACTCAATTAAGACCTTGTCTGAGGGTCTGTCAGCTTCAGAGAAGTTATTTAGGTATATTGAAAATCGTTGAGTGAAAATATGTACCTTCTCATTATTCTCTTTTCTTAACAAACCAAGACCTTTCATTAATGAGGCATGAGTTCTCTAAGTTGCATATTTATTTCTGAATATTCTTTCAAAAGTATTCCAGTCGGGAATAGAATTTGCAGGGAGACTGAAATACCAGGACGCTGCTGCTCCTTTCAGGGTTTGCGGGAAAAGTCTACAGACCAAATCTTCATACTCCCCATCCCTTAGCCCTTCTAATGTTAGATAAAATATTTGTAGGTGGTCATCTACAGCAGTCCTTTCTTCGGGGTCAAACCTAGGCAACAGCTTGTCAAAGGCCTGAGGTAGGTTATGCAAAGGTGGTGTAAGGTTCAGAGGGGATCTAGCTTTCCATGCAGGCAATGGGTTGGGCTGGTTTGCATTTATGCCAGCCATAGGCACAGGCCAAAGAACAAAATATGAGCGAAGAGCAACGTAGGGTGAGAAAATGCTTTCTTACTTGGAAGGTATAACCGAAACCTGTAAGTACTTGGGTCAGGCTGAAAGCTTCAAATATCTGCTGATAAGTTAATATTGGGAAATTAATTTTTCACGGCCAGCCATGCACTGGCGGCCCTCCTTCTAGTGCCAAAACTGTTGAGGCCCAGAAATTCGCAGTAAACAACAGTAAGGGATTCTCCCCAATCAACGTTCCCAACTAGCCCGTTGACTGTTTGGTATAGGGAATCCGTCCGGTTTGCGGTCCGGCTACCGTAGGTCAAAGTAACAAAATAAAGGTTTTACTGGTTGCGGCCCGATCCACCGGAATTTTGTGTTTTTTGGCTTATGTATGAGATGCATATGCCTACTTAACCATGCAGGGTGATTAGGATGCAAGGAACAGTCACAATGTGATGTGCAGGTTCTTACCTCTCGTCTTAAGCCCACGAACATCTAAATCACATATGCAGCCATGAAATGAAACTAACTACCTATCTATCTATCCCCGAGGAGCCAAAATATGATTTATCTATGAGTAATGTGAATTATTCATGCATTGTAAACATAAGTTACAGGTAGCTGATATTCTTATCTACAACACATGAAAGATTAAATATGTTGCAACAATCAGATAGCCAACTGTTATATAAGCAGTGTACATTACTCATGGTGACATTTCCACAAACATGAACCATAAATCATTTAAACAAGAACATAGGTTTAGAGAGTTAGAACGATCTCACGGTTAATGGATAAATTGGAAAACAAAATAGTTCATCTTTCAGTCGTCCATCACATAACATTTGGAAATTGCACCCATCTTTCTCCATCAGGCAAACCATATTTCTTTATTGCAAAGAGAAATAGTTCTTCTTACAATATTGCTTTCTAGTCTAACTGGGAAAAAGTCCTCCTTTCCTTCTAAGTCTTTTACATTTATACAAAAAAAAAGGTCATACTGTTGGGCTGCCCAAAGTGACCTTTGGGCTTCCCAACCTCTCGTCTCCCAACATTCTACTTTCCTCAAATGTTTTACAAAATAGTTACAAATTACAATAATGACCGATCCTTCATGAGGAGGGGCCCACTTGACTATCTAGAAACTTCCTCCACGTTGCAGCTTCATTAGTGATGCCTTCAAAAGCACAAGGCTCTAAAAACTGAATATTTATCTCAAACTTCTCAGCTTGATTCTTGATAGCCTCGACCCTGGATGTACTCAATCGGATCTGATCTTCCAGAAGCTGTACACTGACAGCTTGATGAGCTACTTGGCTTCTCAAGATTAGATCATCCAGGGCTTTGATATCCTGCACCTTAGCTTCTTCCTCCTGGAATCTCTTCTGCAATAGCTCCACAAAGGCATCGTGATCTGGGAAAGCTTCAAGCCTCTCTTCCGCTTCTATCTGGCATCGGTTATATGTAATGAGAAGTCTTCTGAAAAACTCGGTGCATAATCCCTTTGTCTTCTTTACTGCCTTCTTAAAGTCTTCAGTGGTGTTAATAGCAAACTCCACTAGGTTATAGTCCCATTTAGGGGCCTGCTGGTCTTTTTCCAGTAGATCCACTGGGGTTTCTTCGTTGTTCTCCAACCTTGCCATTCTTGCAGTTAGGACCTCTAGGACATCTTGGGATCAGTCCACAAAGTAGGATGTAGTTTCCAGGATCTCCTCCAATCGACCATCGATTTGCAACACTCTACATCTTTCTTCTTCAACAGCAGACTGCAGCTGCAGCATCTTGGTTTTCTGGGTCAATACATGCTCCTTGAAAGGATGGAGATTAACCTGCTATTCTCTTGCCACTTCCAAAGCAGTGGTCAAAGAAGAAATATGCTCTTGATGTTCCTTTCTCAGTTCTTGGGTGTGCAAATCATTTGCCTACAGGAGGATCTTCAGCTGCTCTTCTAGCTCCTCCACCTTTGCCAGTAGCTGTCCCTTCTCACTCTTTAGATCTTGGCATTCCTTCTGCACTTTCTCTTGGGCCTCCTGTGCTGTTTCCTTGACTTGCATTTCTACTTGGATGGCCTGTACTTCAGCTCTTGAGGACTTCATTTCCCACTGCACATCTTCATATTTCCTTTTGAGCCTATTGCTCTCTTCCCTCTCGTGCCTCAATGTATCTTTCAATTGAGCAAAAGATTTCTTTGATTGCTCCAAGTCAATCATGATTTTGCTTACATTATCTTCTAAAGCTTGGATGAATGCAGACCCGGCTCTTAGGGTAAATCTCATATCCTGGTTTGTTCCTAACATAACGGCCGTATCTGTTATCATTTTACCAGGTAGACCTTCCGCCTCAACTTTCCTCTCTGTCCTCTTTATTATTCTTTTTGTTGCCCTATCATAATATATAGTGTTGAAATCATGGATTTCCTTTCCCTTTTCCTGCACAAAAGGGACTAGCTTGAGTGTGGGGACCATGGGTATGCTGGTAGCAGGTATTTGAGAGGTCTGAACCTCAGGATTTTCCACCTCCTGGGTCTGCCCTGCTGCTGTTTCAGAAGCTGACTGCTGTGTCAACTTTATTCTTTCAGCTTATTGCTTTTGGAGCTCCTCATCGAGCTTTCTATTTGCTTCCTCTGATTGCATTCTTCAACAAAATCTTTAGAGATGTTGAGCTGAAGTATGATCCAATTGAGAAATAGGTTGATGCTCTCGTAAAGTCATTGAAGGCTTTCAGAATTTACATTCTCCATGCAAAATTTCTTTCCTATGTCCCTTCAACTACTGTGAAGGATGTTTTGACTCAGCTTGACATTGATGGAAAGAGAGCTAAGTGGATTATCAAGCTCATTGAGTTTGATATAGAGGTGAAACCCACTAAGATAGTAAAGGGACTAGGTCTGGCCAAACTCATGGCTAAAGAAAACTGTGAACTAAAAGGGATAAACTTCACCTATGTCAAATCAACCAAATTGCAAACTATGGTAGTAGCAGAAGCAAATCAAGATCAGAATGACATTCCACCAGTGGCTGAAAACTTGTCTTCATGTGAGTGGTACTCAGGTATTATTCATTTTTTGCAGAAATTAGAAGTTCCTCCTGATCTCACTCCTAATCAAGCATGAGATCTTAAATTAAAATATGTTAAGTTTTGCATAGTTGACAAACTGCTGCACTGGAAATATCAGTCTGGAATTTCATTGAGATGTTTACATAAAGAAGATTTAGATCAGGTCATGCATCACTTTCATTCCAACACATGTGGGGGCCACCATTATTGGAATACCACAGCCCACAAGATCCTGAGGGCAGGATACTATTTCCTAGTCCTTTTAGCTGATCTATGTACTTTTGTAAGGGCCTGTGACCAGTGCCAAAGGTTTATAGGGAAGCAGTAGCTCAAATCCTTGCCCCTTAGGCCTATTGTGGTGAATGGGTCTTTTCAACAATGGGGTCTAGATTTCATAGGTGAAATAAATCCATCTTCCAGTGGGTAGTATAAATGGATCCTAGTAGCCACAGACTACTTTACCAAATGGATAGAGGCAGTTCCCACCAGGAATGCCACTCATCAGGTCATCATGAGGTTTTTATATGAGAATATCTTTACCAGGTTTGGTTTCCCAGTAAGGTTAGTAACTGATAATGCACCAACTTTCAAATCTAGGGCATTAGTGAGAATGTGTGAGTCAATGGGAATTCAGCTGGTGCATTCCACATCCTATTATCCTCAAGGCAATGGCCTGGCTGAGTCATCCAACAAAATCCTAGTTAGGATCATAAAAAAACTACTGGATACAAATCATAAAAGCTGGGATTCCAAGCTTAAGTTTTCTTTATGGGATGATAGGGTAACAAACAAAAGATCTATAGGGACTTCTCCATTCAAGTTAGTTTATGTGAGGCCATTTTTCCAATTCAGTTCATTCTGCCAGTGGAAAAATTCTTTCAGGAAGAGGAAGATGAACCAAATGATATGGTGAGGACGATGATGGATTTGGTGGAGTTGTAGCAAGTCAGGGAATAAGTGATAGGAAAATCAGAAGCCCTTCAACAGAGGATAAAGGTCATGTTTGACAAAAGGGAAAAAGTAGACAACTTTCAGGTTGGAGATTGGGTCCTCAAGTGGGATGCTGTCAGACAGGACAAGGGAAAACATGGAAAGTTTGATTCTTTGTGGATTGGCCCTTTTGTGATAGCTCAGGTACATCAAAATAACACCTTCAAATTGCATAATTTGTAAGGGGGAGAGGTGTTTGATGGCCCAGTCAATGGGTGGTTTCTGAAACTTTACTTTATTTGAGGCTCTGAGGCCTTGTCATTGTAAATTAGTAGTTAGTAGGTTGTTTTTGCTTACAGAATAAACTCCATGCCCAATGGAACAATAAATGATAGTGTTAAGTTTTTAGTTTTTTTTAGGGAAAGGCATTTTGGTCTAGGATTCTTGGGACCTCACTGGGAGGTTCCCATCCCCAAGTAGGAGCCAGATGTTATCTCCCAAAATAAATTTATTTTGATAGTATGCAGAATTTGATTCATGTAATGAAAGATCTGAGGACGAATAACAAATTGAAGGTCTTTGTTTTTTATATGGTTGAAAAATTTGGAAGTTATAGCTTTCGGTGGCTTAGGTGAGGTTCTTAATAACTCATTAGCCACCGAAAGGCTATGTTTTAGCAGCTAACGGTTTAACGCAGGATAAAAGTAAACCTTCGAAAGCGAGCCCGAGCTAGTAAACTGCAAAAACACTTTCGGTGGCTTAGGAAAGAATTCAAATGAATGATTAGCCACCAAAAAGTGTTGCTTTTGGCAGCTTAGGGAAAATACCAAGGAGGGTGTTAACCACTGAAAGCGTACAGAAAGAGAAATGGGTAAAGGTGCTTTCAGTGGCTTAGGAGAGACTTCAAACATCTCATTAGCCACCGAAAGGTGATGGTTTTGGTAGCTTAGTGAACACTTGAAGATAGGCTTTAACCACCGAAAGCAGGTGAAAAGGCGTTGGGGAAAAAATGCTTTCAGTGGCTTAGGCAAAAGCTCTAACATTTCATTAGCCACTGAAAGGACAGGTTTTCGGCGGTTAAAAGGAATATTCGGTGAGGCCACTATCCGGTGAAAGATGGATTTCACCGCGACGCTGGGAAAATGGTTTTGGTGGATTAGGGAAAAGGGACATCATTCCATTAGCCACCGAAAGCCATTATTTTGGCAGCTAGTAGACAAACTCCTGAAGGCTGTTAACCACCGAAAAGGTAAAATGTGGAAACGATTAGAAAGCGGTCAAATCAAACCCCATCAACAAGATAAATGATCAGTGAAGGGAATGACAAACCACCGAAAGGATGTGAGCCTGCATAACTGCCTATGGAAATAAGTGAAGGAGGTCATTATAAAACTGATAAAGGACTGATAGGATTTGAAACGTTCATTTTTCTTCCACTTGTCCAAAAGAACAACATGAAAGCTCACTGGGGATCCATGTTGATTTGAAGTATGATTGTTGGGCAAGGGTTATTGAGAAGATCAAATACAGCCATCACCTTATGACCTCAACATCCATATGACATCAAAATCCCTCATAATCAATGCCAAAAACTCCAGTACATTTCACTTTCGATCTTAGCATTTCTCTCCACCAGAAAGCCAGCTCTGAGAAGCATCCTGCTAACACACTGTCATAGAGAACGGAAGACTATTTTTGCAGGTACCCAAGGGTGGCATTCAACAAGATGAAGAAGGGAGGACCTGCTCTTAGGCATGATTTGGTAGATATCATCTATTTGGAAGCACATCCAGAGGCCTGTAAACTTTTCTAGGATGTTGGATGCTACAGGTTTTGGGAGAAGATACAAGGTTCCCATCAGCAGGTGTTTGAGGCATTTTCCCTCTCATTTGATGGATCTAAGGTAGTCATAGGAAAAGAGGAATTTCACATAGATGAAACCCTAATAACTGAAGTGACTAAACTCCCTGGCATAGGAGAAAAATGGTTCAAAACCACCATACCAAAAGATTTAGAGTTTAGGTTTTGCCTAAAGCCTGAGCATAAAGGAGTGGTGTGGAAGAAGAGTGTGCCATCATCCTGGTTAGAAGAGAGGTGGCAACAACTGTTGAAGGCCATTGTGGTCTACATAACATGTGAAGGAAGATATAATAGAGCCATGATCTACCATTTCAAATTAATGAACCACTTCACAGGTAAAAGCCCGCTAAATTTGCCCTTTTACTTACACAGGAGTATGGGAAAAATGGCACACCAGGTGAAGGCTCAGCCCACCAGGATTGTTGGCAAAATGTCTCACCATGGTCTTATCCAACTGTTGATCCAAGATTTGTTGAAAAGGAGGAATATGGCATGGCCTTATTTCTTGTTTTGGAATGGATTTGAGATAGGCCTTCAGCTAGAAGAGAAGGGGAAGTATCCTACCAAAAAGTCCAGCACACTAAGGAGTGGAAGAAGAAAGACAAGGGCTATATCCCCAACAGCAGCAGAACAACCTCCCTCCTCTTCCAAATTAGCTAAGAAGGTAAAAAGGAGCTTGGATTTCAATGAGAAGGGCCAGGAAGTTGCATCACACATTGAGAACATTTTAAACCTGCCCTACTCAGATTTTGAAGAGGAGCAAGAGGAAGGTGCAGACCTAGCTCTGCATATTGTAGCAGTGACTGAATAACTACCATCCCCTACACCAAAAGAGGAAGAGGATCCAGCAGAGAAGGATTCCTCCAGCAATCCCAAAACTCAAAGGATATATCAATTGCTGAGGCAAGTGTATGAGATGGAGATTTTGGAAAGGGAAATAAAGAAAAATAATGCTGCATTGACCAGTAGGAACAAGCTGCTACATAAGTCTTACCTAGAGTAGAGAGAAAGAGATATTTTCTTAAAAAGACTGAATACATGGTACTGTTGGCCTAATTTTATGACCTAGGCCAACTAAGGAGATTAAGCCCACACAAGTAGCTTAAAGCAGCTTCCGGTGTGTTTGGGATGACAAAATATCGTAGGTTATGGTCCTACTACCAACTAAATTTTTCTCTTAAGGAGAAACTAAAATTCAGTAAAAATTTATCCTAATCTTATTTCTATCTAAATAAACCCTAAAATTAGTTTTCTAAGACCTAAGTTATCCTAAAATTTCTTTCTTAATGAAAGTCTTCGATATTTTGAGGATTTTGTTTCGAATATTCAAAATAAAAAAAAGAACATTATAACTATTGTGAAATTAACCTAATTCTATTTAACTGTTAAATGTAAACTACACTAAAATAACACTAACTAAATTATTCTATCCCAGCTGAGAGCAATTTAAATACTATATTAATTATCAATTAATATTTCAAGTAAACAGAAAGATAAATGGGTAAGATTTAAATGAAAATATTTAAACCATTCACACTAAATCATTCTGCTGCTGCTGATGATGATGATGGTTAACGTCCCCTGAGACCAAAATTTGGTCTATCGGACCCTGAAGAAGAGAATTAACTAGTTTGTTTTAGAGTGATATTTCGATGCTCAAAGAGCTTGGAGAGAAGCGTCTCGAGCTTACTATAATTTTGACAAGCTAAAAGGCTAGGAATGTCGGTATTGCAACAAAGATTATGAAACTGGGATCTAATGTGGGTGTATGCAGGGCACTCTAAGAGGAAGTGATTTTCATCTTCAATGTTCTTACTCTCACAAAGGTGGCATATCCTTTCTACCCAAGGAGTTTTAGGGACTGTCCAACGCCCAGTTTTGCTGTGGAGCTCATGCGAGTTCGTTCTTATCTTAGCTATATTAATTTTTTTCTTAGGATTGATTAACACAGAGACATAGTTTTGATATTCAAGAGTAGGGTTGATGACCTCCTTATAATATCTTAATTTTATTTTGGCCTCTAAATCTTTCTCACACCACAATTTTTCTTTAAACTTAGAAGCAATAATA
The DNA here is from genome assembly GCA_001517045.1 of Pseudotsuga menziesii. Lineage (NCBI taxonomy): Eukaryota > Viridiplantae > Streptophyta > Pinopsida > Pinales > Pinaceae > Pseudotsuga > Pseudotsuga menziesii. Next base: position 51,540 of record LPNX011133346.1, read on the forward strand.
TTTTTAATGTTATTAATATTTTGCAATGCAACATTTTCATCGATCTTCCAGTGATTTAACCAAGACCTGGTATCTTTATACCACCCACGCTTGAGCCTTAGGTGATTTTGGCTAGAGTTTAAAGCTAACTTAGGGAGTCTATGGTCTCCCATTATATTGATTTTGTTCTTGTACAACAGGAGTCTAGTCATGGCTAGGCTCTCGATGGGGGAAAGACCCACTTCTATAAGGAGAATAGGATAGGGTGTATTGTTTTTGATTTTGAGGTTGTAAGTTATAAAACGCTTCTGGATTTGCTCAATCTTTATCCAAGATTCTCTAGCTATATATTTACCATAACAGAAAATTTAAAATAAACAATTACTTTAAACTTTTATGGAATGTTTTATTAATTAACAATTAATAACCAACACTAAATACATGAATAAAAGATAATGTTCATGATGAAAGCATTGTCATAATACAAATGAAATCAAAACAAACATAAATATGTATATTATTACGTTTCAAATTTTCAATAAAAATACTGATTAATTCAATTATAATAGCATACTCATTCAAATAGCAATATTGTGTTGACATAGTGTAATATCAGATAATGAATACAATCATAACCAAGTATAATTGTATCAATAGTATAACTAGAAGATGATATATTGAAATATATTATAAAAAGTATTCAAAAATAGTACCGAACAGTGATACCAGTCTGAGAATTTCCAGTCACACTCCTCCTTCGAAGATAAAACCCCAGTAAAGAGATAAAAGTAGTACTGAAATGATATTTCAATGATGTTTTTATTCCTAAACTCCATCCCCTATTACATCGAAATTACTAGTTTATATAACACCACTAGTCTTTCACTTCAATTTCTAATAAGTGCTATAATCAATACCATAGGAGTCTTATCCCTATTTAAGTGCATCGAATCTTTTAAAAAAGACACCTGTCACAAACATTACTATGGGATAAAACTGTCAATAAAATGACTAGCCTGTATTATCTCTTGATTCATGGGGACTGACATATTCATGGCCATCTTGAAACTCCAATCTTTCCAGAAGCATCAACGTATGCCAACTGTGATTCGAAACATCTTGTGTTTGCTGAGGATAGTGATATGATTTACACCTGTACAAACAAAAATAAAAATATTATTAAAACCATGTTAACAGAAATAACAATAAAACAAACAAATTATATGCATGCCTGCAAAATCTACGATTTTGCAGGTATGCTCTTAAATTTTTTTATTACCTGTCAAAAGAGAGATAAACCATATAACCAAAATATAAACAACATCAGGTTCTATTTTGTAAATTGATTACTCTTCTAGCTTCAGAAAGTTTAGTTTTGAGCCTGATGATTATTAGCTTCTGCTGATCTACTTACTCAAGCAAGTGCTGGTTTGTGTCTATCATTGATTTTTTGGCTTTCTTGTATCGATTCTTCTTTAAGTTCATGTCCTTCCATCTATTAACCCAATTTATTAATTCTTCCTTGAATGTTTTATTTTCTTCATCTTTTAAGGCTGTGTTTGCTTGACATTCTTTTAATTCGTTTTTGAATTCTACAGTTTTGGTTTCATATACTTTTTCAAGGACCTGTTGGAGGGTTTGTTCTTCCTTGTCATGGCATGAATCATCTGACTGAGAAGAATCAAGATTATTCACATCTTGATCCGGTGATGGAATGATCATAAAGGACAGCTCAGGGCCAGAACCACAAGCATCCATACATGATGGGGTTGCTTCAAACTTACCTGGCTCAGTAATTTTTTTGGCCAATGATTTTTCAGGATTATTCTCTATGAGAATAGGTTCATCCATATGCGTGGTTTCAGGAACCAAAGATGAAACATCATCCTCAAGATGGACAATAACTGGTCGAGCATTCTATTGAGTGGTTGCAGGAACATAGGCTATAGTTATTGTATTCATGCTTCTAGTGACTCTTTGTGTATGAACGAACACAAGATATTTTGGCTCAAAACCCCCTTTGTCATAACAAAATTGCACTAACTGTTCAAGTTTTCGCATGGATTCATCACCAAGTTTTTTAGGAGTGCATAACTCAGAGGGGTTTTCATGATTAACAGCATCAACATCTTCATTTTTTGTCAATCTACCATCCACCTTTGTAGGTGTACTAAAGCATTTGTTAGATAGGGATTGGCCCATGTTTGTCTCAGCATAACAGGGATCGACCTTCATGATTCCATCATTACTAATACAAGTACCTATAGGTGGATTTGCTTCCTGTAGTTTATTATCCCTTAACTCATCCTTATGAAAGTCATCAACTTCAGATTTTGCTACGCTTCCTACGAGTTTTAGGGGGAGGGTTTGTTTATTTTCAACCAGGAACTCATTCCAAGATTTACAGGTAAGAGACAACTGAAGCTGGATTAAAATTTTAATTAGACCGTGGTGGAACAAAATCCTATCAGAATTGCCTATCGTACTTTGCATTGAATGTGCCATTTTCTTCAAACTTTGCAATAAGTAAAATGGAATATTGAGCTTACAACCTTTCAATGCTAACAATAATCACAGATGATAATAATGCAGATGAGAGAATTGGCCATCACAAGATACATACCTGACTAGGATTTCATAAAACGGTTGCCATTCTGGTTTTAAAAATTTAACTGAAACCCCAATATTCAACTTTGCATTGGCAGGTAAGGGTAACAATAATGACTAACATTTCTTCTTATCAACATTTCCTCCTTTAAACCAACGTTCTCCAGTTTGAGGAAGCTTCGTAGCTTCTGCAATCTTATCCTCATCAATTATAAACTTAACATCCCCAATCTGAGCTACATTTTCCCTAAAACTCATAGTGAATTGTTTGGTAACCTCTGCATTATGGCCACTAAAACATCTAAAAAGCTGACCCCATCCAATCTTTTCGAACAATAGAGTGACTTTCTCATCGGCTTCAACCAGCTCAGGCCCTGAAATTTCAAATCGGCTGAGAGGTGCCATTGTTTCCTCACTGCAACTCTGGTTATGGGTTGAAACAAATGAAATCATGAAAATCGAAGGAATAAGCACCCAAGTAAAAGGTATTATGCGAAATTTCAAATCCTGAATTGATTCATACGTGACAGAAACGAGAACCCCAATTTTGGCCATGTTAACCAAATTTGGAAATGATGAGAACAACAACCAGTGTTTTTCGCTATGATAAATGGAAAGACTAGCCACGACTAACTGATTTCTTCAGAAAACAGTATCTAACTAATCCTTCATATCAGAAATCATTCACTTCAGGGATTATAAATCAAAACATTAATAATACGCAGTCTAGAATGATGGACTCGTACAACATCATGAATAGGAATGGCTATCAGTCATTTATGGAATTGAATTCCATTGATACGATTTCATCATTAAACCCGCAATTGTCAATTAAATTGATACGTGTTAACAATTAAACCAAATCCACATGCCAATACGAATTCAATCTTTATGTAGTGATCCTTGTAAATAGATGTTATCAATTTAGCCATACGTATCCTGTACCTTAATCATAACTATTAATTGATAATAACCCAGAATTACACGTGGAAGGCAATTGTGTTCATAAACAGGATGATGTGGAGTTGTCATAATAATCCATAATGTTCCTAGGATTTCTGAAATTACAACTAAATAGCAATCACCATTCACACTCAAACCATATATATACATGTAATTTATTTTGAAATATAGTTTTAAATACTTTATGAAATCCTAATCACTTATCACCCAAAACAAGATGTGATAGGATACAAAGCTCATAAAAATATTATGATTATATTTGTGTGACAAATGAAAATTTCGAAATAATATACATACATTTGCACTCTAGCTATTTTGTGATATATATGTACAATTTTACAAGGCAATGACATGATATTAAAAGATTGAGTTATATATGAAATCTAAACCTTATGTTTAATGAAAATATTTTAATTAATAAATCACCCTTAGTTATAAGGATTTCAAAAACTTATGATAATAAATATCTTATCAAAACCAAGTTTTGAACAAATTCAAAATGTATCTTCATTAAAAACTAATTAGCATACTATACCTTAAATATCCTAAGTCAATATATATAATCGGATGAACTAATCATGATAAAATTGATCATATATAAAATTTACAAGATTGACAGCTGCTAATTTGTCAAATTCATAAATTTCTAATACGACTCTTAACTCTTCTATAATTGAGAGTACCTTCAAAATTGAAGATTCTGAAGCTCTTTTATAATCTTAAAAAAAAAAACTAATCATAGAAGAGTACTGATCATTTTTCATCGCTAAAGAAAAAATGAAGGGGTTGTTGCTGACTGCCAACAAATGGCGACGACCTGGGTGAACCAGTTATCTCTGCTCATACAGTTTTAAAATGATAATATAAACAAAATCTTAAAATCTATAAAAAACAATAAAAAATTCTCTGTCTAAATAAAAACCATTATTTTGATTTATATTCATAAGTACAATTCAAAAATATCCCATCCATTAAAATAAAAGATCTTGTTAAAGATAAGCTTAGAAATATCCTGATCAAAACAAAGTACTTCATAGTAAAAATAATCTGCACCATCAGTATAGGATGTAAAAAATTTATTTTTCCGAAAAATTTCCAGAATCTGTTCCAAAAACATAATAATTTTCTTTTCTTTTCTTTAAACAATAATTTTGACTGAAGTCTACTATCTAGGTATGATATCCCAATGTGATAGTATCATTCACGAGAACTATCTAGAATAAGCAAGCCGGCTCGTGATGAGACCTCTTGTCTCTTGGTTATTTAACCAAGAGCCATCACCCTGGTGATCAGAAATGAAGTTATCCTAGACAGCACTGATGATCATGATTGGGCCGGCTCGTGATGAGACATCCTATTCTTCAATCAAAATTATGTTTCCCTTATGAAATTTGAAATTTTAATTTTATAAAATGAGAGATCATTACCCAGCATGGTGACCAAATGGTAATGTCAGTCACTAATATCACTAGAAAATGAATCAGCTGGCTCGTGATGAGACCCCCTATCTCTTGACCTTGCGACCAAGAGCCATTATTAGTTTCCTAATAATGTCATGCTAGTGATATTTATGATCCTGATCAGATCGGCTTATTACTAAGACCTTCTGTTTCTCATTTTAGCGTTTTATTGACTGGAACAGCTTCTAAAAAATTTTCAGATTGTAAATAACTTAGAAGACTGATAGTGGAGATCCATAAGAGTTTTTCAAAGTACAAGTTTCGAAAAATACATTAATTAGCTATCCCAACTATTGTAAGGAAAATAAAAGAGTGAGGAAAAATTTGAGTAATACTTATAAATAAAATAATGATAGGTTCTTAATAGACTCAAGAAACTTTGATCATCCTGAACAAATTTTGAAGATTTCAGTCTAATATCATAATTTTTAAACTAATGATCCAATTGGCTTTTTAAGAAAAATAGAAGATTTATTTATTTACATTTATCTCTTCAGTTGACATCTGTAAATTAATGACTGATTATATATACACAAATTTGACAGTTTTTAATGCGAATGAAATATTTGATTAAGAAAATCAGAACTGATTGCAATAGTGGAATGATGTTTGAAAGTTACATAAGCCTTATGAATTTATCATCATCCTTTATTTCTACAAAATATAAACCATTTTATACGAAAATATAAAATTATTTACAAACAACTAACAAATTATATACATTTTAGGGTCTAAAATATCAACAGAAATATTTTTTCAGGATCATTCCATTCACTGGGAATGTTTCGAACCGTCCTTCTAGTGTTTGCAAATGAAAGGTACTTGGACCTATATTTTTAACAATAACAAAGGAACCTAACCAAAGCTTTTGAAACTTAGTATAATCTCCTTTTTCCTCATGAACTTTATCCCATTTTAAAACTAAGTCTCCCACTTGAAATTCTCGATTGGAACTTAAGGATTGGTCAAACTAGGACTTCACAATTTGTTGATGTTTTGTAAAATGTTATTTTGACTTCTCTCTTTCTTCCTCAAGTTTTAACAAAGTATTGATCCTTTTTTCAATTGCTAGACAATCTTCATCTTGAACAAACTGAGCTAACTGTAATGAAGGTAAAAATAAATTCGGTGGTAAAATAGCTTAAGTTCCATAAACCAAGAAGAAGGGTGAGTTACCTATTGCAGCTTTAGGAGTTACCATGTCTGCCCAAAGGGCATTAAATAATTCTGTATACCAATCACGATGATGAGCTGAAATAGTTCTTTTGAGAATTTTCAATAAATTTTTGTTTGTTGATTCAGCTAAACCATTTTCATGAGGATGATAGTTAGCCGAATACCTAACTCTTATTCCCTTCTCTAAGGAAAATTGAGTTAACTCAACTGATGAAAAGTATGCAGCATTATCAAAGACAAGGGAATCTGGAACACCAAATCTCGTTATGATAAAATATTCTAAAAATAATATAACCTGATTGGTGTTTACAACCCTTAATGGAGCAGCTTCTACCCAACAAGTAAAATAATCAGTTTCAGTTATTATATACTTGTGTTGCATAGAAGAGGGAGGTTTTATTGGTCCTACTATGTCTATACCCCATTGATGAAAATTTCTTTCTACTGAAACAGGTTGTAAGGGGAAAGTAGGTTTATTAACTCTTCCTACAGCAAGTTGACATTCTTGACATTTTTTGACAAAAGCATAGGAATCACGAAATAGGGTAGGGAAATAATAGCCAGCTCTAAGAATCTTATGCACAGTAGTTTCTCCACCAAAATGACCCCCTGCTAGTCCAGAATGTAACTCCTTCAAAATCACTTCTTTTTCATCTTTGTCCAGGCATCGAAGCAACACTCCATCTGAATTTCTCCTAAAAAGGATGTTATCAATTAGTAAATAAGGAGCATATTTCAATCTAAGTGCTCTCCTTTTCCTAGGTTCCAAGTAATCTGGAGCAGTTCCTGTTACCAAAAATACTCTTATGTCTGTATACCAAGAATCCTGTGGTGGAGGATAGAAGTAGATTTCCTTTGTAAGTAAAACCTCATCAATGACAGCTTCAACATTATTATTAGGTAGATGACCAGCTTCATCAGCTAGTTTACATAATCCTTGACCTTTGACTATCGTTGAAGGTTGAATTTCCAAGTCATATTCTTGAAGGGCTGTCATCCATGATGCTCTTTTTTCACCAAAATATTTTTGCACTAACAAATTTCTGATTGAAGGATAAGGAACTATCAATTTTGTTTTATATTTCAATAAATATGGACGAAAGTGTTTGACAGCTTTAAAAACAGCAAAAGCTTTCTTATCAACTTCATGGTAATTAAGCTCGGCACCTTTAAAATTTGAACTCATAAAGGAGATTGGCACTTCATTATTTTGCTGATTTAGTTGGGTTAAAACTACTGCATATGAGATGTTAGAAGCGAAAGTATACAATATGAAATATTTGTTAAAATATGGGCTTAAAAGACTAGCAACTTCTAAAATGGCTTCTAAAATGTTCTGAAATGACTCTTTTTCAGTTTGTCCCCAATTAAAAATAGCATCCTTCTTAATCATTTTCTGCAAAGGATGAATGATTTCAGAGAAACTGGGGATGAATCTCCTAACAAAATTTATTTTACCAAGAAATGATTGCATTTCTTTCTTGCTAGAAGGCTAAGTTATTTTTGAAATGGCTTGGGTTCGTTCAGGATTAATCATGATCCCGTGTTTTGAAACCACACAACCTAATAAAATACCTTCTGAGACAGCAAATATTGTTTTCTTAGGATTTAAGGATACTCTGAATTTTCTCCATTGTTCAAATACCTTCCTAAGATGATTAATATGATCAGGTTGATATTTAGAATATACAGTAACATCATCTAAATAGACAACTACTAAATGATTAATTAAGCCTCTAAAAGCAATATCCATTTCCTTTTGAAAAGTTGCCCCAGCATTGATTAACCCAAAGGGAATCTTTCGGTAGGCATATGTTCCCCATGGAGTTCTATAAGTTGTTTTCAATTGATCATCTGGGGAAACCAATATTTGGTTGTATCCTGAGAAACCATCAAGAAGTGACAGCATCTCAGACCCAGAAACCTTTTGAATAATTTGTTCCAGGGGAGGAACTGGGTGATTATCCTTTTTGGAAGACTTATTAAGATTTCTAAAATCCACACATAGTCTAATATCCCCGTTTTTATTGCTATCTAGAACTAGGCTGGCTACCCACTGAGTATGTCGGATGGGAAAAATAATCCTAGCAGCTAACAGTTTATTTAGTTCCTTCTTAATTGTTGGTTCTAATAGCGGGTGATATTTCCTTAGTTTTTGTTGAAAAGGTTTTGACTCCTATTTAATTGGAATTATGTGTTGCATGACTTGTGTGTTGAAGGTTTTCAAATCGTCATATGTCCATGCAAAGACATCCTTAAATTCTTTAAACAACTTTATAAATGTTGTTTTTTCTGTGGAAGTGCAATATATTCCTAGGTTTATAGTTTGAGGATTTAGTTCTGTTCCTAAATTTATGCTTTCGTATTTCATTTGAGAGCTATTGGTTTTACAGTTAGGGACATATCTAAATTTATCTTGAAGATCAAAGAATTTTTCTAATCTTAACACTGAATTAGGGATCGATTTTACCTTTTCAAAAGCTTTTTCAACTAAACAAAAATCATTTATTACCAAAAAATTTCGCAGATTTTTGTCATGTGTAACTTCATCAATGGATGAATCTTTAAAGGTATCGTCATTCGTTATAAAATTCAGCACCTGCACATCATTATCAAGCACACGCTAGTTAAAAATATTACTTGGTATAGAAGGCCTAAAAATCAATTCAACTGAAAAGAAATCTGGTGTAAGATTTTCTGATGGGATTAATTTTGATGCTACATTCGCTAATAAATCTGCTTCTTGATTTTGAGCTCTTAGAACTGAAATTATGTTAAATGCATCAAAATGTGAAATGAGATTCCATACCTCTCGCTGATAATTCTGTAAATGTTCAGAAAGACAGTGAATAGAATTACGGACCTGTCTAACGATGATTTCGGAATCACCGTATGCAATTAACTCTTCGATATCCAAATCAATAGCTTTTTTCAAACCTTGTATTAGAGCTTCATATTCCACGGTATTGTTTGTATAATTAAATTCCAGCCTACAAGCTATACATGTTTTATTTCCCTGAGGGTCTACTAGCAGGCAACCAGCTCCGACTCCTTCTTTAGATTTCGTACCATCGAAATATAAAGTCCTAGTAGAACTATTAACAACTACTTTACTTTCTATAATATTTACAATATTAAGATTATCTACATCATTAATAATTTCCTTGAATGAAGAGTTAGGAGAAATAGATGTCACATTAATAATTTCTTATTGCTGTTTATTTTCAGAAAAAACAAAATTTTCAGCTTTAAAATTACCAAATCCTGGTTCGTACATGTAATTCCCCATAATGGAGTCTGAAAATAAAACTGGTTCGCTAGGATCATGTAATTCTGTCACAGTATTTTTCATATATCTTTCTCTATTTATTTTGATTTGATTTGACTTTCCATTCTTAGGTAACCATAATGTTGACCAGTCCGTGGCAAAGAACCCATTCAATTGTTGAGACCAATCTCTACTTAAAAATAGCCCATATGCATCAGGAATATCTGCAACCACAATATCTATAATTTGAAAAACTGAAGGGTTACAAGCAATCCTGACTAAAACATCTTTCATCTCTCCTACAACCCTCACATTTGTCCTATCCAATTGAGTTATTTGTGAATTTGATGGAACATATTTTCCATTCAACCTTTTGCATACAAATAAAGGCATCACATTGGAAGATGCTCCGGAATCAACCATGCAATTATGAACATTCCTATTGAAAATCTCAAAGGTAAGTAAGAATGGAGATGTGGTTGATTTAGAATTCTTCCCTATTAGCGAGGCTTTGTCAGCTGTTGATTTTCCTTTATCAGTTGAGGTTCCATCATTATTAGAATTATTTGCAGCAACATTTTGTTTCGCATTAGGAATTATTGAACTCATGGCAAGATTTATAAGATGACTATTAGGCATTGGGTAAATTTAAAGAAGATCATACATACTGATGTTTGCACGTGTCTTCTTTAAATATTCAATTATATCATATTGTAAATCCAATTTTGGAGCATTTTGAATGGGCAGAGTAATCTTTGTTGGTTGAGTCTGCTTGCCAGATTGAGTTTGTTTATTAGGTTGTGAATTATTGTTATCATTATTCGAGGTAGAACTTGATGAAGCTCCAGGAGTGTTTGCGAATGTTCTACTACTAGTATTGTAGGCATGTTGTCCAGCAGGAGGACTTTTACTCTCATATTCTTTTACAAGACTATCCCAGAAATGACCGTTAACTTGTTGGGGTTCTTCCGATTCTTCATCATTTTCTGATTCCTCTTCCTCTTCATTTTCAGTTGTTTCTTGATTTGAGGGAATCTTTGATAAGGATAAAACAACTCGAATAGTATTACAAATTTCTTCATTTACTTCTACATCAGGCAGTGTATTTGTTTTATTATTTGTATTCAAATTTTGTCTAAACTGATTTCTAAAATATCCTCTAGAAGAAGAAGCTTCAGAATTGGTTTTCTTTAATCCTACAACTTCATTGGTTAATGCCCGAATAGCATTCTATAGCTGTTCTACATTAAATGCTTTATATTTTTCTAAATTAGGTTTTTCGATCTTCCTACGAGGGAAAGTATCAGATTTCCCACTTCTATCTGGTTCATAGGACATAGAATACTTCTTGACTTTAATGGCTTCCTCAAAAGTTTCTACCAAAATTGTTTTACCAACTCTCTTAACAAACATCCCAGGATATTTTGGTAGAGCTGAAGTATAATTTTGATTAATTATATCATCGGGTGGTTGAGAAGCAACCGGAATTTTATTTTTTAATGTAAGAAACCTCTGGTTAAAATCTTTAATTCTTTCTTTAGGTTCCATTTTAATCCGAGATAACTCCAGGGCTAAAAGAGCAGGTGTTTTATCCTCCCTGAATTTATCTAAAAAAGCTTTATTAAATTCACCCCAATTTGTAATTGATCCTTGAACTAACGAAAAGTACCAAGTAGAGGCTCTTCCTTCAAAAGTTAAAGGGAATAACCGACAAACCACATCTTCATGCTGAACATTCATGGTTTGCCCTGCTAACATGAATTTGTTTGCATGTACCTCTGCAGGTTCTTTGTTATCTGGGTTAAACTTAGGAATAAGTTTATCTGAGTGTTTAGGCAAAGGATGTTGTACACCAGGGACAACTACAGCAGTTGTTCTCAACCAAGGGAGTTATGGATTAGGTGGAGGATTACCTCCTCCTCCCATAGGTATGTTTCTTGCCATAGGACTTCTCTTAGAACCTGAATAATTCCCTGGATTGAATGAGCTTGGACTATCAGGTGGTGATTTTGGAGGAGAAGGTGGTAGATCAAAAACGGCTACTAAAGTCAATCTTCTAGCAGTATTTGTTTGAGTAATTTGTCTCTGATGACTTCTAATTTGATAACGTGGAGTGCTATTAGCTTCTACAAAATCTTGAGTAACTATGTTCAATTGTGGATTACGTTTTTGTTTCCTAGGTAGACCATAATCTATTGGATTTACACCAAGTTGATTAGCATATGCTCTTATTAGAACATGTCATGATTCTTCTAAAGTTTGAGTACTTTTTTCAGGAGTAAATGGGGATGTGATATGATCACGTTCAAGGATACTCCTAACAGTTTCTATAAATGGTGATTTACTGACTTCTGGAGGTTGTTGACTGGTTGAAGTTTTATCATTAGTTCTACCTGCCATTAATCATTAACAAGCCCTCCTTCTAGCGCCATTTGTTGACCTAATTTTCTGACCTAGGCCAACTAAGGAGATTAAGCCCACACAAGTAGCTTAAAGAAGCTTCCGGTGTGTTTGGGATGACAAAATCTCGTAGGTTATGGTCCTGCTACCAATTGAATTGTTCTCTTAAGGAGAAACTAAAATTTAGTAAAAATTTATCCTAATCTTATTTCTATCTAAAGAAACCCTAAAATTAGTTTTCTAAGACCTAAGTTATCCTAAAATTTCTTTCTTAATGAAAGTCTTCGATTTTTTGAGGATTTTGTTTCGAATATTCAAAATTCAAAAAAGAACATTATAACTATTGTGAAATCAACCTAATTCTATTTAACAACTGTTAAATGTAAACTACACTAAAATAACACTAACTAAATTATTCTATCCCAGCTGAGAGCAATTTAAATACTATATTAATTATCAATTAATATTTCAAGTAAACAGAAAGATAAATAGGTAAGATTTAAATGAAAATATTTAAACCATTCACACTAAATCATTTTGCTATATATTTACCATAACAGAAAATTTAAAATAAACAATTACTTTAAACTTTTCTGGAATGTTTTATTAATTAACAATTAATAACCAACACTAAATACCTGAATAAAATATAATGTTCATGATGAAAGCATTGTCATAATACAAATGAAATCAAAACAAACATAAATATGTATATTATTGCGTTTCAAATTTTCAATAAAAATACTGATTAATTCAATTATAATAACATACTCATTCAAATAGCAATATTATGTTGACAGAGTGTAATATCAGATAATGAATACAATCATAACCAAGTATAACTATATCAATAGAATAACTAGAAGATGATATATTGAAATATATTATAAAAGTATTCAAAAATAGTACCGAACAGTGATACCAGTCTGAGAATTTCCAATCACACTCCTCCTCCGAAGATAAAACCCCAGTAAAGAGATAAAACTAGTACTGAAATGATATTTCAATGATGTTTTTCTTCCTAAACTCCATCCCCTATTACATCGAAATTACTAGTTTATATAACACCACTAGTCTTTCACTTCAGTTTCTAATAAGTGCTATAATCAATACCATAGGAGTGTTATCCCTATTTAAGTGCATCAAATCTCTTAAAAAAGACACCTTTCACAAACATTACTATGGGATAAAACTGTCAATAAAATGACTAGCCTGTATTATCTCCTGATTCATGGGGACTGACATATTCGTGGCCATCTTGAAAATCCAATCTTTCTAGAAGCATCAACCTATGCCAACTGTGATACGAAACATCTCGTGTTTGCTGAGGATAGCGATACCATGTACATTTGTACAAACAAAAATAAAAATCTTATTAAAACCATGTTAACAGAAATAACAATAAAACAAACAAATTATATGCATGCCTGGAAAATCTACGATTTTGCAGGTATGCTCTTAAAAAAAATTATTAGCTGTCAAAAAGAGATAAACCATATAACCAAAATAGAAACAACATTAGGTTCTATTTTGTAAATTGATTACTCTTCTGGCTTCAAAAAGTTTAGCTTTGAGCCTGATGATTATTAGCTTCTGTCAATCTACTTGCTCAAGCAAGTGCTGGTTTGTGTCTATCATTTATTTTTTGGCTTTCTTGTATCGATTCTTCTTCAAGTTCACGTCCTTCCATCTATTAACCCAATTTCGTAATTCTGCCCTGAATGTTTTATTTTCTTCATCTTTTAAGGCTGCGTTTGCTTGACATTCTTTTAATTCATTTTTCAATTCTGCGATTTTGGTTTCGTATACTCTGTCAAGGACCTATTGGAGGGTTCCTTCTTCCTTGTCATGAAATGAATCATCTGACTGAGAAGAATCAAGATTATTCACATCTTGATCCGGTGATGGAATGCTCATAAACGATGGTTTAGGGCTAGAAAGACAAGCATCCATACATGATGGGGTTGCTTCAAACTTACCTGGCTCAGTAATGTTTTTGGCCAATGATTTTTCACGATTATTCTCTATGAGAATAGGTTCATCCATATGCATGGTTTTGCGAACCAAAGATGAAACGTCATCCTCAAGATGGACAATAACTGGCCGAGCATTTTGTTGAGTGGTTGCAAGAACAAAGGATGTAGTTATTGTGTTCATGCTTCTAGTGACTCTTCGTGTACGAATGAACACAAGACCTTTTGGCTCAAAACCCCCTTTGTCACAACAAACCTGCGCTAACTCTTCAATTTTTCACATGGATTCATCACCAAGGTTTTTAGGATTACATAAATCAGAGGGGTTTTCATGATTAACAACATCAACATCTTCATTTTTTGTCAATCTGCCATCCACCTTTGTAGGTGTACTGAAGCATTTGTCAGATAGGGATTGGCCCATGTTTGTATCAACATAACAGGGATCGACCTTCATGATTCCATCATTACTAATACAAGTGCCTATAGGTGGATTTGCTTCCTATAGTTTATTATCCCTTAACTTAGCCTTATGAATATCATCAACTTCAGATTTTGCTGGAGCTTTACGCTTCCTACGAGTTTTAGGGGGAGGGTTTGGCCAATACTGTGTTGAACCTAGTTTATTTTCAACCAAGAACTCATCCCAATATTTACAGCTAAGAGACAAATGATGCTAGATTAAAATTTTAATCAGACCGTGGTGGAACAAACTCCTATCAGAATTTCCTATGGTACTTTGCACTGAATGTGCTATTTTCTTCAGACTTTATAGTAAGTAAAATGGAAGATTGAGCTTACAACCTTTCAATGCTAACAGTAATCACAGATGATAATAATGAAAATGAGACAATCGGCCATCACAAGATACATACTTGACTAGGATTTCATAAAATGCTCGCCATTCTGGTTTTAAAAATTTAACTGAAACCCCAATCTTCAACTTTGCATTGGCAGGTAAGGGTAATAGTAATGACTGAAATTTCTTCTTATCAACCTTTCCTCCTTTAAACCAACGTTCTCCAGTTTGAGGAAGCTTCGTAGCTTCTGCAATCTTATGCTCATCAATTATAAACTTAAAATCCCCAATTTGAGCTACATTTTCCCTAAAACTCATAGCGAATTGTTTGGTAACCTCTGCGTTATGGCCACTAAAACATCTGAAAAACTGACCCCATCCAATCTTTTCGAACAAAAGTTAATTCCCATGTTAGGAATTTTCCAATGTGTGAGTTATAGGAAGTGGGATTTGGCCCTTAAGTGGTCACGAACTTGTCCTATTTAGAGCCACCTTGTCTTCAAACATTTCTTCTTTTTTGGAAGCGGTGGTCAATTTGTTCAGGAAAATTTGATCTTCATGTTGCGGGCGAAGTAAAATATTGTTTTCAGACCAACACTCTTAAGGGTGTTAATTTTATTGTTAACAATGTTATGGAAACACTTCAGAGTTTTGTTTGCCAGACTTAGAAACAGACTACACCATTGCATTCCTCTTGAAATTTTGAGAAAAATGAGCATAAAATCGACTAGTTTTTCCTTAGGCCTCCTCTAGCATGCAAATTGAGAATGATCTCTACCCTTGTATGACCTGTATAGACTGTACTTTATTGCCTCTAGAAATGTGCACATTAATGGTATGTATGTCTCCTAGGGATTTGTGCATAATTTTGGATCCTCTCTCTCTTCCTCATCATGGCTCCAAATCCAAGTTTAAATAAGAAAAATGGGAGCATGTGGAGGAGCCATGCACCCCTCTTATGGCTCGATTGCATATCAACTTTTCAATAAAAACCATCATTTGTTGTTTAGAGGGCCATGGCCCAATGGTAAAAAAACTGCGATATTGTGGGCTTGGCCTTTCCCCTTCTCATGCTCTTTTGAATGGTGGTAATATGATATATTTCCACATTATAAAATGGTTTGGTTGTGGCAATTTATATGGTTTCCATTAGAGGAAATTTCAACTCAAAATGGGCCTTTTAACTCTAATTAAAATTCCATGTCATCATGTGCTACCCAATGAAATTGCTTTAAATTTGAAATACCGTATAGGTCTTAAACATTTTTTTAATATAAATTTCAGGATATGTATCATAAAAAAACTATTTTTTTTGTATTTTCGACATATCTTCATGTGTTTTTACTCAAATTTCGATCCGGAGAGCTCGTTGGATGTAGAATTGAATTCCGCATTCAATTAGTACCCACTTGGCATACTTTTGATGGACTCGGCTATCCCAAAAACAAGAAATCCCTGAAAAAACATGATGACCATCATCACATTTTTTCAGGTATTTCTTGGTTTTGGGGTAGCTGGGTCCATTAAAAGTATGCCAAGTGGGTACTCGTTGGATGTGGAATTCAATTCCACATCCAACGAGCTCTCCCGATCAAAATTTGAGTAAAAACACGGGGAGATATGTCGAAAATACAAACAAAAAAGTAGTTTTTTTTCTTTTCTTCCTCCAAAATTAATAAATATTATTTTATTATTTTAAATATTATTTTATTAAATTTTTTTAGGAGGCCCATTTTGAGTTGAAATTTCCTTTAATGGTTTTTGTAATATGGTTACAATATATTGGCATATGACTCCATGCTGGCCTCCGTTGTTGACACGTGATTTTCCATATAGGATGGGTTCCATGTTACACATTATACCATGATAGGGGGTCTCGGTGTTGACATGTACTCGAGGGCTATGCCCTCACCCCCACCGTTTTCTATAACAATAACACTTCAACCCTAAATATGATCATTACCATAAGTGACATTAGTGGGGATGTTGGCTAGTGGAGTTATGCAAAGTATTTGGTGGGATATGGAGGTCTTGGGTTAGAATCCCATAGAATCCATCCACCTTTTACCATATAACATATAAACCATTTTTTTAATCATTTCTATCAAATTTACTTCAATTGCTAATAATTTATGCATCCGGAGGTCGTTTCACGTGAAATGAGAGTTGACGGAAATTCGACGGCAAGCTCTTTACCTTGGTAAGATTTATTTTACATTTTGAATACTTTAATTTTGATTGAATATGAGATGATCCTCCTGTTGAGGCCCCGAAATTCGCAGGCAACAACAGTAAAGGATTCTCCCCAATCAACGTTCCCAACTAGCCCGTTGATTGTTTGGTATAGGGAATCCATCCGGTTTGCGGTCCGGCTACCATAGGTCAAAGTAACAAAATAAAGGTTTTACTGGTTGCGGCCCGGTCCACCGGAATTTTGTGTTTTTTGGATTATGTATGAGATGCATATGCCTACTTAACCATGCAGGGTGATTAGGATGCAAGGAACAGTCACAATGTGATGCGCAGGTTCTTACCTCTTGTCTTAAGCCCACGAACATCTAAATCACATATGCAGCCATGAAATGAAACTAACTACCTATCTATCTATCCCCGAGGAGCCAAAATATGATTTATCTATGAGTAATGTGAATTATTCATGCATTGTAAACAGAAGTTACAGGTAGCTGATATTCTTATCTACAACACATGAAATATTAAAGATGTTAAAACAATCAGATAGCCAACTGTTACATAAGCAGTGTACATTACTCATGGTGACATTTCCACAAACATGAACCAGAAATCATTTAAACAAGAACATAGGTTCAGAGAGTTAGAACGATCTCACGGTTAATGGATAAACTGGAAAACAAAATACTTCATCTTTCAGTCGTCCATTGCATAACATTTGGAAATTGCACCCATCTTTCTCCATCAGGCAAACCATATTTCTTTATTGCAAAGAGAAATAGTCCTTCTTACAATATTGCTTTCTAGTCTAACTGGGAAAAAGTCCTCCTTTCCTTCTAAGTCTTTTACGTTTATACAAAAAAAAAGGTCAGACTGTTGGGCTGCCCAAAGTGACCTTTGGGCTTCCCAACCTCTCGTCTCCCAATGTTCTACTTTCCTCAAATGTTTTACAAAATAGTTACAAATTACAATAATGACCGATCCTTCATGAGGAGGGGCCCACTTGACTATCTAGAAACTTCCTCCACGCTGCAGCTTCATTAGCGATGCCTTCAAAAGCACAAGGCTCTAAAAACTGAATATTTATCTCAAACTTCTCAGCTTGATTCTTGGTAGCCTCGACCCTGGATGTACTCAATCAGAGCTGACATTCCAGAAGCTGTACACTGACAGCTGGATGAGCTACTTGGCTTCTCAAGATCAGATCATCCAGGGCTTTGATATCCTGCACCTTAGCTTCTTCCTCCTGGAATCTCTTCTGCAATAGCTCCACAAAGGCATCGTGATCTGGGAAAGCTTCAAGCCTCTCTTCTGCTTCTATCTGGCACCGTTTATATGTAATGGGAAGTCTTCTAAAAAACTCGGTGCATAATCCCTTTGTCTTCTTTACTGCCTTCTTGAAGTCTTTAGCGGTGTTAATAGCAAACTCCACTAGGTTATAGTCCCGTTTGAGGGCCTGCTGGTCTTTTTCCGGTAGATCTGCTGGGGTTTCTTCATTGTTCTCCAACCTTGCCATTCTTGCAGTTAGGACCTATAGGACGTCCTAGGATTGGTCCACAAAGTAGGATGTAGTTTCCAGGATCTCCTCCAACTGGCCATCAATTTGCAGCACTCTACATCTTTCTTCTTCAACAGCAGTCTGCAGCTGCAGCATCTTGGTTTTCTGGGTCAATACATGCTCCTTGAAAGGCTGGAGATTAACCTGCTGTTCTCCTACCACTTCCAAAGCAGTGGTCAAAGAAGTAATATGGTCCTGATGTTCCTTTCTCAATTCTTGGGTGTGCAGATCATTTTCCTGCAGGAGGATCTTCAGCTGCTCTTCTAGCTCCTCCACCTTTTCCAAAAGCTGTCCCTTCTCACTCTTTAGATCTTGGCATTCCTTCTGCACTTTCTCTTGGGACTCCTGTGCTGTTTTCTTGACTTGCATTTCTACTTGGAGGGCCTGTACTTCAGCTCTTGAGGACTTCATTTCCCGCTACACATCTTCATATTTCCTTTTGAGCCTGTTGCTCTCTTCCCTCTCGTGCCTCAATGTATCTTTCAATTGAGCAGAAGATTTCTTTGATTGCTCCAAGTCAATCATGATTTTGCTTACATTATCTTCTGAAGCTTGGATGAATGCAAACCCAGCTCTTAGGGTAAATCTCGGTTCCTGGTCTGTTCCTAACATAATGGCCGTATCTGTTATCATTTTACCAGGTATACCTTCCGCCTCAACTTTCCTCTCTGTCCTCTTTATTATTCTTTTTGTTTCCCTATCATAATATACAGTGTTGAAATCATGGATTTCCTTTCCCTTTTCCTGCACAAAAGGGACCAGCTTGAGTGTGGGGACCATGGGTATGCTGGTAGCAGGTATTTGAGAGGTCTGAACCTCAGGATTTGCCACCTCCTGGGTCTGCCCTGCTGCTGTTTCAGAAGCTGACTGCTGTGTCAACTCTATTCTTTCAGCTTCTTGCTTTTGGAGCTCCTCATCGAGCTTTCTCTTTGCTTCCTCTGATTCTTTGGCTGCTTCCTTTGCTTTCTCTGCTATTTCCCAAGCAGCTCTTTTTTCTTCTTCTGTATGTAGCCTTTCTGCAGCTTCTTTTGCCAACCTCTGGGCTTCTTCATCCCTCCTTTTGGCTTCCTCCTCGGCCTTAGCCTGTTCATCCCCTTTTCCACCTTTGGTGGTGATTTTCTTCGTGAATCTTCTCTTTAGTGCAATCATATTTGGGGCATTCCGGAAGACAAATTCCTCTCTATCATATGGTGGGTATATTCGAAATGCACCTTGTTTTCTTTACAATGCTCCGCAACTTTACCATGGGAGTCATTTTTGTGATAGGGCATCTCGCCAAAGTGGAATCTCTCCAACTCCTCTATGAATTCACCAACTTGTTTTACCTTAGTGAGCTTGCAGCTTCCTAATCGGAAAGGCAAGGGAGGATAAGCAGTCTTCTTGTGTTCGAACAGGAAACTACCTATTCCATCCAGGAACACTTGTCTGACCACCTCCTTATGGACAATGTAGTCAGTTGCTTATTTTGGCAATAGGGAAGGCGCTCTAGAGCCTTCGAACATCCTAAAGTACATGTCATGTTCGGTCAAAAAGTAGTCTGCGTGATCCACTATTACTCGTATGGCCTCCTCTGACATACAGTCACACTCTTTCCAGAAAATGAGTGTGTATAGTGGCATAATGAAGTGCTCACATACTTCTCTGTAGTGGCTGTGGTACTGGTGTTCCCACAGTGGTCTATAAGCGACATATACAGTCATTCTTTCCCGGTCCCAGATGCACTGGAGACCAGGGAAAGGTTGGTTGCACAATATACAGTCTATGAGTATTGAACTCATGTAAAATTCAGACCTTTTCCGGGATTCTCCTTCCAAGGCTAAGGTCAAGCAAGAAGAAAGACTGCTGGATACCAGGCTAGCCCAATTGAAGATTGTCCCTTGGGTGGCCACATGGAAAATGATAGGTATCCACTCTAGCTTGAAGATTCTGTCATGAGCTCTCCCAAAGACCCTATTAAGCATCAGAGCTATAAATCTGTAGGGAGTCCTCAAGCTCGTCGTATCATATTCACTTGTCGGTCTGTACCGGTAATGTTTTCCCTGCAATAGCATTCTCTTGAGAGTCTCTACCAGGTCCATTCTGATGCTCTTCAGCCAGTCATCAGATAGGAATACTTGGGCTTCTGGCAGGTGATAAGCCAATGCCACATATCCAGGGCTAAATGCAGCATAGCCCTATCTGTCAATATTTTCCAGAATCATCGTGGTTGTATCTGCCTGGGGCAGAATCTAGCCAATTACCTCAAAGCATGGGAACAGCTCTGGCCTGGTGGCAACTTTCATGAGAGAAGATTTCTCTATGTTAGCATAGATGCACTCTTCTTCGAGGCCCATGTAGGGAACTTCCCTGTGGGAAATCAATCTATATATTTCACCCCATTTGTACTCGGGTTCAACACCAGAAACACATTGAGTGTCTTCATATATGTATTCGGTCTTCGTGACAACCTCTAGTTCTAGCTCTTCTTCGACCATAGGGGCCTTCTTCTTCTGCCTCTTGGACATGGTGGATGCGAATTCTTCCTGCCATATATAACCTTGTAACATTGAGAAATTCAAGGTGCAGACATTTATATGACAGTGTGCAGCGTTTTACTTCTTCTATGTGTATCATGACAGCAATTTGTTAAAACTATGTGTGTATGGACTGAAATGTACTGACTAACAAAATTATTAAACCCAATGGGCAGTGGAAAACAAGTTATATACAGTAAAAGTGTGCAATCTACCAATGTCATATGATTTTAAACAATTCTATCAATTACATCCAAGACGGCAATAAATATACATTAATAAACAACGAAGCATGGCTCTCTATGGCTGCCATTATCACGTCGCTGCGCGAGACCGACAAGGGACAAAACCCAGGCGATTTTTTTACAATGGAACCTTACAACGGACTGCACGCTCAATCTAATGGTCAACAGACTAAATGTGAGGATACATCACTCTTCCCCCCACTGGCTCGGGTTCAAAACCCAAACAACAATGCGCGGCATGGCACAGTGAACCGCCTGCTATTCGAAAGTGCGAGCTTCTATGGTGGGTTTAAAAAACAAACCCCTATGCATACTACGACAGATAACTACGTGTCGTGATAAACCTCCTCCCTCGACCCGGGTTCGAAGCCGAGCACTAAAATGGTTTGCGTAGGACCGCGTAGGTAAAATGGCCGGGGTTCAAAGATGCGCATGATATGAAAACCTCAACATAAAGGGGCAACCAACCAATGCTTACAGAAAGACCACATAACCTCCCCTTGCAGACCCATCATCACACACAGGGAAGTTTGGTGCAGGCGGCGTAACAGTCGCTTGCACCAAACCCCCACCCACTATGTGCAAAGGTGCACACCAACGGCCACGGGAAGAAAAAATACTCCGTGGGTCAAAACGCCCATGCTAACAGTCGAGATTAAAAACCCCCCCACCTATATAGGCGTGAAAATATAACGGAACAGGAACATGTAATGCCCCGGTTTTGACCCCGTTACATTAGATGTATATGATGTATGTATTGTAATTCATGGTGTGGAGCTAAAGGCCAAGGCCCCGCCATTGATCGGTAATGCTATGTTTTGGATTTAAATTTGTCACCGATGGTATATCGGGGCATGCGGCACATATTAAGTTTCAGCATCATGTAAATATGCATCTATAATAAAAATAAACACAACCAGCTACGGTCGCGGCAACCAAATCGAATGGGGCATGATTTTCTAAGGATAAGGGGGGGGTGAAATATTTAACCTATGGGTCAATGGGGAAAAGCCAAATGTCTATGAGAAGACCCATCAAGCTGTCAACTACCTTTCTTGTCTTTTTCTCCAATCATTTATTTCTGCCAGAATGTGGTTGAGTTAGTTATTGCATGGAATGGGAAGAGTATGGGCAAAGAAATTCGAATTGGGCAGAGACCCATTTTTGGAAAAACGTGTTCTGACTTCCTTGGCAAGGAAAATGCCCAAAAACGTATGCCATTCTGCCATACATCCACGTTTTTCATTTTCCTCACCATTCTCCTTCACGTTGGAGCTTTTGGGAGCAGCTGGAGTTTTTCCTGTGTCTTTCATTCCACGATTTTGGTTGCTGGCTTCATTTTTTCCCATGGATGGAAGGTCGTTTTTGTAGTGCCAGGGACTGGGTTGTCTTCCTCACGTTTTGGGAGCTGCTGGTGCATTTTTCCATTCACGTTTTTGTGATTTCATGTGTTTTTACCATGGCTGGGAAGAGCCATTCACGTTTTTGACTGTCTCAGCGACTATTGGCCTCACGCACAGGCTATTTGGGACATTTTTCCCTGCTAAGAGTGGTGCTCACTGATAAGCTTCAGGGCTGTGTGTTTTTCCCCATATTGTGAGCCATTTTTGCTGTTACGTTTGGGACTGTGTAATTCGTTTTTCCCTGTTTAAGCTGTGAGAGCTAAATTTATTGCCTGAGTGCAATTGTTGGTCTTTGGACTGTGTGAGGAGTAAGGGTGTTGGCTTGGTTGCTTGATAAACCTGGTGCTAGAAACCACACAGACAGAGCTAGAGGGCTGGCCTTCTTCTCCATCACCCCTGAATAGCACTGGAAGGGAATGCAGGGCCTGAGGGACTGTGTAGCAGAGAAGGGACTGATTCCTTGTGTTGGGTCTGGATGGGTGTCTTAGAGGTCAGGCCAGTTCGAGTGTAGGTGTTCTTGGCTCTGTAATGAGCTCACCAGCTTAGCAAATTGCCTTCATCAACTCCTTAATGGCCTGATAAACCCAACTTAGTTGGCTTGGCTGTGTTTTGGTTACCTTTGGCTATGTGTCAGCCTGCTAGTTCCCTTATTCCTTGGAGAATCATGCCCAGCTTGGGGGTGGCAGCGTTGCTGAGATATTGATGAGCACGCTGGCCTATGGTTGGGTGGAACGTTGCAGCAACGTAGCTGGTTGTGGAGCAAAGTTCTTTATAAGATAAGTAATCTTGTGCATTTTACCTCTGCAATTCTATAATTACTGTCAATAAAATGGAATGGACATATTTAGTGAATGCTTGCTTGAATATATGATGTTTCCGCTATGTATGTTAAATGAATGCATCTATGTGTGTTAAACAATGGCTTTTGTGCATGGTTTACCATAATGCATTCCTGGCAGCATTCTGTTTATGTAATTTTCATGCCTGTACATGTTCATGGGCGGTTAGCCCGGTCTATCAAAGCCATTAGATCGCGTCCTCTTTGCCGGTCGGAGGCTTGGGGACGTGACAGAACATAGCCGGGGAAAACAAACTACCGCAACCAAAACTGACCGCATAAAACCTTATCAAATGTCTCAACGGAACGGGGGAAGGTGAGTAAAACCTACCTGGCACAGACGTATCCGACGTGGAGATGCTTGGCAGGATTCGCGGTGGAGACACCTGTAGTGAATGTACCGCAACGAGGGACCGGGCGAGTGCGACAGCACCACAATGACGGGCACGACAGTTAGAAAAAATAACAATAGAATAATAACCTGCCTCCCCGCATATATAGAAATGGTGCACACGTGTGACACGTAACATATCGGACGGGACCCTATTCTGGATCGGAAGGTGAAACGTAAATCCTTCCGCAACGGCGGAATTCCATAACCTAAATCCGTCCACAGTGATAGGCAAGGCGGGAAAAAACTAACGATCGGACGTCGGAGGTAAAACCAATCGGAAGGTGACAGCGCAAACTCTTCCGCAACGACGGAGAGTCATAACAAAAATCCATCCGTGAAGCTTGAATTGGAAACAAAACGACTTTATGTCGGAAGGGCTAGCACTTTTCCCACCCGCAACGTCGGAACTTTAAAGCGTACCCCCACCCGCAACGGCGGGTCCTAAGTTGGAATCGAAAAACTTTTAGATCGGAGAGGTAAGAATTTGAATCTTTCTACAACGGGGAAAACTGACATGATAAAAGGTTCCGACTCAAAACTGAAAAGTAGTAAAAAAAAAAAACACTCGAATCGGGAGAAAACCGAAAGTCACAAATCGAAAACCCATCCGCAACGGCGGAAGAAAAAATCATAAAAGATTCTGATGCCAAACAAAAAAGTGTCCGACTTGAAAACCCAGTGGGTCGAAATTCGGAAGGTTTTTCTTTCCGCAAAACAAAAACCATCCGCAACTGCGGAAGACCAAAGCTAAGATCCACCCGCAACGGTGGAAAATCAAAACAAATCATGTTCCGATTCCAGCCTGTTTTCAAATGCGCTTAAGGACAGTAATAGAACTTGATCAAAAAGTGGATTACTTAAGGCATCAGAGGAGGAATCAAAACAATGGGAAGCTCAATCCAAGCATAAGCAAAGTCTTTCTGAAAGTTCTTAGACCAATCTCAAGAAGAAAACCCAACTGACTCTAGCAAAGGAGGGTCCTAAATTTTTTTAGAATTTTGGGAAATCGTTGCAGCTGCAACACCTCCTAGATCAAACATATTTATATATCAATACATTGAGATTACCCTTAGGTTCATATTCGTAAGGTGTATCTTGGATTCCCCCATGTATTTTCACATTCACATGTGACCCTTAGAAAAAATGTGCATAATAATACAAAATATAACAATAATTAACCCTCAAAAGTTTAATATTTCCAACAATTCCCCCCTTTATCTGAATGGGTATGTGTGAGTCTAAGAAAAAAAAGCTGAAAAAATTGGAAGTGAACAGTTGGCAAAGGCTAAACATCTCCAACTTGAAAATCTGAAATTCCCAAATAAGCTAGCATAAGATAACATCTTCTATTAAATATAAGTGCTCTCTGAATTGGTGGTTTTTGGCTAAGCACAAACCAAAAAGGATAGCAGAATCAATAGAAGATGACACATTCTACTAAGTGGGTGGTTTTATCCTAACCACAAACTTTGGAACTTGGTACTAACTCTAATTTTGTCTCAACTATTCCCTCTAGAAATTGGCTCTGACTTAGGCTCTCACTCATTGGTCTTCCATGGAACTTGGCTCTAGGGCTCAACTGTTCCTTATGGAAAATGGTGGTTTGAGGACTACCACAAACTGATGTCTAGTAGAAGCAATAAAAGCTTGATGTATTTTACTAAATGGGTTGTTTTAGGAAAATCACAAACCAAATCATGCTCAATGGAACATGCCTCTAACTCTAGTTTGGGCCCGCTTGTTCTCATTGTCTTGTTTTCTAATGGTCTACCTTTCCCCCCTATTAGGAACAAAGTGAAGAGTAGACCATGGTGGTTATAAGTGTCAAAATTAGACATGGAATACCACAATCTAATGAATTCTTTGGAGCATGGATGCCTTCTATATTTTGGCTACAACTTTGAGTTTGGCATCTAAATCTAGCTATGGATCAAGCTCACTTGTTTTAAAAGTGAATAAGGTTGTGACTACTTGTTTTCAGATTAATAGGGATTCAAAAATTGAAGCCTAACTATTGATTCATTATGTGCCCCATATTAATTACAAGATGAGAAGCCATAAAATTTTCTCTGCAATTTGTGTCAGAACGCAAGACTTAGTTCTACAATATAAATGATATATGTTCTTGGTTTTTGTTGATAATTTCCAAGAAGTGATCCACCCATAGTGAATCTTCAATGTTGCATATTTATTCAACATCTAACATATATAGGAAGAATAGCTATGCTTTCTGCAATGTTGACAAGGATGGAGATCAAAGAACTTCTCTTCCATGTGGCCAATTTGATGACAATGTTGGCACTAATGTGAAGAGGCCAACTCATCTTGATAAAATCCAAAACTATGAAATTGGATTGGTCTACAATAATTTGGAATATGAAAGGTCACCTTCTTATTGTATCCAATATATGTTTGTGTTTGTTGATCCTGAGTTCTTCCCAAGGTCTAATGACGGTATTGAGAATATTACGTTGAACATGATCATGAGGGGCTTCATCTTCTGGAATCATTTCACTAACTTGGTCGTGCACTGGCAACTGATAGGAATCATTTTCATATTCAAAGAAAGGGTTGTTCTAAACAAGAACTAGTTCACAACATTGATTCATTTGTTGTATATCATCATGCTAAATAATGACCACTTTGGATTTCGAATCATCCAAATGAGTCAAAATAGTTTGGAGAGTTTCTTTACTAATTGTGATTGAATTGTCAACACCAATAAGTATTAGATTGTTCAATAACACTAATATTTCTTCGATATGATCCATTGTGAGGATTGAGTGAGACCTTCTTGTGTAGGTAGTTCTAAGTTACAAATGACTCAACAACAAGTTGAGGGATTCTTGCAACTCTACCCTTTAACAAAAAATTAACAAACTCAAACTCAAAAAATTAAGGGTGTCAGATACAACTAAGAATGCACCCTATTAAAAACAATCACAGGAAACAACTCTATTGTCACAAATAGGTCTCTGGATTGAGTGTGTTCCATCTTCCTTTGCTCAAAATACTCTTGGTTCTTTGATGTAGCTATGATTACGGTGACAAGGCCACATAAACGCACAAAATTATTTTATAGTGTAGTCCACCCACAACTCCTTGCAATACAACCTCTTTTCTTATGATTATTGTAATAACAATCTCTGCAATAGGTGTACTCAAGCTTGCAGGTCTATAGTTTTTGCCACCTTTTACAATTCATATCTTTGTGATAGTTTTCAAGCAACACAACAATATATGCACACAACTCTAAAGGTAGAATACAAAGTCAAGGCATGATGAAGACTCAATAATAAATGAGCTTATATGTTGTGTGCAAACAAATGGGATGAATGTAACAACATGGAAAGAGTACAGTGATTTTAATGTACCATCTTTGAGGTCCTTTAAATTATTTCCATCCTTTGCACTATAATTTTCGCAACCCTCCACTCTAAAAAAGTTGCAAACATGTACTTGAAAAATACATCAAAACACAATATTGAAACAAGACTCAGGTGGGTGATAACCGATGATTGAAAGCACCATTGCCTTCAAAGCATTGATAACAGTTTTCAATAGGATTTTAATCCACATAGTGTTGTTGGGCCCACTATATCTCAGTTAATTAAAACTTAACATGCAAAGTGCTAAACATAAATTATTAACCCGAGGAAGTATTTTATTTCAAAGCTATTGTGCAAGATCTATGCAAGCACAATTTCTACCTGACACTGTTATCTATTGGTATGAAATCAAAACTCATTATAAACTAGATCACACCTTCTTGAAAAGAAAACAAAGCCTAATGCTATTCATAAATCCAAACTGTAAATCTAATCACACTTCAACAGAATCAAATCTTATGAAACAAGATCTAATTGCATACATCTAAAAGAAGTGCTATGTTGGCCAATGATCTATCAAATGAATTAACAACACGACTATGACAAATCTAGTGAATGAAAGCATACAACTATGATAAGCTTAATGAATGAAAGCATAAATGAAAAAATAAGAAAATCTAAACAATAACACACCTACAATCAACACTACCATCATCTGCTCAAGGAAGAGGGCCCTTCCTCCACTGAGCAGAGCTGGATCTCCATAATGAAAGTCTACAACTCCAAAATTAAGAAACAGCTAGCATGTATTATCATAATGAATGATTACAATAGATATGGATCAAATCCTACATCATAACATTGTTCTCTTTTTACTTCTTAATGAGATTGATTACATATTTATACATAAAATTATCTCATGGAAATGAGGAACTGAACCCCCAACTTGTGATCTGTAACTGCTGAAACACGGCCGTAATTGCTAACAACTTTGGAACCGACCGCAACAGTAAATCTGGAAAATACCCTCTTGAAGAATCACCTGTATATCACAAACCGTGGCTTTGTTTGGAAATTTCCTCGTAATTTAGGTAAATGAGGCCATTATGTACAGAACCCATGTCTTGGATTTTCGAGATACATGCATTTTCGGTTAAGGATATAACAACTAGCTGTGAGCGTCCTGTATGTGACAAATCACTCCACAACCCATCATTAGTCAAATTATGCATAATAGTCTTCAATTCATCAAAGATAAAGGAAAATAATCATTATTAACTACTTAAAACATCAATGGAAGTAGTGTGTTGTTTTATGCACAGTTACAACAAATGAATGGAAAATGGAATGATAAATGGGTGATAATGGGAAGAAAATGGATGAAATATATGTCAATAAGTGATGGAAAAATGGACAATTCCAGGGCCCAACAAGTGTTGATTCAACTCTACAATGACCATATCAATGCAATAATAACCAGATTAACCCAACATGATGCCATTTAACTGTAAAAAGAAAACAAAATATACTCAACTCTAGGGTCACAATAACCATTAAACTTGCAAATTTTCATGAGGAAAAGGGGAACCAATTTAATGCAATGTTGGAGGAGGTGCAGTCCACACTCCAACGTAGAGAAGGAGGAGGTGCATTCCACACTCCAATGTAGAGAAGGAGAAGTTGCAGTCCAGTACATAGCTCCAATTTTCAGGTTCAATGCAATTCCATGAGTAGTAATGAATAATACACGTTAAAGGAAATTGTTCAAAGAAATGAAACACAATAGTTTCGAAACTACAATACCACTCATCTCCACTAGTTGCAATGCTTGAATCCCAACCATATATCAGTTATATGGATCGGTTTCACAAATTGATGCACATCAATGTTGAAATCCAAAAATGTATAAATGATACAAGGATTCAATTGAAACAAAACAATAAATACCTCTCCTTTAATGAATGAAACACGTTCATGATACCAACAACATCAATATACTATCTCTTCAGAAAAATGAAACCAACAACATATTCAAGATGTAGTCCCATGTAGGTAGTTTCAACATCTCTAGTCTAGTTCTTTGAACACCAAAATGCCACACATTCACTCATCCAATCATCGGTTCAATGAGGTCGTTCGAGATCCCACTATGGTCACGTGTTTCTCCCTTCTTCAACACCAATTCTACAAATAAATTATCCAAAAACATATATATCATGCCATGGAGAGTCCAAAAGGACACACATTCTAGGGCATCATCATTCACACAACTCAGAGGTGAGAACTATCATACAGAGAGACCAAATGTGCTAGGTCATAGATGTTAGAGATAAAATTCCTTGAATACTTGCAGAGGAACCAAGATCACAAATCAAGGACATAGACAATAGCAGACTGAGGCATAAAAGAAACACTCTCACACATAGAATAGAATTCAAATTGCAGGAGGACAAAGATGGAAAAGCACAGAATAAGACACGAATGACAATTATGGCAGTGCCACAGGAATCAGGGTCAAAATGCTCTAATACCATTGTTGGGTATTTCGTAAGGAAACTAATCAGAAACCAAGCAAAGCGCACATTTATCATTAACATATTACACATAAATACATTGAGATGACCCTTGGGTTCGTATTCTCAAGGCGTCCCTTGGAATCCTCATGACTATTCACTTTCACATGTGACTCTTGGCATGAATGTGAATAATACAAAATATAACAATAATTATCCCTTCAAGGATTAATATTTCCAACATAATCATTAATTTCGTTTATCACATTTTTGTTCAATATTTATTTTGCTTGTTTGTGAAAGAAATATGTGTTTTTATCTCCCACCTTAAGTCATATACTCCTTGATTTGAGGCACCAAATTTAGTCCTCCTAGGTACTAATTGTTGTAAGAATTTTTAGACTTAAATACTTTTCTCTTTGCAACAATTTATCTATTAGCTTTGCCCCTCCCATTTCATACTACATCTTTTCCAATTATGTTTGAAGTTTTCCTTGGTTTTTGTTTGGAGGTAGATACTTTTCCTTGGCCCATTTTTCAAATCCCATTTAACATGTCTAATCTTTGATTCCCAAATAAAAGTTTGGGAACTCCTAACTTAGATATTCCACGTGCTTTGGATTAGTTGCATTACATCTTCTTATTATTCCCTGCAACCAGGGAATTATGTAATCGATCAGTTTTTGGCATGTGAGCCATATGAAATCCATATTTTTAAGCTATAGTTTCATTCCTAAATCAAATAGTTTTCCTATGTTTTTGTCCTCCATGCTCTTATTGTCAGATTACCTTTTTATTTTCACCAGGATTTGACACTCTGAAAACTTGCCTAACATCTTTGCAACTCTGCAATTGATGCCATGAATGCAGGGAGCGTGGCAGCGTGGCAAGTGTCGCATGGTCGTCGAGTGTAACTGCATGGCAAGGAACCTGCAATTGATGCCCTCCATGCACACTACATGGAAACATTCTTCCATGACTATGAGTACATGGTGTTCGTGTGATCTATTATAGCAAACAAAGATTTGAATTATATAAATAGAATGAGGTATAATTGTGTATTGAAAATTTCCTAACTGCATACTGAATTGTTTGTTTGCAGGTTCTATTTTCAATGCTCGGATGTTCGCAGGATCTACTTATTGCAAGTTCTATTTCAGTGTTCAGATAGAAACTGTGATGTTCATGTGTGCTCTGTTATATTGGAAATCTTGAGATAACTCATCTTCCATCCAATCTACTGGTTCATGGTGATACTTTTGTTTTTTGTAAATGTTTTTTTTACATTCAATTCAGAGGGTTTTAGTCTGGTTTTTGTGCATTTTTCCCAGCTAAGATTTGCTTTCCTGAACTGTAATAATCAGGCCCTTCAATTTCATGAATAATCAAACAATGGCGAAGGGACTTAACTGGGTGGATTAGTTCTCATGCTATGTTTTACAGTGGTAGAGAGGCTACCGGTACTATGGGTAATTGTTACTATGGTTTGCTTAATGGGTCCCAATAACTGCTTGTTTTTGTTTTTCTCTAAGTTTTAATGTAGTTTTGTTTTTTTCATTTCTCTATATTTGGTGGTTCGTATGGCTATAGAAATCTATATAGAGAGGGATACGATACAAATACTGCGGCTCTGAGCATTGCATTGTTAAACAATGGTTTCAGCTGTGGAGCTTTCTATGAAATCGAGTGCAACGATGACGCATAGTGGTGCCTTCCTGAATCTATCGTTGTCATTGCTAATAACTTCTGTGCACCCAACAACATGCTTCCCAATGATAATGGTGGATGGTGAAATCCTCCTCTGGAACACTTTAATCTCTCGGAGCCTGTTTTCCAACACATTTCCAAGTGAAGGGTCGGTATCGTCCTTTTTCAATACAGAAGGTGATTCATTTTCGTTGGATCTGTTAAACTTATCTTGGTTTTGAGTTTCTTGATATGGGTTTTGAATTCTAGTTGGTTTCTTGATTCAGGGTGTAGTGACAAAGAAAGGGAGGAATTTGATTCCCCGTTAATGGCCACTCATACTTCAATCTGGTTCTCATCACTAATGTTTGTGGAGTAGGGTATGTTGAGGATGTTTCTATTAAGGGCTCCAAGACTAGCTAGAAACCAATGTCCTTGAACTAGGTCTAGAATTGGCAGAGAAACAATAATCTCAATGGGAAAAGCTGCTTGAACTGGGTCCAAAAATGGCATAGAAACAATAATCTCGATGGGAAAATCCTTTCTTTCAAGGTCACCACGAGTGATGGGAAAACTGTTCCTTCCTACAATGTTGCTCCCAGCAACTGGAAATTTGGCCAGAAATTTGCAGGGGGGAAGATGCATTGATTTGGGGGTTTTGTTATTTCCCTCATCAAAGTTTTGATCAGTGAAGTTTATGCGTTTTGATTTCTATATTTGGCGAGGATTTTATCCTTTTGGTTGTTATTTTCATTATTAATGGTCCTATGATTATGAAAGGGATGCTGGGGTGGCTACAATTTGTTTCATGCTCCTGATTCTTCTTCAATCTCTATGAAGAATGCTTTGTTTAATGCATTCCAAGTGGCAGAGGAGGCATTTCTACACCCTCCCTTTCCAAATTTTGTGTAAATCTATCTTTATCTTAAGATAATATTTTGCTTCTATGAAATCCTGGTCTCTTTGTTCTTTGAATCCTGAAATTTCAATGATATTTTTCTGATTTTTGAAATACAGAGGATCTTGAAGAAGCTCTCACAAGTTATGAATGTGAAAACCACTAACATTGTTTTAAGAAATCAATAATCTAAAGGAATTACCCAAGGTGCAACATTATGTATTGTCATGTCCCCACATTTTGAACACTAAAAGTGTTGACCTTGCCTAGCACCTAGGGGTCAAAAGATGCATTAATTAATTAACCATGTAATTTTTATTAAATTGTATTTAGGATGCATGTGATTGATTTTATTTATTTCCATTATTAATTATTGTGCAATTAAATATGTGGAAAATAAGTTTCCATGTCAAGATGATTCACTTGGGCAAGCCAACTTGCCAAGAAGGAAAATAGAAACTGTCAAAGGACTGAAAAAATCCAAGAAAAAGAAATCAGACACAAAAGAGGCAACTCTGGGCCAAAGGAGGGCACAGTTTCCCTTTTGGAGTTCAGTCACAAAATCATGAAAGCCAAGAAAATTTTTCATAAGGAAAAATAGCAACATTGATCCAAAGGAGGGCGTAGTTTCCATTTTGGAGACTCAGTCACAAGATAAAGTGCAGAAAAAGTTGTCATAAGGAAAAGCAATATCTATAGGCCAAAGGAGGGAATAATTTATAAATTGAATCAAATTGGATAACAAGGAAACATCTATATTGTCTCATACATTCTAATTTCTCAAGGAGGGCGCACCATGTGTCTAGGGTTAGGGTTTTAGAAAGGGAAACTTGCTCAACAGGTGATTGAATTTTCCAACAAGTCACCAGAGGTTTATTTAAATCCAATTGAAGCTCCATTACTCAGTTTGGTTAATGTATGATTTTTTATTGATTGGATCCTAAGCTTCAATACTGAGTGGTGAGCCTCAATCTCTTGGGTGTTGTGCCCCAAGTCCCTTGTTCCCCTTCTCCCCTATTCTTCCCATATTCATTGCAGGTCTTACTAAATCTAAGGAGAAACTTTCATCTATTGAAGGAGGCTGTTTGTAGGTGTTGATGTCTCTTTCAGTCCATTATCAGATCATCTTGGAGATATTTGAGACCTCCTATCAGTTCATACCACCTTCAGGTCACTGCCAAAGTTTGTGAGGTTCAGGGATCAAATTTCTTGGGTTTCCTAGCTCCGAAGTCATATTTTTTGGAGTTGTACTATGAGAGATCAGGGGTATTATAGTGGTATCAGAGCACTTTCCTTGGCTCATCTTTTGGAAATAAATCTCCCAGTGAATAAATTTGTAGCCATGTCATACTATGAGGATGACTATGATGAGCAGTATGAAGAGTACTGCAGACAATATGAAGAAGAATAAGTCCTCTATGTTGATGGATTCCTATCAAGAAATGAGGATGGTGAATTCTATGGCCAAGCATATAGAGAATAAATCAGGGTTGAGCCTTCAATGGTTAATAAATACTTGACCAAGATGAAATAATCATGTGAAAACATGCCTTCCTGCTACCAGGAGTATCTAGCTTTGGGTAAGAAAATTTGTGTAGACATTTCTTTCAAAGAATATTTATTTTCAGTATGGATTCTGGCCCAAGGATGTGGATAAGAATTCTTTCAAGATCAAAAAATAATCCATAGACGAACCAAGTTGTTCCAACTCTGTGATTAAAGAAGAAGAAGGAGGAGCCAAGGTGAAGATTCAGCAAAGCCATCTATTGGTCCAAGCATTATGAGATTTTTTGGGTTTTCTTCTGGTAGATGTTGGGTCCCAAAATGACCTTTTCTAACCACATCATTTATACCTTGTTTTTCTTGTATTATTCCATTTTTCACACCAAACAAACATTCTTTCCTCACTTGAGCCCTGAATCTTCACAGGTATGATTAATTATTGTTTCTTCTTATTAATGCTTATGATTGCTATAATTAGGACTTTGCTTCTTGAATTATGCTAACTCAATATGATTTCACAAAGATAGTGCAAGCTGTGAGAGAGTACAGGTGTATCATCCCATGTGGTCCAATGAGGATATGAGCATTTACTGTCAGCCGTGACTTTCCACTTCCGTCCCTACACGCGGATCCAGCCAAGGGTCATCATTTCACGCGGGCTACGATAGACATGGTTGAAACAGGCTTGGATACAACAGCATGCCACTGCTTGAAGTTAGATGCAATCATCATGGATTCTATTGAATTGGTTCTATTATTCATTTACTAGCTCGAGAAACAAAATTTCCTATATTCCCTACTTCTGTTTAATTCCTCCCACAGCTGTAACAGGGAAGCCTGAAGGTTGTAGATCTTCATGCCTGCCCAATATTAGTGGGTGAGGGTTATAGTTGTTGATGTATAAGTATGAGGAAATATTCAGAGCCAGGGGTTGGACAATATCAGATTTTATTGCGTAAGCCATAACAGAGACTGTGTTTTTCATTCCACCATTTTAATACAAGGAGCAGGATTATTCATATCTCTGTGTTTTAACTTCTGTTAGTTTCAGCATCTCCGTTCGAAGGTTGGGCTCTCCTTCCCACAGATATCACCGAGTTAATTAGATGTTTGGTTAATTAGATGTGTGGTGTGGATGTTACATTGTATGCATTTGTTTCAGTAGCTACAACATTCATGTTTAATTGTTGGGTTTCCTTGAATACTCAGTACTTGCATTTCCTTTAAGCTGCAGCAGTGTGGTGTGACAGTCGACTGTGTAGGTTAATCTCTTTTATGCATGTGTGTGATAGCTTTAACAGTTAATATATCCCTTAGTTTCTTTCAATTACTTTTCTTGCTCAGGTTTGTTAATTCAGGTAGACTAAAGTTTAGAGCTGTTGATTCAATTCCTGTTATTTCTTATTCCTAGCTTAAGGTTGGATTAACTAGTCACAATGGATTTGCATATAGTATGGTAAATTAGGATTTAAATTTTTGCAAAAGTAATTCTAGATATTTATTTCATGAATCATTCAATGATGGATTGAAGTTGTAGGAAGTGATTACAATTCTGAATTCTTAGATAGGTAGTTTAGATCAGTTTGATTATGGGAGGAGTTTGACAAAATAGATAAGTAGGAAAGTTTATTCAGTCATCAACAACTTAGTGTTTAAGAACAAACAATGTGAGTTATCTTTGAAATAAAAAGAATTCCATGGGTTGAAAATTTATATTAAGCATTTTGCATGATGGTTTTAATTAACTGGCATATAGAGTGACCAACATTTTGGCGTCGTTGATGGGGAAGGTAATTATTAGACACCATAGTAGTTGCATCTATTTATTTTTCTTCAATCTTTAAGTTTTCATGTTTTGGGTTGCATTAATACGAGAGGAGTACAACGTGACATCCCCAGAACTGCCAGAACTCCCCAAAATACTAACATTGTAGGTGGTCGAGGTCGTGGCAAAAATACAACATTGGGAAGACGAAAATTCATTGGCGATCTAGTTTCTAGAACCAATTCCTCTACTAGATCTCACCATCAGGGGTCCTCCGTTAGAATAAGCCCAATTACCCCCAGGTTGGAAGCATCAATTTCCACAGTGGAGAACACAGGAGGAGCTACGACACCCTCAGGTGTCCCTGCGGAGGAAGACAGAGTTACTGCTACGGGAGTAGGTGATCAAGATGTGATTTATCACATTAATGGGAAGAATGTGACAAAGGAGGAGTTGACATAGTTTCATAAGAGGAAGGAAGATCAGAGGAAGCAAAGGCATGAGAGAGAAGAAGAAAATATGAATAACAGATGTGAACCGAAATATCATGAAGAGGTGATAGGGGAAAATCATCACAATTATGATGATCCCCCGCCTGAGGGGATAGTTTCCACACTCCAGTTCTCCATTCGACAGCTAGTTGTACAAGCCCCCATGAAAAACATATCACCATCAGTGTCACCTCGTTTTCATGGAAAGGCCATAGAGGATCTGGATGAATTCCTCTTTGAGTTTGACATCCTCTGTCATAGCTTTGACTACACTTCCAATGAACAAAAGTTAAAAATTTTCCCTGCTACTTTGAAGGATAACACACTGTGTTGATTCATGAGCCTGGGTGGTGAAACTGTCACCATGTGGGACCAAATGAAATAGGTGTTCCTGGAAAAATACCAGGAGTACTGCAACACAAAAGATAAAAGAGAAGAGTTGTTCAAGATGGTACAAAGGGATGAAGAAAGTTTGGAAGATTTTGTTGAGAGGCTCTTGTACAATGTGTAGAGGGTTGGACAAATTAATATGGGGTTATATGTGCTCAATATAATCCTACTTCATGGGATTAGGGAAGACTTCCTAGGTATGTTGAACCTGCTAGGAAAGGGGGATATCTCAAAGGATACTTTGAAAAGATTGTTGAATTATGCAGAAGATATTCCAGAGGATCTTCCAGGACCAACAAATAGGACAAATTGGAATGAGATGTCTTCGATAGAACATGGAAATCATCCAATGGAGGAGCCACCTTGTCACATTACCCAATTTGCAAAAAAAATTTATGTTTTAAGAAACATTATGTTATATTTTATGTTAAAGTTTGTAATTAATGACCAAGTGGGGTCAAGGATAATTTAATGTAATTGCAAAATATTTTATTAATAAATAAATGAAATATGAGACAACAGCTTAGGGAAGCTGTTAAATGAGTCTTTTACTAGTCACTTGATGGAGGAGGCTGGGTTAAGAGCATTATAACATGTGTTAGCATCCTCAAACTACTTCTAGTTGTTGCAGGTGGAAAATTCCCTATTTTTGTGGTCACGATTCCCCAAGAAAGTGGAACAAGAGCAGGTGGCTCATTAAGTAAAAACTAACCCAAAATACCTAGGAATGCTCATAAAACTTCCCATTGAAGAGAGCTGAGGCTACTCATTCTGGATTTGTGATCATTCTGAGTGAATGAACTGTACAAGAGAATTCGATGGAGGGGACTAACTGAAGTAAGTTTGAGTGGAAAAGTGCTAAATAACTGAACTAGTGCAGCTATTCTAAGCATAGTTCATATTGCTGCAAGCATAACTGATTTACTGCTGAACACTTAGTGGAGTTTCAGAGGATTTCTAGACTACATCTCTCACCCAGTACTTCTACCAGGTGGACTAGTAGACAAGCTCGGGGGTCCTGAGAATTGTAGTCCAACTCTTCTCTAGGAGTTGGTTGGGAGGAACAGGTTCCTTAAGATGTTGTCACCTCATCTGTACTTCTAGGTTTTACTTGTTTACTTCAGTCATTTAATTATTTTCTGTATCTAGAAAGTTTAATATTTATCAATGGTATAGTATATTTCTGTTTTTATTTTTGTTAGGGTTAGTTAGGATAAATGTATATGTTGTGAAAGCTAGTAAGTTATGAACTAGCTAGATTAGGGTAAATGAGTAGAGAAATTTCTGAGTTAATTGATAGATAGAAAGAAAATACCTAAACTGTATTTTTCCACACATTTTGCAAGGTAGTACTCTAGTACAATAGGT
The DNA here is from genome assembly GCA_001517045.1 of Pseudotsuga menziesii. NCBI lineage: Eukaryota > Viridiplantae > Streptophyta > Pinopsida > Pinales > Pinaceae > Pseudotsuga > Pseudotsuga menziesii. Next base: position 89,249 of record LPNX011133346.1, read on the forward strand.
TAGTTTATTTTCAAATAATGAATTCAAATAAAGTATGTATACAGATGAAATTGTTATTTTCTACATGATATTTTGTATAAATTGTTTATAGTTTTTCTTTTGTACTTTTTATTTACTTAAGGTATTTAAACAAACTAAATAGATACAGATAGGAAAGAGCTTAGGAATTACACACTAGTTTGTGTAACATTTTACACAGTAGAACCAGAGAAATTTTATATTATAAATCTAATATATTAATCATAAATAGATAATATAGAAATAGGAAATTATCAAGATTAAGTTTAAATTAACAAAGACAGTATATAAGGTTAAAGAGTTACCCAATTAGTTCACCTAAGTGAAAATGCAAAAACTAGGGTTAACAGAAAAATGAAAAAAAACTAGCTTTGTAAATATTTAAAGAAGAATTAGCATTTGTAGAACAAATTATGTAAAAGAACTGTTCTTTTCATAAAAAAATAAATTCAAAATTTATAAATATCAAAACCTAATAGTATATTCCAAAAGTACAGAAAAGAGTTAAATTATTCAATTAAGATCTTTTCTCTATTTTTAATTTCCAGAAATCATTTATGATTCAATAACCATGTTACTATCTAAACATTCCATTGTCAAAAGCCCTCAAGTTATAATTCATTTAAAGAAGAATAAACTAACTAATAATCTACTTAACCATAAACCCTCGAAAGGTAATGACAACAAAAAAATCTAGAATAATCAAAATATATAATATATTATCCAAACAGAGATACTATTAAACAACTTTAAGCTATAAGAATTCCTTTAAGATAAAAAATAAAACTGAACAGACACAGTCTCGGCCTATGGAATTTTACATCACCAGTCAAGGCTTAAAAATCCTGATTAAAAGTATCATAATTACAAACAGAGTTCACAATAAACAAAACATCTGTCTCAGCTATGCAAGCCCCTTTAAAAAACAAATATTGCTAAAATAGCCTCTAGGGATTCATAGTTTTACTAAACAATCATCTTGTAATGGCCCTCGACCTTTCCAAGCATCTACAACACAGAACTTTAGGCCAAGATAAAAACCCAATAACCCAACGATCTCCATCAATCAATTTTTTTTCAACACCATTCACCACGGCAGGAGAAACCCCAGTGAGACGGAGTCTTACCAAGGTTTTTACGCAGTTTGGAGTCAGTACAGGGTAATCCTCAGTGTTTTTTTTTGCACTTCCCTTTAGAAGCTAAGCACCTACAATTTTCTGAAGCTAATTAGTATTTATAAAAGGAAGAACTTAGAAGTATAATTACTGATGCAAATAAAAAAAAAAAAGAATAGAATTCTATTTACTATAATAAGAATCAAACCTTGGGTATCATACTTGCTTACTGGTTTAAGGGACCCTGAAGAAAATTTTAAGCTCAAAAACCCAGCCACCCTTTTACAAGGACAACGAGATTCAGGAAGAGCTCTATCAGGAGGAAACAAAACTTGCAGAGCATAAGATCTTTTTCCCAAATCCACGACAAGCAGGGTATAGGCCATCACGAACGTTTAAACAACAAACTCAATTAGAACCTCATCCATCAAAACCTTTCTATGACAGTTCAAGAGCCATGCTCTTCTCCATATCTCACCATTTGTATTGGGGTTTATATAGAAACACTTATAGAGCTAAGTATCGATGAGGAGGAAGTTTACGTTCCAAAACCCAGAGAAGGACATCTGTATACCCTATACATGAATTAGAAGTAGTCTATCAGCAAGGAATTTGACACAGTAAAGTAAAAAATAGGCCGAGCATCCAGGAGCTGCGGCCCTTCCTCCAAAACCAGTAAAAAATATAGGGTAAATCGAGTTTTTAGGGTTTTAAAAGGATTTTTATATGGCAAAAATCTCCAAAGTAAAAACCCTATCCACTGAGCTTTGACCACGTAGCCCAAATATTTTCTTACAACATGGGTTTGTAATATAGTTTAAAACTCAATTTTGGCAATCCTACAAATTTTAGGGTAAAAACATTACTATATTGTAAAAAATTCATCATTTCATTGTTTTTGCGACGATGTATGTTTATTTAAAATCATAGTAATTAACATGGGGTTAACAAGTAAACTAGGTTATAATTGTAAACTGTAAACCTTGTATTTGTATAAGAAACTTATGTTACTCACATAGTAAACAATACTATGTAATTTAAGTCTTAGAAAAATACAAATGAAAAAGGGGATCATTTTTAAGTAGATACTATAACTCTAGAAAATACCTTGCTAGGATTTTAGTCAAGGCATTAGAAACATTGGACACTAAAATATGATCTCATTGGCAATTATTGTACGAGATAAGAATATCATACAAAGAACTATAGAATATATTCCCTCGAAGGACAATTCTTACCTTGAAACAAAAAGGCATTAATCCTATGTTTAAGAAAAACATTAGTAATAAGGCATCTCAAGTTTTGGTAGGTATCGAGTAGTGATAAACTATCTTTTATACCAAGTACTAGTTTCATGTGTGTTTAGTGGTCTAAATTATTTCTTTCATTTCAAATGGATCATAGATCCTCTAGATTACTGTACTCTTTAATGGTGGAAAGATATCTGTTCCACAAGATGCAACCACTAGTTTTGCATATAAGTATTCAAGTGATAAACACAAAATGCTAGTTTAATGAACAAGTTCTAGGATAACAAGCATAACTAAACCTAATACAGTTCATTAAGATATTGTTACTACTAACATTTATAAATATTTCAAACAAATAAAATCAATGATACCTCTTACTTGGCTCAATATGTAAAGCAAACAATTTTCTAGCAATTTTATTCTATGCTAGAGGAGATGCTAAATATCGATCTGGAAAAACTGGAAACAACGTCTTACCTGTAAAAAGACCTGTAACAGAAGCATCACTTTCACTGCATTAGCTATAAGCTAAGTAAGCCCCGATCTCAACTAAAGTTCATTCTACTTGTCATAAGACAGTAAAACAAACTTAGTGCTAGAATTTTAAACATATATTTTACTACGGTATATAAAGCCATCCTTTAATACGGAATTATGAAAACAATCTAGTAAGTACATATCTCGAGTCATACAAATAGTCAGTTCTAATCTAATACAAATTAAAGTGTCGTTAACAACTATTTATTTGCTATGTACTGACGACTGCAAACATTTAATGTTGCATGAAAATTTTTAAATTTTTATGAATTTTTGGGTTATTGCATGTGGTATCAGAGCACAAGGTTCAGAAACTAGGCCTGAATGTGGCTCAACTTGCATAAATAAACAGTAGATTTAAAACATGCATACCAATTTTTACTTTTCTTTTGAAATATAATTCCAAGGAATTTTTCTGAGTTAAACTGCAGGAATGGAAAGATTGGAAGAATATGCGGATGAGGAGTCCCCGTTTACTGAACGAAGTAATTCTAAAAGAGAACCCATACAAGAAGAAATAACTAATAAATATTTTGAATTATTACAAACAGTCAAGGAACTAAGAACATAGATGGAAACAATAAAAAAGGAAAATAAGAGAATTCTGAGAGCTTAGGAGGAGCTGAATCAAATTTTAATGGAAAGATTTCAGAATGAAGAAAAAGATAAACAAATAGAGTATGAAGATATTCCTTACAAACATAAAAATAAAAAGTATAAACAGTTTAAAATCGAAAGTATATCATCCTCTAAGGTTTATGGTGATCCACATGAAAAGAATTATCAATATACTAGTAATAGTAGCGAAGATCATCACCATACAAGAAAGAGAAAATTTAAAGCTTACGAAGAAATATCTAGAGAATTTAAGAAAATAAAGCCACCAACCTTTAATGGTGAAACTGAGAAGGGAGAAGAGGCTGAATTGTGGCTGTCTGGGATAAAGAAATATTTTCAAATTTATAATTATTCTAATAAACTAAAAGCTAGAATGGCCATTTACAACCTCACTGGTAAAGCAGATATATGGTGGCAGGACCTAAAAAGAGTAAAAGGCATTAGGGAGAAGAACATTAACTGGAGTACGTTTAAGGAATATTTTAAGAAGAAATTATTGTCAGAACAGTACTACGAAGAGCAGGCTAAGGAAATTTATGAACTAAAACTAGGAACAATGAACATGAAAGAACTAAACAGTAATTTTTTATGTTTGCTTCGATATGTGCCTTACATTGTGGATGAAAAGCCTAAGGTACAACAGTTTCTAAGCTACTTACCCTTCCATATAAAATATAGAATTGAATATGACAATTATAAAAACTTTAGAAGAAGTGATGAGAAAGGAGAATTTCTATTATGAACAGAATCGTAAAAAGGAAAGTATGACAAACTAGAAGGCTAAAAGTACTAATAATTTTGAACAAAGAAAGAACGGTTCTGTACCTAACCGTAATTTTAAGAATAATAACACACGAAATTTTCCTAATAAAAATTTCCGAGGGAACAAAGGTAATTCACAGATAAACCCAAATGGTCAAAGAAATAAAGAACCTGTTAATAATCACAGTAACTACACCAAGAATATTGAACGAATGGAACCAATAAAGTGCTGAGAATGTAATGGTCCTCATTATGCACCAGTTTTCTCCAACCAGAAGAAGACTGTTAGCAACATACATACGATACAGGAGGAGATGAATGTTGGTGATCTAGCAAGGACAATGCTCAAGATCAATGCAACACTATAAAACAAACAGGAAGACTATCAAACCTCCAAGGTGGAAGTGGAAGGTAAGCTGAATCAAACCACTATATATATTTTAATTGATCCCGAGGCTATCTTAAGTTATATTTCTCCTGATTTAGTAGAAAAATGCAAGTTATCAGTAGAAAAGTTTGCAAAGTCTTGGTTAGTCTAGCTAGCTACTGGCGCAAAAATAAAAGTGATTAGTTTTGTTAAGAATTGTACTGTAAAAATGGATCAGTATGAAACCTCTGTTAAGATTAATGTATTACTTTTAGGTTCTTATGATATGTTAATTGGTATGGATTGGTTATAACAACTTAGGGTAGTCCTGAACTGTTTCGATAAAACATTTACTTGCATAAATAATGATGGAGAAATAGTAATGTAAAATGAATCCCTAGGAAAACAACTATAAGACAGATCTCTGCTTTGCAACTTAAGAAAGTTGTTCGGAAAGGTTGTAAATCCTTTGCTATAAAAGTAAGTAATGAATAAAATACTAATAACGAAGATAAATTAAAACTAAAAGACATTCCGACCCTGAGGGAGTATTTGGATGTATTTCCGGAATAAATTCTGGGACTGCCTCCGAAGCGGGAGTTAGACTTCAATATTGAGCTGGTACCTGGTGCAGTGCCCAGCCCAAAAGCCCCTTATTGGATGAATTTATTGGAATTAAATGAATTAAAGTCACAGTTAAAAGAACTTATTGATAAGAATTATATCAAACCCAGTGTGTCTCTCTGGGCAGCACCTGTTATTTTTGTTAAGAAGAAGGACAGAACTCTACGATTATGTATAGATTACCGCCAACTTAATAAAATGACTATTAAAAATAGATATCGGTTACCCCGCATAGATGATCTGTTTGATCAGCTACATGGAGCGACTTTTTTCTCGAAGATTGATTTACGATTTGGTTACCATTAGGTCTGAATCAAAGATGAAGACATCTTTAAAAAAACTTTTAGGACCCGATATGGTCACTATGAGTTTGTTGTTATGCCATTCGAGCTTACTAATGCCCCGACTGTCTTCATGTGTCTGATGAATAATGTAATGCATAAGTACCTTGATAAATTTGTTGTCGTATTCATTGAAGACATCTTAATTTACTCAAAGTGTAAAGAATAACATAAAGAGCATTTAAAAATTGTTTTACAAGAGTTACGAGAACATCAGCTCTATGCAAAATTTAGTAAATGTGATTTATTCAAGGATAAAATACAGTACTTGGGTCATGTAGTGACTAAAGAAGGAATTTTTGTTGATCCTGGAAAGGTAAAGGAAATCGAAGAATGGCCAATCCCAAAATAGGTAACTAACGTACGATCATTCATGGGGATTACTGGCTATTATAGAATATTTATCGAAGGGTTTTCAATAATTGAAAATCCCATAACTTCTTTACAGAAGAAAGGAAAGAAATTCGAGTGGAGTCAAAAGTGTGAAGATAGTTTTAAAAAGTTAAAAACATTATTAAACACCGCACCAATATTAACAATTGTTGATCCTAATAAATACTTTATAGTATGTACTGACACATGCAATGATGGTTTAGGTGGAGTTTTAACTCAGGAAGGACACGTCATTTCCTATGAGTCTAGGAAGCTGAAGATTCATGAGAAAAACTATGCGACCTATGACTTGGAATTGGCTGTTGTCATACATGCCTTAAAAATGTGGTGTCATCATTTAATCGGAAGAAAGTTTATACTAATGACAGATAATAAAGGGTTAAAATATTTGTTGGATCAACCTAGCCTAAACGCTAGGCAAGCTAGGTGGCTAGCTTTCATTAGCGAGTATGATTTTGAAATCCAACATATTAAGGGAAAATAAAATAAGGTTGTTGATTCTTTAAGAAGGAATGCAAAACTAAGTTTTGTAGCAGCAATCACCACTTATAAAACAAATTTGGAAGAATGGCTAGAAGAAGGAATAAGACTAGATGAAAATTATAGGAAATTACAAGCAAAGGTAAGAGAAAATTTAATTGAAAGTTTAAGTACAGGGTATAGTTTAAACAAAAAAGAATTATTATTATATAAAGATAGACTATACATACCTAATGTACCTAAGATTAAGTTGTTGATTTTAAATGAACTTCATAAGACTCCTTATTCAAACATCCTGGTTATCAAAAGACTATAACCATGCTAAGAAATGATTATTTTTGGCCAAACATGAAAAATGAATTGGCAAAATACATCGCTAAGTGCTTTGAATGTCATCAAGTAAAGATTGAACACCAGCATCTAGTTGGGTTACTTCAGCCATTACCTATTCCTAACTGGAAGTGGGAGATAATCAACCTTGATTTTATTACAGAACTACCTAGAAATCAAAATCTGAATGACTCAATAATGGTAGTTGTTGATAAACTAATAAAGGCAGCTCATTTTATACCTATAAAAACTACTTATAAAGCTGTGAATATTGCTGATATATTCCTAAAACAAATTTTTCATTTACATGGAATACCGAAAGTAATAATTTTAGACAGAGACCCTAAGTTTACAGGAAACTTCTGGAAGTCTTTGTTTAAAGGACTAAATACTACATTAAATTTCAATACCTCTTTCCATCCTCAGACAGATGGACAGACTAAGAGAGTGAATCAGGTATTGGAAGATCTACTCAGAATGTATGTAAAAGAACAACTAGGTAAATGGGAAGATTACTTACATCTGGTAGATTTTTTTTACAATAATCACTACCAAGCCTCAGCAAGATATAGTCCTTTTGAAATTTTGTATGGAAGGAAGTGCAATACCCCTATCTCATGGAGTAATCCAGTTGACAGGTTAGTATTGGGACTTGAATTATTAAAAGAGATGGAGTTAATTGTAAAATAGGTGCAAGGTAACTTGAAAGTTACACAAGATCGACAGAAAATTAAAGCAGATCTTAAACAAACTCAAAAGGAGTTCGAAGTAGGTGAACATGTCTTTATTAAGGTGAGGCTTAAAAAGAGTTCTCTAAGATTAGAAAGTTGTGCTAAGTTAGCACCCTGATATTGTGGACCTTTTGAAATACTGTCCAAAATAGGACAGGTAGCATATCAGTTAGCTTTACCGCCAAATTTCAAGGTTCATAATGTTTTTCATATTTTTGTGTTAAGAAAATACGTACATGATGCTACTAATGTTATTAACTGGAATCATGTGTAGGTGGATCCTAAAGGAGATTTTTTGGTGGAACCCGATTGTATCCTCGAAAGGAGGTAGATCTTGCTTTGGAATCGCACCATTGTTCAGGTGAAAGTGCAATGGAAGCACTTTGTCCAGAAGAAGCCACCTGAGAATTGGAGAGTCATATGTGGGATGCATATCCAATTCTGTTTTAGGGAAATTATAAGGACAAAGAATAAATAACATCGAGGACAATGTTATAAATTAAGGGGGTGTGTATGTCACATGCCCCAATTTGTGAAACATTTTTATGTTTTAAGAAACATTATGTTATATTTTATGTTAAAGTTTGTAATTAATGACTAAGTGGGGTCAAGGATAATCTAATGTAATTGCAGAATATATTATTAATAAATAAATGAAAGATGAGACAATAGCTTAGGGAGGTTGTTAAATGAGTGTTTTACTGGTCACTTGATGGAGGAGGCTATGTTGAGAGCAGATTGACATGTGGTAGAATCCTCAAACTACTTCTAGCTGTTGCAGGTGGCAACTTCCCTATTTTTGTGGTCATGATTCCCCAAGAAAGTGGAACAAGAGCAGGTGTCTCATTAAGTAAAAACTGACCCAAAATACCTAGGCATGCTAATAAAACTTCCCATTGAAGACAACTGAGGCTGCTCATTTTGGATTTGAGATCATTCTGAGTGAATGAAGTGCACAAGGGAATTCGATGGAGGGGACTAGCTAAAGTAAGTTTGAGTGGAAAAGTGATGAAAACCTGAACTAGTGCAACTATTCTAAGCTGATTTCATACTGCTGCAAGCAGAACTAATTTACTACTGAACACTCAGTGGAGTTGCAAAGGATTTCTAGACTACATCTCTCACCCAGTACTTCTACCAAGTGGACCAGGAGACAAGCTCGGGGGTCCTGATAATTGCAGTTTAGCTCTTCTCTAGGAGTTGGTTGGGAGGAATAGGTTCCTTAAGATGTTGTCACCTAATCTATACTTCCAGGTTTTACTTGTTTAGTTCAGTCATTTAATTATTCACTGTATCTGGAAAGTTTAAGATTTATCAATGATATAGTATATTTTTGTTTTTATTCCTATTAGGGTTAGTTAGGAGAAATGTATATGCTATGAAAGTTAGTAAGTTATGAACTAGATAGATTAGGGTAAATGAGTAGAGAAATTTCTGAGTTAATTGATAGATAGAAAGAAAATACCTGAATTGTATTTTTCCGCACCTTTTGCAAGGTAGTACTCTAGTACAATAGGTTAGTTTATTTTCAAATAATGAATTCGAATAAAGTATGTATGCAGATGAAATTGTTATTTTCTATAGGATATTTTGTATAAATTGTTTATAGGTTTTCTTTTGTACTTTTTATTTACTTAAGGTATTTAAACAAACTAAATAGAGACAAATAGGAAAGAGCTTAGGTATTACACACTAGTATGTGTAACATTTTACACAGTAAAACTAGAGAAAATTTATATTATAAATCTAATATATTAATCATAAATAGATAATATAGAAACATGAAATTATCAAGATTAATTTTAAATTAACAAAGACAGTATATAAGGTTAAAGATTTACCCAATTAGTTCACCTAAGTGAAAATGCAAAAACTAGGGTTAACAGAAAAATGAAAAAAAAACTAGCTATATAAATATTTAAAGAAGAATTAGGGTTTGTAAAATAACTTATGTAAAAGAACTATTCTTTTCATAATAAAATAAATTCAAAATTTATAAATATCAAAACCTAACAGTATATTCCAAAAGTACGGAAAAGAGTTAAATTATTTAATTAAGATTTTTTCTCTATTTTGAATTTCCAGAAATCATTTATGATTCAATAACCATGTTACTATCTAAAGCTTCCACTGTCAAAATCTCTCAAGTTATAATTCATTTAAAGAAGAATAAACTAACTAATAATCTACTTAACCCTAAACCCTCGAAAGGTAACACCAACAAAAATATCTAGAATAATCAAAATATATATTATATTATCCAAACAGAGATACTGTTAAATAGCTTTAAGCTATAAGAATTCCTTTAAGATAAAAAATAAAACAGAACAGACACAGTCTCGACCTATGAACTTTTACATCACCAGTCAAGGCTTAAGAAGCCTGATTAACAGTATCATAATTACAAATAGAGTTCACAATATACAAAACATTTGTCTCGGCTATGAAAGGCCCTTTAAAAAAAAACATTGCTAAAATAGCCTCTAGGGATTCATAGTTTTACTGAACAATCATCCTGTAATGGACCTCGGACTTTCCAGGCATCTACAACACATAACTTCAGGCCAAGATAAAAACCCAGTAACCCAACAATCTCCATCAATCAAATGTTTTTCAACACCTTTTACCACGGCAGGAGAAACCCCAGTGAGACCGAGGCTTACCAGGGTTTTTATGCAATTTGGAATCGGTGCAGGGTAATCCTCGGTGTTTTTGTTTGCACTTCCCTTTAGAATCTAAGCACCTGCAATTTTCTGAAGCTAATTAGTATCTATAAAAGGAAGAACTTAGAAGTATAATTACCGATGCAAATAACAAAAAAAAGAATAGAATTCTATTTACTATAATAAGAATCAAACCTTGGGTATCATACCTACTTACCAGTTTAAGCGACCCTGAAGAAATTTTTAAGCTCAAAAACCCGGCCAGCGTTTTACAAGGACAACAAGCTTCAGGAAGAGATTTTTCAAGAGGGAACACAACTCGCAGAGCATAAGATATTTTTCCCAAAGCCACGATAAGTAGGGTACACTCTAGTCTCTGTCATGAAAGTTTAAACAACAAACTCAGTTAGAACCTCATCCATCAAAACCTTTCTACGACAGTTCAAGAGCCACACTCTTATCCATAGCTCACCATTTGTACCGGGGTTTAGATAGAAACACTTGTAGAGCTAAGTATCACTGAGGAGGAAGTTTCTGCTCCGAAAGCCAGAGAAGGAAATCTGTATACCCTATACATGAATTAGAAGGAGTCTATCAGCAAGGAATTTAACACAACAAAGTAACAAACAAGCCAAGCAGCCAAGAGCTTTGACCACGTAGCCCAAATATTTTCTTACAAGATGGGTTTGTAATATAGTTCAAAACTCGATTTTGGCAATCCTACACATTTTAGGGTGAAACCATTACTATATTGTAAAAACGTCATCATTTCATTGTTTTTGCGATGGTGTATGTTTATTTAAAATCATAGTAATTAACAGGGGTTAACAAGTAAACTAGGTTATAATTGTAAACTATAAACCTTGAATTTGTATAAGAAAGTTACGTTACTCACATAGTAAACAATACTATGTAATTTAAGTCTTTGAAAAATACAGATGAAAAAGGAGATCATTTGTAAGTAAATACTATAACTCTAGAAAATACCTTGATAGGATTTTATTCAAGGCATTAGAAACCTTGGACACTAAAATATGATCTAATTAGCAATTACTGTACGAGATAAAAATATCATACAAATAAATATAGAATAGACTCCCTTGAAGGACAATTCTTACCTTGAAACAAAAAGGTATTAATCCTGTGTTTAAGAAAAACATTAGTAATAAGGCATCTCAAGTTTTGGTAGGTATCGAGTAGTCATAAACTATCTTTTATACCAAGTACTAGTTTCATGTGTGTTTAGTGGTCTAAAGTATTTATTTCATTTCAAATGGATCATAGATCCTCTAGATTACTGTACTCTTTAATGGTGGAAATATATCTATTCCACAAGATGCAACCACTAGTTTTGCATACAAGTATTCAAGTGATAAACACATAATGCCAGTTTAATGAACAAGTTTTGGGATAGAAAGCATAACTGAACCTAATCCATTTCATTAATATATTATTACTAATAACATTTATAAATATTTCAAACAAATAAAATCAATGATACCTCTTATTTGGCTCAAGCTGTAAAGCAAACAATTTTCTAGCAATTTTATTCTATGCTAGAGGAGATGATAAATCTCGATCTGGAAAAACTGGAAACAACATCTTACCTGTAAAAAGACCTGTAACAGAAGCATCAATTTCACTGCATTAGCTAGAAGTTAAGTAATCCCCGATCTCAACTGAAGTTCATCCTACTTATCATAAGACAGTAAAACAAACTTAGTGCTAGAAGTTTAAACATATATTTTACTACGGTATATAAAGCCATCCTTTAATACAGAATTATGAAAACAATCTAGTAAGTAAATAACTCGAGTCATACAAATAGTCAGTTCTAATGTAATATAGATTGAAGTGCCATTAACAACTATTTATTTCCGATGTACTGACGAATGCAAACATTTAATGTTACATGAAAATTTTTAAATTTTTACGAATTTTTGGGGAGCATAAATAGGCAACCTTCTCGAGAATTTCAAAATAGAAATGATGAGCTCCATCTTCTCAGAAATAGATGTCCTGAGGGAGAAGCAGAAACAAGCAGTAGAGGATCTAACACTTGGTGCATTCTGCCCTAGATGTAGGAAGAAATATCCCCTGAAGGAGTGCCCACTCGACAAGGTAGAAGTGTGTTAGCTCTGTGAATTGAACCATGATACAAATGAGTGCCCCTCACTACCTCAAGTGAAGACAGTTCTGCATGAATCAACTCCAGACGTGGAACCAGCCTACTTCATTGCCCATAAAAATCCTTGGAAACCTCAAAACCAAGGTATGACTTTAGACTCGTTTCCATTTTTGAATAATATGAATAATTGGAATAATATGCATCACATGAATACATAATTCCCTTCACCTTATTCCAACCATCAATGGCATCCTTCTCAACCTCCTATGCAAAATTTCAACTCCTAGAACCCTTGCACATAACCACCAAACCAACAGAATTCTTGGTCTCCTGGGTGGAGGAACTCCCATCCAAGAAACCAGTTTCCCCATAGCCAATCTCCTCAATAGTTTCCACACCAACAGTTTCCTCACCAATAATACCCTCCTCAACAATACCCTCAGCCATACCAGCAGTACCAACAGCCACAGCTGCAACTCTAGAACAATGTTGCACCTAATATGCCTATACGACCGCAGCTGCCTGCTCAACCTAACCCCAACCCAAATAGTAAATCAATCCACCAGGTTGAGACTGCCAACATGCCCACTTACTCCATTACTCCAATTCCTTGTAACGACATACACCTACGATCAGGGAGAGTAGTGGAGCCTCTAGTCATTGAGGATGTTCCATCCTCTTTGTCTAAAGAAAGGATGAACCAACAGTACTCATCCCACACAGGAGTCCCCATTATTGAGGATGTTGAAATTCCTACCGAGACACCAGCTGAAACACAGAGAAAAATCTATTGAAACGAAGCCTACACAACTAATTAGAGAACTGCCATATCCTGAAAGACTGACACTACAGAAAGTAGTGGAACAACCTCAGTTTAACCTATTTGGATAGTTGAAAAATATTTATGTCAAAATTCCACTGTTGTAGGCCCTCCATGATGTGCATATTTATGCTAAAATAGTTCGAGACCTATGTGTAAGAAAACAAGGTAGAAAACCCATGGATCCTCCCACTATCCATGTCATAGGGAAACTATCTGAATTGATAATGGGAAAAACTCTCCTGGCCAAATATGATGACCTTGGGAACCCTACTATCACAGTGCAGATTGGGAACACACAAATACCGAATGTGATGGTAGATCTAGGTGGAGCTGTTAATGTTATGATCATAGAAACTATACGGACACTTGGGCTCACCAATCTTTGACCAACCCTTACCATTCTAGAACTAGCTAACAAGTCCATTATTAAACCCGAGGGAATATTAGATGACCTCGTCGTCTCAGTTGACTCATGGGAGTACCCTGCTATCTTCTTGGCTTTACAACCCAAGTCACAGCTAGGGGGACACGTGCTGATCCTGAGAAGAACCTGGTTAGCCACAACAGATGATTGCATTAGCTATCGATCAGGGTCTATGAACATCTCAGATGGGATTGAAATAAAAAACCTGACCCTGTATCCTCTAGCTCGACCTATTCTAGAAATTCAAACTCCATTATGGATGGAGCTAGAGGAAGAGGAGGGTGTTCAGCCACTGTTAACAATAGGGAAGGCCTTTCCTTTCAAGGATGAAACAAAGGACAATGCCATTAATAGTTTCATCAGTGAGCCCGCTTCTGTCAACAAACAAATTTATCAGATCCTGAACAGTACCCTAGGTGAAGAAGATAAAGAAAATCTCACAGAGGAGACATTAGTCAGTGACACCCACATAATTCTAGTGCTGAAAATTTCGAAAAGCCTTCTAGTTGAGATAGAGCCGAGAAAAACACTGAACATCAATCCCAATCTCACTCCTGGTGAAAAGGAACGCTTATGGGGGCATTTTCCTAGGAGTACATGGATGTGAAGGGTATCCCTTCTAGTCTATGCACCCACCACATTTATATCAAAAGTGACTCCCGACCTGTGTGCCAGCCACAATGAAGGATGAACCCCAATATTAGGGACATAATGAAGGAGGAAATTCAAAAACTTTTGGAAGCAGGGTTTATATACCCGATCTCAGACAACGACTGGGTTTCTCCACTCGTGATATTACCCAAGAAGAATGGGAAATGGAGATTTTGCATAGATTACAGAGAGTTAAACAAGGAAAGATAGAAATATCACTTTCCTTTGCCTTTCATCGATTAGGTACTCAACACCCTATCTGGGAAGACATTCTTTTCCTTTCTGGATGGGTTTAGCGGGTACAATCAAAACCAAATTTCTCCTGAGGACCAAGACAAGACCACCTTCACCTATCCCTGGGGTACCATTGCATACAAGGTACTCCCCTTCGGTTTTTGCAATGCACCAACCACCTTTCAAAGAGCTGTGATCGGCATCTTTTCGGAGATGGTCAATGATAGTATGGAAATTTTCATGGATTACTTTACCCCATATGGCAGTGACTTTGAAGAGGCATTGAAAAACTCAGAGAAGGTTTTAACACGTTGTGAGTAGACCCAAGTATCTTTGATCACTGAAAAGTGCGATATGATGATGAGCGAGGGTGTAGTGCCAAGGCACTTTATCTCTGCTGATGGTATCCAGGTAGATCCATCCAAAATTAGGGTAATTGAAAATATACCCACTCCTAGAACACAGAAAGAGGTATGTAGCTTTTTAGGGAATGCTGGTTATTATAGAAGATTTATAGAAAATTTTTCCAAACTAGCTTCTCCTTCTAAATTTATAGAAGATTTATGTATAGTTTATTTGGAATGGTGCATGTCGCAGCATTCACTAAAATTAAGAAGAGGCTGTCTACAACTCGTATCTTAAGGGGGGGAAATTGGGATCTTCCTTTCCACATTTCTTCAGATGTCTCTGACACTGCCATTGGAGCAGTGTTGGGACAGCAAGATGGTCAAGCACCATATGCAATTTACTACATCAGTAAATAAATGGCTCCTGTTGAACTCAATTACACTATTACAGAGAAGGAATTATTAGCCATTGTCTACTCCATTAATAAATTTAGGCATTACATCACTAGATATCCCACCTTTGTACACACTTACCACTCAGCCATCAAGTATTTAATGAACAAACCAATTACAAATGCTAGGATAACTAGATGGTTGTTACTATTACAGGAGTTTGATATTACCATTATTAACAGACCTAGGAAAGAAAATGTTGTTGCTGATTTTTTATCTCGTTTTACTAACAGTGATGACAGCTTACCAGTTGAATATTCTTTCCCAAATGAACATTTATTTGCAGTTTTAGCTCATTCCCCTTGGTATGCAGATGTTGCTAACTACTTGGCTGCAGGAAAGCTTCCGGGACATTTGTCAAAGAGAGATAAAAGGAAAATTATTCAACAAAGTTCCAGGTATTGCTAGATAGATGGTCATCTTTTCTACACAAGTCCTGATCTTGAGATCATAAGATGTGTAAGGGCGGATGAATTCTTCCATATATTGAAGGCCTGTCATTATGAGCCATGTGGAGGACATTTTGTAGATAAAAAGATAGGTCATAAGGTGTTAAGAATGGGCTATTGTTGGCCAACAGTTTTTAGGGATGCGAAGAAGTACATCCAGGCTTGTGACAACTGTCAAAGAATGGGCCAACCTAATAGATTGGACGAAATGCCTTTGTAACCACAGTTGGTGGTTGAACCCTTTGACATATGGGCCTTATATTTTTTTGGGCCTATCAACCCTTCCTCGAAGCAGAAAGCTTACATTTTAGTTTGCACCGACTACATGAAAAAATGGGTGGAGGCTGTGGCGTTGGTGAAAACCAATGACTAGGCTGTAATAGACTTCTTGTACAAGGAAATCTTCACTCATTTTGGAGTACCAAAGGAAATAATCACATATTGGGGACCACAGTTTGTGTCACATAAATTTGAAGCTTTGCTACAGAAGTACCATATTCAGCATAGGATAAATTCACCTTACCATCCCCAGGCCAATGGCCAGGTGGAAAGTACCAATAAAGTTATCAAAGCTATCCTTACTAAAGCAATGAGAAGCAATCGCAAAAACTGGGATGGCAGGCTTCTAGAAGCACTGTGGGCATATCGCACTACTTGGCACAATACTACAGGGTTCTCCCCCTATGACTTGGTGTATGGTAAGAGTGTTGTCTTCCCTATCAAATTCGAAATAGATACTTTGAGGACAGCCATGGATGTAAACTTGGATGTAACAGAGGCACAAAGGAGTAGACTAAATCAATTAAATGAACTTGATGAAAAAAATATAGTTGCAGTGGATCAAACAACATTGATTCAGCAGCAGCGATCCAAATGGAACGATCGGTTCATCAAGAAGAAAGTCTTCTATGAAGGAGACTGGACATTATTATACGATTCAAGGTTCAAAAGGGAATTCAAAGGTAAGATACACACAATATGGTTGGGTCCATATGGTACAATCCACCTGGTCACCATCGATGAAAACCATACACCATTATTTGCTAATGGTCACAGGTTGCAACTGTACCACAAAACAATCTCAAGGGACGCATTTATTTCACAGGTTGCAGCTGATCCAGGATCCCAGTTAGTGCAAGGGCAGGAATATTTCTCTACCCCTGTCAATATTTATAAATTCACTGTGATTTCCACACAAAATAAATTTGTGTACATAAATAAATTGATTTTTGTTGTTTTTATTTCTTCTTGCTTTGTTTTCCTTTATGCTTGATTGTTTTTTTTTGAAGAATCTGTGCAAGAATTGACTTAAGGAGCAATGGTCATGACTGGACCTGACGACTATGAACCCCTATTCTAATTTCCTTCTTTGGAAAAAGCTCCATGAAGAAGAAAATAATTTGAATGATGAACAGTTCTACGCAGCTGCAACTCTATAAGACCTACCCATTTTTCTTGTTCCATGTAGCTACAACTCCGTAAAATCTACCTATTTTCCTGTTCCACGCAGTTGAGACTCCGTAAAAATTTGCCTATTTTTCCTGTTCTGCGCAGTTGTGACTCCATAAAAATCTACCTATTTTCCTGTTTCGCGCAGCTGCGACTCCGTAAAAATCTACCTATTTTCCCATTCCTTAAGGTGCGACTCTGTAAAAGGATGCCTATTTTCCCGTTCCGCACAGCTGCGACTCCATAAAACATGCATATTTTCCCATTATGCACAGCTGTGACTCCATAAAACTTGCATATTTTCCCATTCTGCGTAGCTACGACTCCGCCAATTCTAGCAGACCTTTCCTATTTTTTACGGCTATGACTCTGCTAATTTTTGCAGAATTTTCCTATTTTTGCAGATGCGATTCCGCGAAATTCTAGCAGGTTTCCTATCTTTCATGGCTGCAAATCCTCCAAATTTATCCACATAAGGGCTGCAACTCCTCCAGATTTGTCCGAGATTTCTTTCACCCATGATTTTGTTGATTCCAACTCACCTCATGAATTCAATTATGTTTCCGTCAATGTTGAAAAGAAGGTTTTTGGTTCGCCGAAAGGAACATCATCACAGCACGTGCGCAATTATGTTTAAAATTGATGGCACCATTTGACATGCTGTATTATCTTAAGAAGTCACGGATCATCACATAATTGCTAAGGTACGACTCCAATTACTTACATGATTAAGCATTAAGTAGATTTGAAAAAATTAATCATGCTCGCCTTTTTATACTCGTCATTATACCCACGCTTCGTTAACTGTCCATCCACACGATATAATGGGTACTCGAGCTTATCTTACGGTCGTCACCTTTTTCCTAATTTGGGCCCAAATCTTACCAATGATTCCTTGTTTACGACTGTCTTAACTTTCCTAATTTTCCCAACCTCAACATTAGTTGTTCATGCATGACCCTGTGTTGTAACCTCCATTACTAGGCCTGTAAATTATTGAGTTGATATCAGCATTCAGTAGGAAAGGAACCATGGGTATCCCAGCCCGACATGAACCTATAAACATGCAGGAATTGCGCAGAAATGATGAGGTTTTTTCCATCTTCGCAGCTGCTGGATAGATTGAGTTTTTCCAACGATTAAGTGGTTTTCATCGAGAAACAATTCTGCAGTTAGCTCTAAATCTCACAGAAACCCATTCAGAGGTCAAGGGTTTACATATAGAAGTTACTGAGGAGATTGTAGCAGAGGTAACGGGCCTTCCTCAAAGTGGAAGATCCTAGTTTGGAAGAAGAATCTGAAATGCTACTGCAATGCGTGAGTTTCTGCTAGCTGGTGAACAGGTCCACCAAGCGAAGAGGGGGATATCATTACAATAACTACCTCACCCCTGGAATGAAGTGGCTATCTTCTTGAAAAATTACATTACATGTGAAGGTAGAAATTAAACTATGTATTTCTATGAATTCCCTTTACTATCTCATTTACACCATAGGGCTTTACTCAATATGCCCTTTTATCTATTTAAAGAATTGCATCATATGGTAGAATTTGTGAAATCGACCAGACACCCATACTTGTCCCTCACCCATCACAACCTAGTCAAATTTATTATCTTAAGGGCCTTAGCTCAGAGAAACCAAACCTGGAAGCAGTTTACTGGCCAACCTCATATAAACTAGGCACCCATACTTTTTCCTAGTGTTCCAACATAGCATGAATTTGAAGCACCTGCACTCTTGCGGGGTGTTCAAATACAGGAAGAAGAGGAGTCACCAACACAGTTGGGGGGAATAACAGAAGAGAGGGATGAACTAAGTCCCTCCAATTCAGTTGGGGGGGAAGATGAGGCAGAATTAGATAATCAAGAAGAAGAGGATGAGACAAAATCAGATAACCAAGAAGAAGAATTAGGTGAGGATGCAGCAACAACAAACCCTACAGAGGGGATAGAGGATTTGGGAGCTCCGGTAGCAGAAGTTGAAGCTAAAGCTGTAGGAACTATGATGACAGAAGAAAATGTAGAGGTTTTCACCATTGAATCTTCTCCGGAATGGATAGGAAATTTTATTGAGGAGGACATAGAGATGGTAGAGACTAGAGAAAATGCTGAAATAAGAAACATTCCTTCTACATCAACTGCAGAATTGGAAGCCCCTCTACCACAAAGGAAGAGAAGAAGATCAAAGGAGGAGGTACAGGCATCAAGGCCAGTGAGAACAAGGAGAACCAGATCAGTCGTAGCAACAGAAGCAATGCGGGAAAAATGGGCAAACATTGAAGCAAACATTGAACTTCCCATCTTCAGACCTAAGGAAAATGTTTCCCCACAAGAACTTGTTGCAGAGGAACCTCAAATTGAGGGACTTTTGTTTGAAAAGTGTCTGTTAAAGGAAGAGGGGCAAGTGCTTCGGAAGGAAGTGGAAATATGGAAGGAAACATGTAAGAAACATGTGGAAAGGAAATTGCACACACTGGTGGAAACTACAGATCATATTGAAGGATCACTTCCAGCTGAGGAAGGTGATGAATTGGAAAAAGTAGTTTTCCCTGAGTGTGGAGAAATATTTAGTCAATCAGGATACAAAGTCATGGTGCATGCATTTGTGGCACAAAAACCCACAAAGGCAGTTGGAGAAGAGAGAAGAACAAGGGAGAATTGAGGGATAAAGAAGAACCAGAAGTGGAAAGGATCCCTGATGTAGAGGTAAGGGAATGTAATCAATTTCAGGCTCAGCCGCAGGGTGTTGTTACACAAGAACCAACAACCCTAGAAATGTTTGCTGAAGTTGCTACTCAATTTGAAGTGAGTGAGCCAGAGGTTGAGACAATCCCTGACTTGAACCTAGGAGTTTTTACTATGACCCCAAAACAATCTCAGGACACAGAACTAGTGGAGGGAGAACTTCAGCAACAGGAAAATTTTGAAGTTGATCAAGATGTTGTCACACAAGAAACAACATCCTTAGAAAACCTTGCTGAGACTTCCATTCAGTTAGGGGAAACTAACCTTGAGGTGGACCTAATCCCCGATGTGGAATTAGAAGAAGATGAACAAATGCAGTCCCATCCATCATGGGACACTGAAGCATTTGAGGACCAGTCTCATCTATCTGGGGACACTGAAATACTCAGGGACCAACCTCATATCTCATGGGATATGGAAGCAACTAAAGATCAACCCAAGTTTCCAGAGGACCTGGAAAAGTAGAAAGCTATTGCACAAGAACCAACATCTCTGCAGCTCCCTGTTGAAGCCACAAACGAGAATCAAGAATTTCCAGTCGAGACTCAAGAAGATGCAGAGATTGCAATGCAGGAAGATGTTGCCACACAAGAACCAACATCTTCACTGTTGGCTGTTGGAGTTGACAAAAAGGGGTTTTAGGAAGAAGGTGTTGTTACACAAGAACCAACATCCTTAGGATTGATTGCAAAAGTACACTGGCAGGTAGAAGTTATTGGACCACTGGTAGAAGAGGAAGTTGTTTCACTTCTGATCCATAACAATCAGGCTGAAACATTGGGTAATAAGGTATGGACACAATCTTCCCAAGAATTTGTTGATTTAGATTCTTATGAGGAGAAGGACACGGGAGAGGAAAGGATTCAAGGTCTAATAGAATAACTCTCACTATTGAAAATAGAGGTAAAGAAATGGAAAAGTGAGGTGGATAGATATCAGAAAGGAATGATTCCCATTGTTCAGCATAGGAAGACTATCAGTGAATTGAGGGAAAGATGGGCAGAAAAACTAATATTCCAAAATTTCAGTTGGGAAGAAGTACAGAAAGAATTGAAGGAGTTGAAGAAGTTCAAGTCCATGCAAAAGGAAAAATGCCAAATGTTTATTCTCTCCTGAGAATTGATGAGCTCCAAAGCTCCATCTCCCTCTTATCCTATATTTTTATATGAACAGTTCACTTGGTTTAAGATGAAGGAACTAAAAGAAGGGAGACCTTATGAAGTAGCATCTTTAGACCAGTTTTTGGAAACTTTGATGAAAAGTAACTTCATCGAGCATAATATTTTATGTGAGCTTTATTTACATGAAATGGTTTGCCCCTTGGACCAATATTCAAATCCTAATCCTCACCTAGGTGATGTCCAACTGAGGGATTTTGCTTCTTTTGTTAGCAACCATGTGCAATGGGAGGATTCATTTCAGACAATTTCTCAGAATGAGGCTCACTCTAATCTCTGGATTCGGTGTGAACCTCAATCCCCTCGCCTTGTTCGTAATCACCAAGAACACGGGCTTAAATCTCCCATCCAGAGTTAGCAGTTGGTCGAGTTTCAAGAGAAAGTCATCTCCACTTGTGTTAGCCAGATTTCTAGGCAGTAACATTTGGATTTGGAGGGCAGTAAGCATAGGTGGCAGGCTTCCCCTTCATCAATTAAGAAAAGGGACCCTCATTGCTTCAATAATTTTAAACAGGCTCTCCCTAGGATTGAAGGGTACGTCGATTGTATGAAGAAATGTGGAGCTAATTGGTTGGGACTTAAATTCAAATTCCCGCTTATTTGGTGGCCAGCAAAACCATATAGGGAAGATTTTTCATTGACAAAAGCAAAAGAAAGGAAGTGTTGGAAATATTGGGTTGCCCATAATGGATATCTAGATGGGAGGGAATCACCTGAATCCTCCTACAACTTTTCATCTCTCCATGTGCGAGGCACAGTTCGAGACTCTGATTCAGACTAGTGGAGGTTGTTGCATGAGGACATGAAACAGAGCAGTTGGGGTGAGATGTTGGGTCCCAAAATGCCCCTTTTTAACCACATCCTTTATACCCTATTTGTCTTGTCTTATTCCATTTTGTGCAACAAAACAAACATTCTTTCCTCACTTGAGCCTTGAATCTTCATAGGTATGATTAATTATTGTTTCATCTTATTAATGCTTATGATTGCTATAATTAGGACTTTGCTTCTTGAATTATGCTAACTCATTATGATTTCACAAAGATAGTGCAAGCTATGAGAGAGTACAGGTGTAGTAGCCTGAGTGGTACAATGAGGATATGAGCGTTCACTGTCAGCTGTGACTTTCCAGTTCCATCCCTACACGTGGATCCAACCAAGGGTCATCATTTCACGCGGGCTGCGACAGACATGGCTGCAACAGACTGGGCTACAACAACGCACCATTGCTGGAAGTTACCTGCAATCGTCAGGGCTTCTATTGAATTGGTTTTTTTATTCATTTACTAGCTCGGGCAACAAAATTTCCTATATTCCCTGCTTCTGTTTAATTCCTCCCACAGCTGTAACAATGCATGTAACAGGGCAGCCTGAAGATCATAGATCTTCATGGCTGCCCGATATTAGTGGGTGAGGGTTACGATTGTTGATGTATAAGTACGGGGAAATATTCAAAGCCAGGGGTTAGACAATATCAAATTTTATTGCGTAAGCAGTAACAGAGACTTTATTTTTCATTCCACCATTTTAATACAAGGTGCAGGATTCTTCAGATCTTTGTGTTTTAACTTGTGTTAGTTCTGAATTCTTTGTTCGAAGGATGGGCCCGCCTTCCCACATAGATCGCTGAGTTAATTAGATGTTTGGTTAATTAGATGTGTGGTGTGGATGTTACATTGTATGCATTTGTTTCAATATATGCAACAGTCATGTTTAATTGTTGTGTTTCCTTGAATACTCAGTATTTTCATTTCCTTTAAGCTGCAGCAGTGTGGTGTGACAGTCGATTGTGTAGGTTAATCTATTTTATGCATGTGTGTGATAGCTGTAACAATCAAGCTCTCTCTTATTTTCTTTCAATTATTTGTCTTGATCAGGTTTGTTAATTCAGGTAGACTATAGTTTAGAGTTGTTGATTCAATTCCTGTTATTTCTTATTTCTAGATTAAGGTTGGATTAACTAGTCACAATGGATCTGCATATAGTCTGGTAAATTAGGATTTCACTTTCTGCAAAAGTAATTCTATATATTTATTTCATGAATCATTCAATGTTGGCTTGAAGTTGTAGGAAGTGATTGCAATTCTGAATTCTTAGATAGGCAGTTTAGATCAGTTTGATTATGAAAGGATGAAGAGGAGGAAGAAACCCCAAATCCGTTCTCAATCATGGAATAGGGACATGATTCACTTAGTTCTTCAAGTGATCAAGAAAAATAAAACATTCCTAAGGTGGAGTGCAAGTCATTACAAGGTGACCAGGGGGAGAAGAAAGTGGAGAGGAAGGCACTTCTAGATTCTTTGTGAGTGATTCTCGGATCATTCCTAAGGATGTTGGTTCATGTGAAGATGGCGGGACATCTTTTGGATCAGATTCAAAAGAAGGTTATAAATCAGAATTACAATCACCTCTTGAGTCTCATAATGTAGAGGAAGACAAGGCCACAATAGTTGGGTGTGAACTAGAAAATCTAAAGGAGAAAAATCTTATGCAAAGGGATGAACACAGTTCATATTTTTGTACTCTCTTGTAGCATGATGAAGATGAAATGAAAAGGGATGAGGTTCTTATTTATTTTTGTAAATATCACATGTCATTCCAACCTTCAGAGATACCCTCCACTTCACATCATGGAAGTGATTTTGAAAAAAATTCAAAGGCTGACTTGTATGTTGAGAATGAGTTTTGTGTTGTGGATCCATGCCACACAAAATGGTCCTATATGTCAGCTATTAGAAGAAAGAACAATGGTGGATGATATTCCTTTTGAGCCACATCATTTGAGTGGAACACTTAATGAGGACATAGAGAATATTATGACAGCCATGAACAACCTTGTTGACATCAATCATCTTGGTGGCAAGATGTTGTTGGAAAGCTTCTGGAGGAGAGATGGAAGGAGAAACCTTTCTGAAAGAGTGCATATCACTTAAAGAAGGCATGGCCAAGATTAAGAAGAGCTATATGAACTTACTATCTGACAGATATCATCTCCTCATGATGGTTGAAATGTACCATAGTGCACTCAAGAAGGAAGAAGAAGAATTAGAGAGGCTCACTAATGAGTTGCAAATCACCAGTAACTCATTGAGGAGCACACAAATATCCCTTCAAGTGTCAAAGTTACAGACCTATCAACTTCAAAAGGATTTGAAGGTGTCACACCTTTCATGTTGCATGGAAGGGAATGTTTTGGGTATAATGAAGTAACCTCATGTGGAGGACAACCATGAGGAAAGAGAAGATTTACAGATGCTTGAGAAAAGCTACGAGGAAGAAAATATTGGCCAAGCACTCATTGATATTGAGAGGAAAGATGAAGTGTCCTTATCTATCATAAAGATGGATGATCACATTCCATATGGATCAACAAATGAAATCGCTTATTCATCCATTGATTAGGTGGGTAGAGACACCTGTGGAATGAAGACCTTGGGAGGTGAAGCATTTTATTTCTGCAATAAATTTTTTGTTGGTATTGTCATTGCCTTGACATATGAACAACAAAAACTTATTTTGCAGCCCTTGGATACCCCCCATAAACCGACACAAGGGGTGCATTTTGATTTTCATGTGCTTGAGGAGCTTGAGGCCAAACAAGATGAAGAGAAAGCACTTGCATGGTTCCTACGAGATTATGAGTTGCCTCTAGGGAAGTGTTGTAGAGTTTTGGAGTAAGCACATGATCTCACTATCACTGAGCCAACCAATGGAGTAAGGTGTGCATCTATTATATTTATGGATGAGTGTTGCAGGTATTTGGTTCACAATTCTTCACCCCACACTTCTATTTCAGCCACATCATGTGGGAACGAAAATTGGGTGAAAGGATTTTTTCTGTTGATGCCACTAGAGGAGCATGATAATCCCACTCTTTTAGTGGAGGGATTGATGTTCAATCCATGTGGTTTGACAAGTGCATCAATGGTATTTGAATTATTTCCACTTGAATCATTCAACAGGAAAGTCTATTTTTCCATTGATTGGATGGCTAGACACATGATTGAGATGTGTACTCTAAAGAGTAAGTATCTTGCTTGCATCAATGGAGATACAACAGACACATCAGAAAATTTGTATGAGCAGTGGCATGAGCATGTATGGCTGCTATATGATGCTTTCAGTACACATGGAGGGGCATGGGATAACCACACGTGTCTTCATATCAGCAGTGATGTGAGTTCCTGTGCTAGCTTGCACATGGAATTTCATACTCTAAATAGGCTCAAGATGATGTGGTCCCACACTAAGAAGTTCCATGCTGGGTAGGTGAATCTCAAAAATATTCAGTTTTTCATGGGGAGTAATCAATTGTCAGTGTGATGGTATGATTTTCACATCCTCATTTTCATCCTCTATGACGAATTTTTTTTGGTGTTGTTACTGATGTTTGGAAGGAGGCAGATAAAACCATGGGATCCTAGAATTATTAGGAATGGCGTATTTCCAAATGGGGCAGCAACATTTGGATCCTTACAGAGGGGGCAGTGGGATCCATGAATTCTGCTTAGTTACCTTAACTAGGTGGACAATTTTATTGAAATAAGTGGTCATTGGAGAAATAACTATGATCAGAGTGGTGCAGCATAAACATGGTGGAAAAATTTGCAACACTCTCAAGTGATTTTTCTTGAGGACAAGTAGACTTGGGAGGGGAGGACTGTCATGTCCCCACATTGTGAACACCAAAAGTGTTGACCTTTCCTAACACCTAGGGGGTCAAAAGATGCATTAATTAATTAAACTAGGGAATTTTTATTAAATTGTATTTAGGAGGAATGCACTTGATTTTATTTATTTCCATTAGTAACTATTGTGCAATAAAATATGTGGAAAATAAGTTTCCATGTCAAGAGGGTGCACTTGGACAATCCAACTTGCTAAGGAGGAAAATAGGAACTGTCATAGGACTAACAAAAGCCAAGAAAAAGCAATCAAACACAAAAGATCAAACTCTGGGCCAAAGGAGGGCACAGTTTCCCATTTGGAGTTCAGTCACAAAAGCAGGAAACCCAAGAAAACTGTCATAAGGAAAAATAGCAACATTGGGCCAAAGGAGGGCGTAGTTTCCATTTTGGAGACTCAGTTACAAAAGATAAAGTGTAGAAAAAACTGTCATAAGGAAAAGCAACAATTATGGGCCAAAGGATGCCGTGGTTTCTAAATTGAATGGAAATGGATGATAGGGAAACATCTCTCTTGTCTCATACATGCCAAACTCTCAAGGAGGGCGCACCATGTGGCTAGGGTTAGGTTTTTAGCAAGGGAAACTTTCTAAGCAGGTGATTGACTTGCCCAACAAGTCACCAAATGTTTATTTAAAGACAATTGGAGCTCCATTACTCAGTTTGTTCAATGTATGTTTTGGTATTGATTGGAGCCTAAGCTTAAATACTAAGTGGTGAGCCTCGGTCTCTTGGGTGTTGTTGTTCCCTGAGTCCCTTTTTCCCCTTCTCCCCTCTTCTTCCCATCTTCATTGTAGGTCTTACTGAAGCTAAGGAGAAGCTTTCATCTATTGAAAGAGATTGTTTGCGGGTGTTGATGTCTCTTTAATTCCATTATCATATCATCTTGGAGATCTTTGAGGCCTCCTATCAGTTCAAACCACCTTCTAATCACTCCCAGAGTTTGTAAGGTTCAGGGATCGAATTTCTTGGGTTTCCTAGATTTTGAGTCATATTTTTTGGAGTTGTACTGTGAGAAATCAGGGATATTACATGTATCCATATTTTAAAATGGAAAATGGTGTGATTTGCATCATTTCATTAAGGAAATATGAGAAATCAAGAGCCACAAACAAATATG
The DNA here is from genome assembly GCA_001517045.1 of Pseudotsuga menziesii. NCBI lineage: Eukaryota > Viridiplantae > Streptophyta > Pinopsida > Pinales > Pinaceae > Pseudotsuga > Pseudotsuga menziesii. The sequence goes on from LPNX011133346.1 coordinate 116,165, forward strand.
GCACATCCGAGGGCCCATCTCAAATTAGCACACGACTTAAGAAATCAAAATTGCGCCTTCTACTATTTTAAACAAAATTTCTTCATATCACCACTTCACTTCCCTACACCATTATCAGATTATATATATAACATTTCCTCCATTATAAAACTTCACATGCCATTCATCTCGCCTGAATATTATTAGACCATAGCATCGTTCATAGCCATGGATGGCTGCAACCCCTCAAATTTATCCTTGCATGGTTTGTGATTCCTTACATAGCGCAGGGCAATATAACACCCAAGATTCAGTTTGCAGAGAATCTTGTTTCCAAAGAACTTACAATCACATTCGTGACAACACATCATGACCACGATTAAATGATATTAAAATCTCATTCCTCCAAGAACTCTCATGATGCAGTTTGCAGAGAAGCTTGTTTCCAGAGGATTTACAATCACATTATATTAAAATCTCATTCCTCCAAGAACTCTAAAGTGTATCTCGGTACTGTGAGTTTTGATATTCGCTCTACAAAAAACTCCGATGGATTACCTATTGATTTCGATCGATCAACCGAATTTTTGAATTAACAGATCATTATTACAATTTATGAAAGAAAAAGGAAAATAAAGAGTGATGTGAATTTATGAATTGTATCTATTTAGATTTATGAATTATATCTATTTAAAAAGAAAGAGTGATCTGAATTTAGAAGTTGAGTTTTATGAATTATATATATTTTATAATTGTTATATGTCAAGATTATTTAATGTATTTAAAATCAATTTATAAAAATTCTCAATACATTTTAAATTCATGAGATGCTTCAGGTTATTTGATCAGTAATTTGTTTTACGATCTTCATAACCCTTTATTATATGCAAGTTGTTTTTGAATCTACCGTTAAGTGGCTAGGGTTGCAAGATTAACATAATGGTCACAATGTCAACAAGACCAATCTAGATCACCAGCTTTGGATGTATCTAAGAAGTGTCCATGTTTTGTTCATATTTTTCTATGCAATAATCTGAAAGGACTGGATAAATGAATTGTTTGGTGTCCTAACACAAGAAAAGAGAGGAACAAGCCACTCATAGATTATCAAGTTAGTTGAAACATCTCACCGATGGAATATCAAATTAGTTGAAACATCGAACTTATGATAGTTTCTCTTTTATATTATTGAATCTTTCCAGACATCTTTAGTCAACATTAAAATTTTCAACCAATAGTAAATAACAGTAGATATCTATCCATTAAAAAGATTGTCATAGTTTTATTACTTCTTTATGTGCATGATCTAAGTATATGATCTATCTATATGCATTTACTCCTTGGCATCATCAAGATTCTTGATTAATTCACGGATCCATTCACTAGTACTCATTAAATTTCTTAATAATAATAATAATAATAAATTTGAAAATCGAAAATGTCTTTCCTTCCTTTGAAACCTTAAACATCATGCATGCCTTATGATACAGTTGTTGGGTTTTATCATCATGTGGAGATTATCAAAAGGAAAAAAATAAACAACTTGAGCTTGTGGTGACTTTATCTCCTCTTGCATCGACCATCTGATTTTCTTATTATTCCACAGTATAAGGTTTTCATATAAAAATTATTTCATTTTTTAATTATTCCATAGTACAAGGTTTTCATATAAAAAGTATTGCATTTAGTGTGGAAATGTGAATAATTAATGTTTAACCATTTTGTAAATCTCTGCCTAATAATGGAGAAATTTTTATTCAATGTAGACATTCTAAAATAAGCTATGTTAAGAAATCCCATGAAATTAACTTAATTTTGAATATGTTTGACATTCCAGCTTCCTACACTATTGGATTACAAAGTTTTCAACCCTGAAGGAATTTATGCACAAACACATCTTAAACAACTTGCACAACATTAACCAGCTTGCACAACACAATATATGCCTTGACATATTCAAGCTTTCAAATATAAAGGAAGGGAATATGCAGCTTTCCTGCTACCTTGTTTAACAAAAAAACAATTGAGATGAAGGGGGATGGGCCCCATAGTTTTTGAATCTTCAAAGGAAATCTCAATGGGCTTATGCTCTTAGGTTTCTAAGGGAATATTTTGGTCTAGATAATGGATCCATTTTGAATAAAGGATCTATGAATAAGAAATCATTCCAACATGGTTGAATGTGCAACCGAAAGCCAATACTACTATTCGATTGAGTGTAAATTACTTTTTTCACATGGATATGCACTACGTCTCAATAAACCATTAAGTCTTCCATATGCTCTCCAAAGGGGTCCCTTACCAAGCTTCCTCCTCTCCTTTTATTATGGGAGATAGTAGTGTTAAAGTCCCCCACTACTAAGATGTTTTGGGATAACCCATTTTTATTATTTTTTTTATAGATTTAAAAAAAAATACCTTATTTCCATATTGGAAAAGTCCATACACATTACATACTCTAAACCTCTCCATACTCTCTAGATATTTTAGCTATGTCATTAGCCAATGTTGATTTTCCATTTGTTCAATTTTCTTTAACTTCTTCGTGTCCTGAAGTGTAGCAATCCCTCTTCAGATAAACTTTTAGGGGCAAAATTTAGCCCATGGGCTAATTTTTTACATTTTTTTCCTAAAGACAATTCACCAATTTCTATTCTTTCCTTAATTGATTCGCCCTAATTCTATGGGACAAAAAAAAGTTCACTCCAAAAATCGCAAAAATTGTCCAAAAATTATATAAAATCCTTAAAAAACTGAATCTTTTTATAAAAATATTTCCGAGCCTTTTAGGATTGAAAATTTAACAATTAGTAAAATTCACCAAGGTTTATACACTTTCAAAAAATTAGGATCATTATAATTTTCCTTGTCCTCTTGTATGGTTGGAATCATTTAAATAAATGTAATAATGAAATAATAGTTCAACATATAACTATATTTTTAATTGTGCCCTACTTTGATGCACCTAATAGGACATTGCATTAGTGCATTACCATGTTTTGGGCACATCATATATTTTTAAAATAAAAATAATAACTCGGTGCGTGGTTTTTTAGATGCCTCGGTGTGGTATGGACAATCAAATGCATCAATTCACATTTTATTTTATTTTTAAATAAAAAACTATTTTCTAGTACATGATGTTGTAACCTATGATGGTGTGCCCAATTGTAATATGCATGGTGCGCTTTTATGGTCCACATGCACTGATGGATTACAATTAATTGAGCATAACATTGTGCCATGCATTTATATACCTTGGTGCATCTTGATACAATCAAACACACTATTTAATTTTTAAATTAAAGATTAAAAATAAAAACCTATATTTTATAACCAAATGTCTTAGCCTATTTTAGTGCTACATGACTTACAATGCACTGATGCACTAATGTTCCTAGCACACCATTTGCGTCATGAGAATATTAAATATTGGTATGCCATTTATTAAGGAACGACGATTTGTATCATGCTAGTTAAAAGTACATTTAGTTTGAATTTTCTAAAATAAAATTCCTTTTTGTATTATCAAATATCTAAACCCGAATTGGTGCATTGTGCATTGTAAAAATCCCTTTGCATTTGTATGTTTCAGATACCCCACCGAGAGTTTTTTTTTAAGTAAATTAAACCGAGTTTTTTTCATAGATTGGATATAATGGAATTTGATGCATGTTATTATTTGATGCAATGGTGCATTGAGTTTGTGATTGCATCAGTGTATTGGTTTAACTCAATGGCACTAGAAAAAGATACCTCCACTCAAATGTTCAATGGCTCACCTACACATTTTTTTGGGAGGTTTCACAAAAAAACCTTCGCTAGACGTTGTGAGACATTTTTTGTTGAGGTTCCACAAAAACCTTCGCTAGAGGTTGTTTTCTTTGTAGTGACTTGAATATGGAATTTTCATTACAATAAGAAATTCATAGATTTTTATGTTGATTGCATATTCACTTTTCGTGTCTCGGTGTTTGTATTTGTCTGTTGTTATTTATGGTGGAAAAATGATTAGTTTCCACAAAAATTAGCTCAAATTGCTTTTTCGAAACCATGTCATCTTGAAAGTAATAAAATCGTTATCAACAATGTGTATGATTAAATATCAACATAATATTGAATCACATGTCTCTAAGTATTGAATTTTTAAAAATAACTCTTTCTTACAATGTATCTTTGCATCTTCTAAAGCAATTATTAATAACCAGTAGTTCCAAATCCTAGGCTCTATCAAGCGCTGAGATGGATCAAATCTCTCGAGGTGCAAACCTCTTCTTAGGTATCCATTGATTTGATTCAAACCAAAAGACACATCTTTTTATTTAAGGTCCACATATAATTTTATTATTATTAATATTTAATATTATTTATGGCCGACATATAATATTTTTTATTATTTTTTATTTTGTTAGGAATGAACATTGCATCATTTCCCCACACATGTTTTTAAAACCATATGCAAGGCCCTCCTACAATCATGGGTTGTTTAGGAGGCCTTGCACATGGTCTTAAAACCATTTGCAAGGCCCTCCTAAACCATGTACAATAAAACCATGGGTTGTTTAGGAGGCCTTGCACATGGTTTAAAAACCATGTGCAAAGCCTCCTAAACCATGTACAATAAAACCATGGGTTGTTTAGAATGCCTTGCACATGGTTTTAAAACCATGTGCAAGGCCAACATTTTTTGGGGGATAATTCAATTTTGTGTTTTTTTCTTGACCCACATAATTTTTTACGGATAATTAAATTTTTATTTTTTTATTGTTTTGTTAGGTAGGAAGAATATAGCATCTCCCCCATATTAGATTGTTTTTGTGGCCAACATTTATTTTGTCCTATTAGAAAATTTATTTTTATTAATAAAAATGACGTTATGAAAGTGATATTATTTTTTATTTTGTGTTACAAAATCTCTCCCATAGTATTCACTATCACTATTATTTTTTTCCAACATGTTACAAACGTTACATCACGATACAAGATCTCTCCCATAATATTCACTATCACTATTATTTTTGCTGACATGTTACAAACGTTACTAAAGTTACATCACGTTACAAGATCTCCCCCATACTGGGCTGTAAAGCGCCTCTCGGCGAAATAATTTTTTGCCGACATGTTACAAACGTTGCTAACGTTACATCACATTACAAGATCCCCCCCATATTGGGTTGTAGAGCGCCTCATAGCGCTATAACATCCTAGGGAAATCTGCTAGGAACTTCCTCTCATTTCAAGGATGATACCCAGGGAAAACTAGATTCTTTAACACTCAAGGCTAATACAACAATATGCTCATTTAAGAGCTCAACATGTCACTTATGGAAATTGATCATGAGTAGGGGAGGGTAACAATCATTCCTCCCAACCACCCAAACTACACTCAATTGACTAATAAAAAATATTTTTTAATAAAAAAAATTTAATAATTTTTTTTTTAATAAAATATATATCTATTCACATATTAATGTATATGTACAACCTGAGTAGACCTAATGGTTAAGAGCATGTGTTTCCTCCTAGGAGGTCACAAGTTCAAATCCAAAGGGGGGTAGGGTATGTACACCTCTGTAGACTTTAGTAGTTAAATCACTGCGCAGAGGGGGTACCTTGTCCCACAAACAAGGTGGTCTCATACACCAATTGGTGTCTCGCTTAGCAGTGACCTTAAAAATATATTATTATTATTATTATAACTATATATTTTTAAATATATATAATATATTTGTTTTTATCAAGTTAAATTACCTTTTAACCCATAATTGAGCCTACAAGAAAATAATGTGGTAGTGAAGAAATTTATGCACAAGAAAGTTTTTATGTACTATCATGATGATCAAGTAAATATGCATGTTTGTACTAATGTCATGGATGCTCAAGTAAATATGCAAGTTTGTACTAATGTCATGATGCTCAAACTGTTAGGGTACACATGGTACTCCCAAAGGACCGAACACCAAGAATAGCAGCTTCACACAAACAGATCACAGATCAATACACCAATGTTTGTCACGTGGTTAAAACCCTCGAGAGGGAAACAGTCCACGGCCCCAGCCAAATAGCTACTTGGAGCAATTTATTATGCAAAAGAAATAAAGTTACATGAGCTTCTCATAATCGATCAACTAGCCAAGGACTCTCTATGCTCTTTAAATAGAGATCATAGACCAATCGGTTGTTAAGCCACAGATCAATGGTAGGTATGATTTAAGAGAAGTTGAACTGTCGGATCACTCTATGTCTAGAACATATCGTGACCGTCGGATTAGAATATTTACAAATGCATACTAAAGAAACACACTTTTACCTAACGGATATATTACACAAGTTGATCTTAACTAACTCCTAAGTGTCTAAATATCCTAACATCCCCCCTTACGAACAACTTGGGATAGGATTGAAGGATTTACAAAAGTGACACTATTAGGAGAAGGAAGGAGGCATTAGAGCCTATCCCCCCTTAAGGACACATTCCTGAAATCCTAACATAGACCGAAGTTTAGAAAACTTCGCTTCTGTAAGAGACTTGGTGAAGATGTCTGCAACTTGATCATCTGTAGGACAATAGAGCACTTCAATAACACGATCATGAACAAGATTTCTAATGAAGTGCATGTGTAGCTCAATGTGTTTGCTACGCTGATGTAGAATTGGATATTTGGCAAGTTTGATGGCACTTTGATTGTCGCACCAAAGTGGAGTAGGCTGCGGCTGCTCGAATCCAAACTCTGAAAGGATCTGTCGAAGCCATAAAGCTTCCTGACTGGCATTAACTGCGGCTCGATATTCTGCTTCTGCTGAAGAAAGAGCAAGAGCTTGTTGTTTCTTACAAGCCCAAGTGACAGGTCCGGATCCCAGACTGAAAACATAACCTGCAGTAGACTTCCGATCATCAGGATCATCAGCCCAATCTGAATCAGTGAAACCAACCAACAAAGGTTTCCCCCCTGTATTGTAATGAATCCCAAACTGAATTGTACCTCGAATATATCGAAGTATTCTTTTTGCTACTTTCCAGTGACTTTCATGAGGAGTTTGCATGTAACGGGCAACACGACCAATGGCAAAGGAAAGGTCAGGACATGAATGAGTCAAGTATAAAATACTACCAACAAGCTGACGATACAAGGTGGCATCTACTTCAGGGGAAGTACAAGTGGTAGAAAGTTTGACTCCAGACTGGA